>VFSX01000272.1:157381-243277 GCA_016618255.1 Chlamydomonas sp. UWO 241
GCGCGCGGTGCGGGGGGGGGGGGGGCATGCGTGCAGGTGTGGTGCCTGTCAAGGGTTACCTCCAAACCAAACCTCTGCCGCAGGTGGCGCTTCGCCCAGTGGTGCCCTTAGCGCCCCCGAAGCACCCGCAGCCCCGAAGCGGGGGCAAACCGGGAAATGTGGGGGGAAACTGCGGGGGCTAATCGCGGGAATTTGCTCCGAAAATTGTGAAAATCCATCGTTTCACACTTTTCAAAAAAACGCCTCCTGCGGGAGCAATTCGGCCAATTCGCTCCAATGTTGCGGGGGCGAACAAAACACAACAGTCTCTGTTTCCTCAAGGACACCACTGGCTCCGCCCGTACCCCCAGGACGGCCACCCAGTGGTTGGCTTTGCGGGGGACCCCCCGCGAAGGAGGTCTCTACGTGCAACGACGCTCAGCACCAAATATCCACCCCTACCCACTCGTTTTCTCCGCCTCTTGTTGTGGTGACGCGAGCCGCGCGTGCTCTCGTGTGTGCGCTGTAGGTGGCGCTCCGCCCGTACCCCCAGGACGGCCACCCGTTCCTTGGCTTCGCTGGGGAGGGAGTGTATGTGGCGACGACACGCACACCGAATAACCAACCCTACCCACTCGTTTTCTCCGCCTCTTAATGTGACGACACGAGCCGCACATGCACTCGTGTGTGCGTGTTGCAGGTGGCGTTCGGCCTACCCCCAGGACGGCCACCCGGTCGTTGGCTTCGGGAGCGAGGAGCTCTACGTGGCGACGACGCACACCACCAAATGCCCACCCCTAATCACTCGTTTTCTCGGCCTCTTAATGTGATGACACGAGCCGCGCGTGCACGCGTGTGTGCGTGGCACAGGTGGCGCTCGGACCGTACCCCTAGGATGGCCACACGGTCGTTGGCTTCGCGCGCAAGGGAGTGAATGCGGTGACGACGCACAGCACCAAATATCCACCCCTAACCACTCGTTTTCTCGGCCTCTTAATGTGATGACACGAGCCGCACGTGCACTCGTAGGTGGCATTCCGCCCGTACCCCCAGGACGGCCACCCGGTCGTTGGCTTCGCGGGCGAGGGGCTGTACATGGCGACAACGCACAGCGGCATGACGCTGGGGCCACTGATGGGGAGGCTGGTGGCGCAGGAGGTGTGGAACGGGGTGTGGGTGTGTGGAAGTGTGAATTCCACACCGGCGGTGCAACACACATGCACACACACCACATGCTCAAGCCCCCCCCCCACCACCACCACCACACACACACACACACACACACAAGCCCCCCCCCCCTCACACACAGGCACACACACACACACACCACCACCACCACCCAAAACAGGTGGCATCGCGCGGACAAGAGCTGGCGCCGCAGCTGGCGCCGTACCGACCGCAGCGCACGTTCGGGTCCAACGCAGCATACGGAGGGTGGGCCGCGCACTCGGCTGCGCCAGCCGCAGAGCCGAGCGACAAGACAGCGACGTGACGATGTCTCTCGCTCCCTGCCTACCTCCCTCTCCCTCTCTCTCTCTCTCTCTCAAGATTGTCGAAGCTGGAAGGCTGCTTACGTGCCCGCGTAAAGAGGGTTGGCAACGCACTCAGCCGCACCAGCTGCAGAGCCGAGCGAGAAGACAGCGACGTGACGATGTCTCTCCATCTGTGCCTACCTCCCTCTCCCTCTCTCTCTAAAGAATGTTGAAGTTGCAAGGCTGCTTCTGTGCCGTGTGAAGAGGGTGGGCCACGCACTCGGCTGCGCCATCTGCAGAGCTGAGCGAGACGACCACGGCCTGACTCCATTCTAGGGGCAGCGGCCTGCCCTGTAACCTGGCTCTCTCACTACTATATATTGTGGATGGCTGCTGTTGTGCCCGCGTACTGAGGGTGGGCGCACCCGGTCGGCCGGTTGGCTGCGTCAGCTGCAGAGCCGAGCGAGACGACCACGGCCTGACTCCATTATAGGGGCGGCGGCCTGCCCTGTAGCCTGGCTCTCTCACTACTGCCGATTGGATGGCTGCTGTTGTGCCCGCGTACCGAGGTTGGGCCGCGCACTCGCAGTCGGCCGATCGGCTGCGCCAACTGCAGAGCCGAGCGAGACGACCACGGCCTCCTCTGGGGCGACGGACTGCCCTGTAACCTGGCTCTCTCACTACTGTCAAGGCTGGCAGCGTCTGTGCCCGCCTACTGAGGGTGGGCCGTGCACCAGCTGCAGAAACGAGCGTGAAGACAGCGGCATGCATAAATACTGCAACCCTCCCCCTCTCTCCTTGACCTCTGCCTGGGGTTTAAGACGTAAGTGGAAGGCAGGGGGCAGGCAACTCGTATCAGAGTGCAGAGGAGCTTTTGGTGAGCGTGTGGAGAACTCAGAGCTCTGATAGCAGCGCCAGAGGAATCACACAAGCAGGCGGCAGGCAGGCTCATAGACTTGAAACACTGAGAGGGAGGACTTGCTGGAGGTACAGGTGGTGCTTACACGAGTCGAAAGACGATGGCAGATCGCTCCCCGCTCCACTACCCCTGTATGGCGTGCCATGTCGCGTGCCTTCAACGGCCACGCGTAGAAGAGCAGGGTGAACCCACACGGGCACCACCTGACTGGTCTGGCTCGTGCTGCCGTGTGGACCATGTTGGGGAGGCTGCAGATGGGGTAGCAGTGGGGGCGGTGCGGGGTTCAGTCAGATGGCTGGATGAGTGGACGAAGGGGGCAAGCGAGTGTGCGGCGGTGGGAGATGCAGCAGGGCAGAGATGGTGTGCAATGGATTGGCTCCCAAAGGTCAGTAAGACACGCAAAGAACATCATCGAGGCCCAGGTGACAGCCCGGGCATCGCAGAAGGAAGGCAGTTGTTAAACTGAATTCATCATCCCCGCGGGAGCCGTGGTGTGCATGAAGTGCGGCGCGCAAATGTGGGGAGGGAGGGCAGGATGATGAGAGTTTTACAGGATGGCAAGGGCAGGCAGTGCAAGCACCCGTGTGTGGTGGTCAGCAATCTCGTGTGGATAATCAATCAGAAGCGAGGTCAGAGACCTCTCATGAGTTACAGAAATAAGTGTTTTCATCAATCCACCACAGATCACGAGGGCGGGCGCGAGCTTCATGCAACGCAAGGGCACGCACACCGAATAAACAAGACAGTGCAAGCACTGCATTGTCACACTCAATGAGGTAGAGGTCGAGGCGTGCTCGCACGGGCTGGGTGGGTCCCCATGTGTCATGGCATGAGGGTAAAATCGCATGCATGAAAGTAGCCTGGTCCTCACCCGTGGCTGTAACAGGAATGGCGTGCAAGGAAATGCCCCGCGGATGTCTTCGAGGCAGCAGGTCAGGCGGGTCATGGCCTGTGCGTGGTGGGAGGGTGGCGGCTCGGTCAGGCATTTAAGGAAACCTGCCCCCCCGCTCCCGCTCGCGCGCATCGTTCGCGCGCATCCCCATCCGCGATCATCGGCACCTACCTGATCTGTGGGTGGACGAGGTGCAAGGAGTACGGAGGAGCTGCGTCAGAGCAGGTCCTGGCGGCTTGGGCAGGCCGATCACGCCGTCATCGCGGCTCCGGGCTGATCGCCAGGCATATCCTCAATGGATGACGACGCGTGCACACCATGCGGGGCCGGAGAGAGGGGGGAGAGATGCCGCCAAGGCGGCCGCCAGAGGCTACATCACTCAACCCTGCAAGCGACGGCGTGGGTACCGCCCGTCGCCAGGGCGGTGGGTAGTGCGTGAGCTGGCATTCCGAACTGGGCGTTGCAATGACACAAGTCTCAACTTGAATTTGTTAGAGGACCGGGTGTGTGGAAGGTGTGGGGTGTGAACGCGATGCAGGGCTCCAGGACTTCCAGGGGCCTGAACAGGCAATCCAGGGGCCCAGTGCCAGATCAAAGGGCTCGCCGCATATGCTTGGTGGTGGTGATCAAGACCATGGATCTCCTTGCCCCCCCCCCCCCCCCCGCGCCCAGGGTAAAAACACAAGGCCCAAAGCTCTGTGGCCGTCACTTGGTCTATGCACGCGCGGCCGTCAAGGTGTGGCCGAGCCACGCCTGTCACAGATCCTTGTTCTGGAGCACCCTGGTGCACGTGCCTGTCTGCCTCTACTTGGGAAAGCAGAAACTATGAAACTTCAGTTCCATCAATTGCTGTTGCAGCTGCAACTTGTGACGCATGCGTGACCACACTCTCTACCCCACCGTGCGCCCCCCAATCGGATGATATCCAACACCCCCATGACAGCCCCCATGACAGAACATGACAGAACGGGCGTTTATTTGTGTTACGAGGGGGAAGACAGTGAGGTCGTTGAGCTGGCGTTGACTCATGTGTGTGAGTCGGGGGCGGTCATGTAGGTTGGTGGTGGTGTGGGGTCAGTTGGCGTCGTGGATTACATCTCCGCCCACATACAAGGGGGACCATATCTATTAACCACCCAGTTTAGTGTGCTGGCCCCGACGTCCCCAGGGCCTGCTGGGCGCGCCGCAGCTGAGACTACACAGCCTATACGCTGTGACCTCAGCCGCTGTGACATCCGCCGCTGTGGTGCCCGGGACCTCGTCCAGTAGGCGCACAGCGGGCACAGCGGATTTGGAGCCGATAGTCTCTCTCGCTGCCCCAACGCTTCACGCGCGGCGCCTACTACTGCACCTCGCCTCCAGCCTTCCTGGAAGGCTGGCGCGCGCCGTGGCCTTGCGGGCTCTCCTAGTTGAGCCCCCTTAGACGTGTAGTCTAGGCCTTAACTCACGCGCCGGGGTCTTCCGGGCGCGTACGTGTAAACCTGGCCTGGGGCCTACCTTGCCCGCCCGCCCCACTACTACTACTTGGTAGCTATGCGCCGAGCACAGTCGTATACGCCGTGAGGGGTGTCCCTGATTGTAGCATCCATCATCAATGCGGCAGCGCCCCGGTGTCTCTGCTCCGCTTCATGTCTTATACGCCTTGAGAGGTGTCCCTGATTGTAACATTCATCAGCATCACTGCGGCAGCGCCCCGATGTCTCTGCTCCGCTTCATCTCCTCGAACGCCTGCTGCAGGAACTGGAACGCGGGCGTCGCGCTCGCATCGCCGGGGTTCTTGTCCGGGTGCACCCTGCGCAGGAGGGATTTGGGGGCTTATAAGTAGGGATTTGGGGTTTGGGGTTAAAGGGTTTAGGGTCGTAGGTTTTAGGGTGAGGCGGAACTCGTCGAGGCTTTCTTGGAATAGGAGGTGTTCAGTTGCACCCTGCGAGGGGGTTTCGACGTCGGGGGTTAAGTAGGGGTTTGGGGGTTTAGGTATTAGGTTTTAGGGTTCTAGGGTTGTAGGTTTTAGATTAGGGTGAGGCGGAACTGGAATAGGTGCTTGGGTGCACCCTCAGGGCCTGCGAGGGGGGAGTTGGAGTTTCAGGGGGTGGGGGTGAGGGTTTAGGGTTTTGAGTGTTTTTTGGGTTTTAGGGTGAGGCGGAACTCTGCAAGGGGATTGGGGCACAGGGGTTAGGGTGCACCCCAGTGGTCCCTGGGAAGGATTTTAGTAATTAGTTTTTTGCCGGCTCCAGCAACTTTGACCGCTCATACCAGGCACAATACACAGCGGATATTCATGCAACGCATGCCGTTGGGCTGCTCTCGGCACGAGCTTTTCAACACACCGCTCCACGCCCTCTCCCACTAAGTGTGTGGTGGTTTTCTGGGAAATGGGAAATCCGGCTCGGAGCGGTATACGGCTCACAGGGGAATCACTGGTGCACCCCCCTGCGTCGCCGAGGTTCTTGTTGGGGTGCACCCTGCGAGGGGAGATTGGGGGGTAGGAGGATAAAATGTGAGGGGGAACTCGAGTGGGAGTTATACAGGGTGGGGGGGGGAGGCACCCAAGCGGCACCGTGCGCGGGGATTGGGGTGTAGGATTTGATGATGGATTTTACAGTCTGTGTGACACCAGTCACAATGTATGAGACGTGTGTCGGCGCTAGCGTCCGACAACTAAAACTCAGTTTCAGGATGAAATTGGCTGGGTAAGGGGTCACCCTTAGGGGGCGCGCCCCGGGGCGTGCGTGTGTGAGGATAAAGGCATTCAACGTAAGGGGGGACCCGAGTAGGAGTTACAGTGTGGGGGCTCGATTAACGGAGGCGCGTTCTCGTCGCCGAGCCCTGGACCCAGCAATGCGGCGCTGCTGGTGACTAGGATTTCCGTGCCGCTGACGAGCGGGATAAAATACGACTGGCCTGGCTCCTGCTAGACTGTCCCTCGGTGGAAACTACAGGAGCGGCTTGCCCGGCGCTGTCATGGCTTGGCGAGTAGCCGCGGCGCTGCCGCGACCCGTGCTGGGAGACGGCCCTTATCCTCCTCCCATGCAGGACGCCATGCGGCACCGATCTCGACGAGTTGATCGACGAGCGGAGGAGCTGGCGCCCGTCAATGCATGCTGGACATCGGTCAAGATGGCTGCTCGTGGGGGCGAGCTACCATCAGGGCTTCAGCGGTGGTGACCGCCGAGGCAACAACAGAGTTTATCCGCTTCACCATCGCAGCGTTTGTCACCGCGCTCACCCTCGGGGGCACTCGTCTGCCGGTGACTGGCGTCGGCATTGGTCTTCAGGCAGCCTGCCATGACGACTCTGTTTGCCCAGGCCCCCCTGGAGGGTGGGACCTGGCCATGCATGACGCATGGGGCGCAGGCAGAGCCCCATGCATGGAGTTGGACAACCATGCACCATGCCAGGCGGGGACTTTTCTGCTTCAGCGCCGCCAGTCGGCACAGCCGGCGTGGTTGGCCTCAAAGGCCAGGAGGAGGACGGTCCTTTCCTATACGCTCCTTGCCAGACATGTCCCTCAGGGACTTGTTTGGGTCTAAACTAGCCGGCGGGAGCGGTAGTCTAGACGGCAGGTAACCGGCTGGTGGCTATCGTCCTTCACAGGGCGGTGGCACTAGGACTAGTGTTGTCTTAGCTGGAATGCCATGTAACTGTAACTGTAACTGTAACTGCAACTGGGGGCGAACCCAGGCAGCACCGTGCGCGGGGATTGGGGAGTAGGGGTAAGGGGTCGCCCCTAGGGTGCGTGCATGTGAGAGAGGAGAGAGGCAGTCAACTTAAGCAGCCCTACAGCTGCAATGCCAGGGTGGAGGGAGGGGGGGGGGGGGGCGATCGCAGCACCGGGGCGCTTAGGACAACCCCGCACACGCACACACGCGCACATGCACGCACACAACCAACCAACCAACCAACCAGGCGTTACATGAGGCCGTCCGCATGCACCGGCAATGCCTGTACTACTACGCACACACACACACACACACACACACACACACAACCACAGACAAGCACCCCCCCCAAAATGGTCCTGAGCCAGGCCCGAGCATATGATTTGTGCTAACACAAACATTGCCAGAGCAGCGCCTCCGTGCCCTGCCGCTGCGCCCCCCCTCCCCACACACACCTGCGCGTCATGTCGCGGTGCTGCTGCTGCACCTCTGTGAACGTGGTGGCGTGTCGTGGCGGAGCACCCCCCATCCACACACACGTGCACACACCCACACCCACACACACCTGCGCGTCATGTCGCGGTACTGCTGCTGCACCTCAGTGAACGTGGTCGCATGGCGAAACACACTCACGCACACACACACACACACACACACACACCTGCGCGTCATGTCGCGGTACTGCTGCTGCACCTCTGTGAACGTGGTCGCGTGGCGGAAGGCCATGCGGAAGCGCGGGGCGTTTGGCGGCTGGCGCGCGTTGGGGGGGCCGGTGACGTGCGCCTGTGTGTGTGTTGACGTGTGTGTGTGTGCTTGAGAGTGTGTGTGTGTGTGTGTGTGCTTGCATGAGCGTGCGCGCGCGCCTGTGTGTGCGCGCGTGTGTGTGCGTTTGTCAGTGATGCAGCAAGTTGTTGGCGCGATGGCGGTCTTGTGACGCGGAACCAGCCCCGCAGGACCGCTTTCAAGCGATCGGGGTCGATCTTGTGACACGTGGGGTCCTTCAGCAATGATCCCCCCGCAAGCCGTAAACCGCTCAGGGCCAGAATTCCCATTTCCCAGAAAAACACCCCACGCTTGGTTGGAGAGGGCTTGGGGGCGGGGGGGGGGGGGGTTGTTGGAAAGCTCTCGCCGAGAGCAGCACACCGGCATGCGTTGCGTGCACGCCCGCTGTGTATTGCGCCTGGTATTAGCGGTTAAATTTGCTCGAGCCGGGAAAACAAGAATTACTGAAATCCTTCCTCGGGGTCACTGCTTGTGACGTGGACGTTCCGCCAACCGACCCTCCCGCGCGACGCAAGTACCATCGTCACGCTGCTATGCATGGGTATGCATGCTTAAACAAAACTCGACACACACACACACACACACACACACACACACCTGGCACGTGAGCAGGCGCCGGCACACCCACGCGCCGGGGCCTTGCGCTGTGGCACGCACACACACACACACACACCCCACACACACACTCACACGCACACACACCTGGCACGCGAGCAGGCGCCGGCACTCCCACGCGCCGGCCTTGCGCTGCGCCAGCTCCAGGATCTCTGGCTTCTCCATGCCTGCAGCATTCGGGGCAGGGTTTGTGGCATTGGGGGCAGCATCGGGTTGTTGGGTGATAGTGGATGAGGTCGAGGGTGTAGTCCGGTCCAGGGACGCACCACCAAGTGCCCCTGCGTCGTGCACGCCCGCCTGCGCCAGGGATTTCTCTCTCGTCTGTTTCTCCCCCCCCCTTCTTGCTTCCACTACGCAACCCACCAAACGTCTCTGCGTCATACACGCCCGCCTGCGCCAGAAAGTTCTTGAGCTGCGGCACGGTCGACAACGTGCCGAGCTGCGGAGCCACCGCGGCCGGGTTGGGGAAGAGCAGGAAGGACGGAGACGCTGCGCTGAGCGGCTGGTGGTGCTGGTGCTGCTGCGCGCACGCGCGCGTGTGTGCGTGTGTAAGCGAGAGAGAGAGAGAGAGAGAATGTTCGAGTGAGTGGCTGGTGGTGGTGGTGGTGGTGCTGCTGCGTGTGCATGTGTGCGTGTGTGTTTGTGTGCGTGTGTGCATGTGCGTGTGTATGTGCGTGTGTCTGTGTGTGTGTGGCGGGGCTGGGAAGAGCAGGAACGACGGAAACGCTGCGTTGAGCGGCTGGTGGTGCTGGTGCTGCTGCGCGCGCGCGTGTGTGCATGTGTGTGTGGGAGAGAGACTGTGTGTTCGAGTGAGTGGCTGGTGGTGGTGGTGGTGGTGGTGCGTGTGCGTGTGCGCATGTGTGTTTGTGTGCGTGTGTGCATGTGTGTGTGTGTGTGTGGCGGGGCTAGGGAAGCGCAGGAAGGACGGAGATGCTGCGCTGAGATGCTGGTGGTGCTGGTGGTGCTGCGTGTGTGTGTGTGTGTGTGTGTGCGTGGTCGATTTGCGTGTGAGATGGCGTGTGTCCGAGTGAGTGTGCATGCGTGCTGTGTTGCGCGTGTGCATGTGTGTGTGTGTGTGTGTGTGCATGTGAGTGCGTGATGAAGGTACTGCTGCTGCTGCTGCAAGTTCACGTGAGTGCGTGATACGCTGGTGCTGGTGCTGCTGCTGGCGGTTGTAGCGGGTGTGTGCACACCCACCTGCTGCTGCGGCTGCTGGTGGTGGTGCTGCTGGTGGTGGTGCATGTGCGCCGCCTGCGGATGCAGTGGTGGTGGTGGTGCGTTGTGGTGCTGGTGGTGGCGGTGGTGCGCAGTGGTGCGTGGTGGTGCGTGGTGGTGGTGGTGGTGGTGGTGCGTGGTGGTGGCACTTGGTGGTGCGTGCTGGTGGTGGCGGTGGTGGTGGTGCTGCTGGTGGTGCATGTGCGCCGCCTGCGGATGCGGTGGTGGTACGCGGTGGTGCTTGGTGCTGCTGGTGCTGCAGGTGGTGGTGATTGGTGGTGGTGCGTGGTGCTGCTGGTGCTGCTGGTGCTGCTGCTGGTGGTGCGTGGTGGTGGTGGTGCTGCTGGTGCATGTGTCTAGTCCTAGTACCAATACGCACACCGCCCCTGAGCGGCCTGGCCCCTCCCTCGCCCAACTCCCCATCTCTGCACACGCGCCCGGCTGCGTGCCCCAATGCCCACGCCCCACTCTTGCTGCCCGCGCCCTGCTGTGATGCTCGACCTACTCAGTGACTGTACCCGCCCCAACGTGCCTGCCTCTGGCCTCTCCCTGCACCCTGCGCCCCACCTGTGCATACATGCCCGGAGGCGGCCGCGGCGGCGCCGTGCCCGCCGCCTGCGCCTGCGCCTGCACAGTCATCGAGAGGCAGGTTGTTGGGAGGTTGTTGGGAGGTTGTTGGGAGGCCCTCCGCCTCGCGCACATGCACCCGCACAGTGCACGTGCACCTGCACAGTTAGAGATAAAGAGGTTGTTGGGAGTTTTTTCGGAGGTTGGGCGGCCTGCCGCCGCGGCGCCTGTCCAGTCAGCGAGATCGAGGCTGTTGTGAGGTTGTTGGGAGGTTGCAAGGCGCAGGGCGTGCGGCCGTCGCCTGCACGCGGGGTTCGCGAAAGCCGACGAGCAGAGCCATCAGAGCAGGCACCATCAGAGCCATCAGAGCAGGCACCAACAGAGCCATCAGAGCAGGCACCATCAGAGCCATCAGAGCAGGCACAAGCAGAGCCATCAGAGCAGGCACAAGCAGAGCCATCAGAGCAGGCACAAGCAGAGCCATCAGAGCAGGCACCAGCAGAGCCATCAGAGCAGGCACCAGCGGAGCCATCAGAGCAGGCACCAGCGGAGCCATCAGAGCGGGCACCAGCAGAGCCATCAGAGCAGGCACCAGCAGAGCCATCAGAGCAGGCACCAGCAGAGCCATCAGAGCAGGCACCAGCGGAGCCATCAGAGCAGGCACCAGCAGAGCCAGAAGAGCAGGCACCAGCAGAGCCAGAAGAGCAGGCACCAGCAGAGCCATCAGAGCAGGCACAAGCAGAGCCATCAGAGCAGGCACCAGCGTGTCGCGTGGCGCACCCCAGCCCTACCACGGCCGCCGTCCCGGTTACCAACCGAGTTCTAACCCCGGGTTTAAATTCCGGGTTTACCAACCGGGTTTACCAACATGGTTTACCAACCGGGTTTACCAACCGGGTTTACCAACCGGATTTACCAACCGGGTTTACCAACCGGATTTACCAACCGGGTTTACCAACCGGGTTTACCAACCAGGTTAAAACCCCGGGTTTAAACCCCAACTCCTAACCAACCAACCAACCAACCAACCAACCAACCGACCAAACAAGCAACCGACCTGCATGGTCTGGTACATGGTGCATGGTCTGGTACATGGTGCATGGTCTGGTACATGATGCATAATCTGGTAACAATCAACCAACCAACCAACCAACCAACCGACCAACCGAGCAACCGACCAACCAAGCCACCGACCTGCATGGTCTGGTACATGGTCGCGAACGCCGCCTGCACCTGTGCGTGGCGCTGCGCCTGCGCGTATTGCTGCGCCTGCAGGCACGACCCAGGGGGTTGGGTGCGGTTGGTTCAGGGTTTGGGGGCGTCAGGGTTTAGGTGGGTGGTGATAGGAGGACGATAGGGCAAGCAGCTTAGGGAAGTGGTTCCGCCAAGGGTCTTGGGCGAATGACGGCTCAAGCCGGGCCTCACGCTCATCCCGCCAACCTGAACCCGACAAAGGGTTTTTTTGGCGGGAAAAGTGTAGAAATGACGATTTCCACTCTTCGGGTCGAAATTCGTGCAATCTCAACCCGACTCGCCAGCCCGAAGCGGGCCATCTCCGGACCCGAAAGTGCACTTTGTTGGGTTGCTGGTTGGCTCACGGAGACACTGATTTAGGGTTAAGGTGGTCGGTGATAAGAGGAAAAGAGGAATGCAGTCTGCGCAGCGCCACTACTGGTGCATACGACGCGGGTCGGCGCTAGGCCCAATGCCCGACTGCAACAGCGTAGCTGGACTCCGCTCTGCGCTGTGAGAGGCCAATTAACAGAGAAGGCAGAACTGCTGCAATTTTGTCTCTTTGTCTCTTCGCCCCGTCCGACTCCGACTATGTGAGCCTTAGAAGAACCGCTACAGCAGAGAAATGACTGGCAGGGGTTCGCTGCGCTGCGAGAGACCAATAAACAGAGATTGTCCTGGCTTTCCAGCCGGTTATACCTGGGGTCTGCCACTGACTGTTTCAGGGCTGAGCGTGCTGCCTAGCTGACGTGCTGCTTGCTTGGTGCCCGCTGCCGCGTGTGGGTGGCGCTGCCGTGGCCCCCCCCCCTTTTTTTACTTTTGGCAGGGCTCCTGCTTTGATCGATCCTGCTGGAACTCTGGAACTGATTGTGACCGCCAGCCTGTGATTGTAAAACCCTCTTGTTGAAACAGAGAGGTCCTAACTGATCAGTTCTGACTGGCAGCACACTGCCATTTTGCTTTTTCGTCTCTTCGCCTCGTCCTACTCCGACTCAGTGAGCCTGAGTATAACGGCTACAGCAGAAAACTGACTGGCTGCCTGGCAGGGATCCGCTGCGCTGTGATGGTTCACCCCCACAGCGTGCGCGACACGCATACGCGCGCTGGACCTAGACGTGACACTGGCCCCCCAGACCCACCCTTCACGCACCCATGCAGTGACAGCAATCATGCCTTCGCAGAGGGGTGTCTGTGTGTGTGTGTGTGTGCGTGTGCCTTGAATTAAGCTATGTGCGTTTTGTAGGCAAGCATATGCGGTTGACAGCCAAGTAGCCAGCAGAGCCACACAGCTCCCATCAACCGCTGGCCATTGGCGTCACCAGTGTTTTCCTTGTCAGGAATTGTAATTAATTATTCCACGGCCAGATTTTGCTTTAACCGCGTTGACCCTTCACCTCCCGTTGACCGTTTGTCCTCATATATAGGTCATTCAAAAGCTCTTGACGAGCTCTGCCTGGCTACTGTGACCCTGAGGAAGGTCCTCTCCTATATGCTCCTTGCCAGACATGTCTCTCAGAGACCGCTGTTTGGGGTAGTCTAGCCGGCGGGAGCGGTAGTCTGTCGGCCGGGAGCCGGCGGTACTCTAGTACTTAAGTGTGCTGGAGTATCGGCGGGTGTCTCTAGTAGAAGAGTAGCCTGCTAAGCTGGAAACCCCGTGTTACTGAGCAGATCTGGGTGGGTGCAGGGTGGCGTATCCCCCCCCCCGAGGCTGGTTTGGTCGTGCCAAGGCGGGGAGCAAGGAGCAGGGGTGCGACGTGCAGGTGCGGGGTGCGCTCTGATGTGGATTGGTGTTACAGTCAGGGACGCCTCTCGGCGGCAGAGTAGACCGCTCTAGCTAGAGCAGGCGTGGGTGGGTGCGGTGATCAGTGCTTCGTCAATTAATTCTTACAGCCCGGCCGCAGACGTATCCATCATCATCGACCAGTGCCGACCAACCTGCGCGGCCGCCGCCGCCGCCGCCTGCCGCTGCACTGCCGCCTGCCGCTGCGCTTGCACCTGAGCAGCAGCCGTCTCGTTTGCTTGGCGCTGAAGAGTGTGTGTGTGTGTGTGTGTGTGTGTTGCGGGTGCGAGCGCGTCTCTCTCTCTCTCTCTCTCTCTCTCTCTCTCTCTCTCTCTCTCTCTCTCTCTCTCTCTCTCTCTCTCTCTCTCTCTCTCTCTCTTCTCTCTCTCTCTCTCTCTCTCTCTCTCTCTCTCTCTCTCTCTCTCTCTCTCTCTCTCTCTCTCTCTATATATATATATATATATATATATATATATATATATCGTCAGGTACGGAGGTCAGACACACGCCCACCTGGGCTGCCGCCATCCGCGCGGTCGCTTCCTCCTGCTGCCGCTGGTAGGCAGCCGCTTGGTGCGCGGCCGCCGCCTGCTGCGCGTGCTGGTGCGCCGCCTGCCGCGCGGCCGCCGCCGCCGCCTGCGCGGCCACAGCCGCGTCGCGCTCGGCCGCCTCGGCCGCGTGCCGCGTCGTGCGCACGGCAGCCTGCTCCTGCTTCACCTTGTGCGCCGCAGCCGCCGCACCGCCCTGGCCCTGCGCCGCCGTCGCCTGCCGCGGCTGCTTCGGCTGCAACGGCGGGTCGCGCGACGCTGCCGCCGCCGCGTCGCGCGCGCGCTTCCCGCCTGCGCCGCCGCCGACGCCGCCACCGCCGTCCGCGCCGTCCGTGCCGCCGCCCGCCTGCTGCCGCTGCTGCACCTTGGCGCGCTCAGACCAGTCCATCGGCTTCCCGAGCGGGGACTGCCCCGCGCCCGCGCCGTCGCGCGGCGTCTGCGCGCCCCCCGCCGCGCCGCCGTCGCCTGCCGCGGCTGCTTCGGCTGCAACGGCGGGTCGCGCCGCCCCCGCGCCCGCCGCGCCGCTCTTGCTGCCGTTGCCCTGAGGAGAGCCCGCAACGCTGGGCTTCCCAGCTGCCGCGGCGCCCGCCGCAGCAGCGGCCGCGCCCGCCGCAACGGCGGCGGCGGGCTCGACGCGCGGGCGCTTGGCGCCGCCGCCGTCCGCTCCCCCGGCCTTGCTGCCGCCCGCCGCCGCCGCCTCCTTCTCGGAGCGCGTGCGCCCGCGCCCCGCCTCGCCCTTGCCCTTGGCTTCGCCCTTGCCCTTGCCCTCCCCCTTGCCCTCCTCCTTGCCCTCGCCCTTGCCCTCTCCACCCTTCCCGAGCTGCTTCTTGAGCGAAGCGACCTCCTTGTTGACGCCCTGCAGCTCAGCGTTGCGCTCAGTGAGCTTTGCCTGTGGTGTTTTTAGGGGGGGGGAGGGTAAGTAAGCGGGGTTGAGATTGGATTGGGCCCCAACCCGATCCCCGCGATGCTGTTGACGATGATGAGCTGCTGCGTCAGATAAGCGACCGCCGTGTTGGCGCCCTGCAGCTCAGCGTTGCCCTCGGTGAGCTTTGCCTGTAGTGTGTTGGGCGTGGGGTGAGTCAGCGGGGGTGAGATCGGGGTTTGGGCGATGGTGACGGGTCGCTGTGTTTTGGTCAAATAAGTGGTGATGGTGACCAGAACCAGTGACCAGCAACAATACCCCCAAGACACGCCACAACACCCCACGGCACCCCACGGCACCGCGCTGCGCGCGCACTCACCGCGAGCCCACGCACCAGCTGCTGCAGCTGCATCGCTGGCTGCGTCAACAACACCCCGAAGACGCGCCATAAAACCCCACGAAACCCCACGACACTGCGCTGCGCGCGCACTCACCGCGAGCCCACGCACCAGCTGCTGCAGCTGCATCGCCGGCTGCGTCAACAACACCCCGAAGACGCGCCACGACACCCCACGCCACCCCACGACACTGCGCTGCGCGCGCACGCACCGCGAGCCCACGCACCAGCTGCTGCAGCTGCATCGCCGGCTGCGTCAACAACACCCCGAAGACGCGCCACGACACCCCACGCCACCCCACGACACTGCGCTGCGCGCGCACGCACCGCGAGCCCACGCACCAGCTGCTGCAGCTGCATCGCCGGCTGCGTCAACAACACCCCGAAGACGCGCCACGACACCCCACGTCACCCCACGACACTGCGCTGAGGGCGCACGCACCGCCAGCCCATGCACCAGCTGCTGCAGCGCACCCGGCTGCGTCAACAACAACCGAAAGACGCGCCACCACACCGCACGGCACCGCGCTGCGTGCGCACTCACCGCGAGCTCATGCACCAGCTGCTGCAGCTGCATCGTGAGCGCCGCGAGCGCCTCGCCCTGCTCCGCAGCCTTGGTCAGCTCCTCGACCTGTGGGGGAGAGGGAACAGGGACAGGGGTGGGGAGGGGAAGGGTCAAGGGATAGAGGGGACAGGGACAGGGGATAGGCAGGGGAAGGGGGATAGGCAGTGAGAGAGAGGGAGCAGGGACAGGGGTGGGCAGGGGAAAGGTCGAGGGACAGGGGGCAGGGAACAGGGACAGGGGATACGCAGGGGAAGGGGATAGGCAGGGGGAAGGGAATAGGCAGTGGAAGGCATGTGGGGAGAGATGTGGGCAGGGGCTGGGGGAGGGATAGGCAGGGAACGGGGATAGTCAGGGCACAGAGACAGGGGTTAAGCAGGGGAAGGGTCTATGTGGGGCCCAGCAAGGGGGGGAAGGTCCTGTGGGTGGTTTCAGGGTTCAGGGCCTAGAACCTAGCGTGTATACACCCTGCCACACCTTGTTCTGGCTCTCCCTGAGCCGGTCGCGGTACCGCTTGCACGACTCCTTGGCGCTGTAGGACTCGCTCTCCGCGTTGGTTAGCCGCTTCTGCGCACGTGACGTGCACACACGTGTTATGCACGCGCACGTAGGCAGACAACACGACGGCCACTCAAGTCAGCTCACGCGGCAGCAACATACAGTCGACAGCGTTCGCACCCCACGATGTGTGACGGAGCACGACATCTGTACGAAGGCATATACACAACGGCACACACGCATGGCCGCTCGATTTCGAAAATGGGTGGCCCTCATCTCCCCGCGCCGGGCCAGTGGTTCCGCTAAGGATCTTGGGGAAATGATGGCTCAACCTGGGTCTCACGCCTCAACCCCAATTTCAACCCGCCAGAGGCGATTCTTTTTGCGAAAAGGGTGCGAAAATGTCGTTCTCACACTTCTCGGCTCGGACTTTGCGCAACTTCACCCCGCACCTTCAGCCCGAGTCTTCCAATACCCAAACCCGGTGTTGCAGGTTTGCGGGTTCGGCCAACGAAAAAATACTCCCCCCCCCCCACGATGTGTGATGCAGCACGATATCAATACGAAGGCATACACACAACAGCACACGCACACGGCCGTCCGACCACGAAAGCGGGTGGCTCTCCTCCGCCCGCGCGCCCCACCTGAAGCTCGGCGACCGCTTTGTGCAGCTTTCGCAGCTCCGACTGCGTCGCGGCCGCGTCGCCGCCGCCGTCGCCGTCGGCGCCCTCGCCACCGCTGCTGCAGCTGGGCGCTGCGCCGCCGCCCGCTGCGAGCGCGGTGGCGGCGGCAGCGGCGGGGGGGCCGTTCGCCGGCGCAGCAGCGCGCGCAGCCGCGGATGGCCGCGACGGCCCGGCGGCGCGGGTGGCTCTCCTCCGCCCGCGCGCCCCACCTGAAGCTCGGCGACCGCTTTGTGCAGCTTTCGCAGCTCCGACTGCGTCGCGGCCGCGCGCCCCCGCCGCGCGTGCGCGCGCCCACGGCGTTCGGAAGGGCCGCGTGGAAGGTGCCCATGCTCCTTACGCTCACGGCCACCGCGTCGCTGCCCCCGCGCGCGCCCCCGCGCGCGCCGCCGCGCGTGCCCGCACCCCCGCGCGCTGCACCGTGCTGCACCGTGGTGCCGCGCGGCCGGTAGTCCCCGTCGCGGTCGTCGTCGTCGCCGTCGCCGTCGTCATCGTCATCGTTCTCGTCGCCGTCCTCGTTTGAGGTCGGGGACGAGTGGATCGACACGGCCTCCTCCTGCGCGCGCGTGCATGCGGCACGGGTGGGCGAGCGTCGTACGGTGCGTCGGCCGTGTATGTTGGCGTACTAGACCTGCGCTTGCGCATCCTGGGAAAGAGGGCCGGCAGTTTTTTGTTTGCCTGTGTGTGCCCATGGCTGGACAACAAGCACACCGTTTTTTTGTGGGCGTGTGGTTAAGGTGTGTGAGGGCGTGTGTGTGTGGGTGTGTGCCCATGGCTCAACAACAAGAATCAGACCCCTACCCAGCTGTCGCCATGACAAACAGCGGTGTGTGTCTCAAACGCACGGGCGTGCTGTGGTTTGCGGCTGTGGGCACAAGCCTCACAGGTACAGACGGGCCCCCCTACCTGGTGTGTGTGTGTGTGTGTGTGTCCACGCCACATGTGTCCACGCCACCTAGAGCTCCCCCTGGGCACCAGCGCCTGCCGCAAACTGGCCTCACACGCCCATGCAAGGGCGTGCGCTGCCAGGACCCACGCACACAGCACCACAGCATTTGTCGCTCACGGTGTGCGTGTGAAACCCGACTAAGTGCGGGCAGGGCCCCAGTACACAGCACCGCCCCAACGTCCCCGCGGGGGCAGACGTGCGCGCATGCACAGTTTTTTTTGTGTGTGCGTCCGGATGGGACGGATAAGATGCGGGTTTACAACACTTTCGTGCTGCCCCACTTTCTGTACGGCTGCGAAACATGGGCCCCTACTAAAACACAACTGACTCGATTGGAGGTTGCCCACTCTAACTGCCTTCGTCGCATTCTGGGTGTGCGCCTGGTCGACCGGCACAGATTAACTTATATTCGGCAGGCGTGCGACACTGAGCCAATTGAGAGCCTTGTGGCAAAGCGATCAATGCAGTGGCTAGGCCATGTGATGCGCATGCCGGCTTCTCGTCTTCCTCGTACGACTTTTGACTGCACAATGGATGTGGCTCGGCAGCAAGGCCGGCCTCCAGCCTCCTCCCGACACTATTTTCTTAAGCTACTGATTCAGCAGCTAGGCGAAACTAGTGGCACTCGTTCTGATTGGAAGACTTTTTCGGACACGGCGTTTGAGCGTGCTCAGGATAGGGTCGGGTGGAGAGCCGTGGTGTACGGTCCGGCTGCCCCAAAAAGCGTCGCACAATAGCTCTCCTTTTTGCTCTGGGACTACACGTTGGCAGGCAGCCGGCTGGTGGCTACCGCCCCTCACAAGTAATTGTTAGGGCCAGAACTGGACTTGGGTCTAGGCGGTGGTACTAGGACTAGAGGTAGTCTTTGCTGGAAAGCCGATGTAACTGTAACTGTAACTGTGCGTCCGGACCGAGCAGTGGTGTATGGCGCGCCCTGGGTTGAACGCCCCTGGGTACGCGCACGCACCTCCTCGTTCGTGTCTGTGCACGTGGTGCGTTGAGTGTGGGTGGGGGGGTGGGGGGAGGCATGTGTGTGATATTGTTACCTATGTGCCCCTGGGCACGTGCACGCCCCTCCATGCACGCCCCTGCGCGCACGCCCCTGTGCACGCGCATACATTTCCTTGTCCGTGTATGCCCCTGTGCACGCGCACGCACCCCATCGTCTGTGTGTGCCACGCCCTCGCCCTAGCCCTGCGTGCACGCCCCTGTGCACACGCCGCCCTGCGCGCACGCCCCTGTGCACGCGCACACACCTCCTCGTCCGTGTACGCCCCGCCCTCGCCCTGGCCCTGCTGGCGCTGCTGACCCGGGCGGCGCGGCTGCGGCCGCCCGCGTGGCGCCTCGTCGCCTGCATCGTCGCTGCTGCCAACCACCAAGCTGGGCTCTACGTCGTCCGCCGGCGCGGCTGCCGCAGCATGGTCACCGTTGCAGCTGCCGCCGGCGCCTCCAGTGCCTCCGGCGGCTCCGGCAGCTCCGGCGGCGCCGGCACCGCCGGCAGCGTCAGGACCTGCACGCATGGCGCACTCCGCGCGAGCGCGCTCGCTGCCGCCGCTGCTGGGTGGCGCCTCTGCTAGCCCGTTGAGCTCGCCACACGCAGGTTCGGTGCACTTGTAGACCCACCTGCGCGAACCACCAACGGCACCCCCCCCCATGCAACATATGATCACATGACACGCCATGCACACTAGGGGAACCCTGGTGCTCAACATGCGCCCTCTCTGCCCCCCCCCCCCCGCTGGCCTGCCGTCACGCCGCCCCACGCGCCTGTTGTTAACCTGGCAGATCTCCGTGGAAGATTGGCACACGTAGCAGGGGGCCCCGGTCATTGGCCGCCGCGTCAGAGGTTTCACGCGATAGCCAGGGGCATGCGCATAATAAGCCTAATAGTTTGCGGCATGACTCTGATCCCTGTTCGAGGAGTGTTGAATTCATGGTCGTGGTGTGACCGCGCGGAGCATGGGTGTGGATGGCGACAGGTGGAGCACCAAATGGCACCGAAGGAATGATTGGGGTACGGTGGGCATCCCTGCATGGTGTGACCCGAGCGAGGGTAGCGTCGGGGTTGGTGCTCGCATTGAGATCCACACACAGATCAGATCACCCAATTGTGCACGTGGAGTCGTCTTACAGCCTGGCTACTCTTCTGGGCCATCAGTAGGTGGTCATTATTAAAATCATACAACAACGACGCGGCTGCGAGTCTCTCTCCAGCTACCACTTACTACGGGAGGCGCGTCTCTCTCTCTCGCTCTCCGCCGCACGCACGCACACACATGCGCTCTTCTCTGACGGGGTGCTCCCTGCGACGCGCGCACGCTTGCTGCTGCGCGTGCATGGCAGCTACAAGGCAGCTGCAGCCCCCTCCTCCTGCCCCTCACGCTGGCACGGCCCCCGCCGGCGCGTGTGCGCCCGCCGACCCACCCGCGTGCCCCTCCCCCTCTCCCCCTCCCTCCGCCTCCCAGTCGCTGTCGTCGCCTTCCTCCTCTTGGCTGCTGCTGGCGAGCGTGAGCGAGGCGTGCACCGACTCGGGGTGGCCGTAGCGGGGGTTGTGCTCCGAGAGCTGCATGGCGAGTGCGAGTGTGTGTGTGAGAGTGAGTGGGCGCGTGAGTATGTGTGAAGGGGGGGGGTTCTGGGTGAGGGTGGGCGGGTGTGGCATGTGTGTGCTTGTGCGTGTGTCAGTGCTTGAATTTGGGCAGGTGGAGTGTGCACAACCAGGTGCAGCACACATGCAGCACAAACACACACACACACACACACACAAACACGCACGCACACACACGCGCACGCACGCACACAACAACAGCAACAGCAACAGCACACATACACACACACACACAGCAACAGCACACACACACACACACACACACAAACACGCACGCACACACACGCGCACACATGCACACAACAACAGCAACAGCAACAGCACACATACACACACACACACACAGCAACAGCACACAAACACACCAACCTGCGTGACGGAGCGCAGCCAGCCGACCGCCATGCCCCCGTACACAACAAACATGATGGGCAGGCTGCCTGTGATGGCGCCAGCGCTCACGAGGAGCAGCAGCTGCTGCAGCATGGAGCCGCCGGACTTCCCGGCTTGCGAGCCGACAACATCAATCGCGGCCTTGCCCTTGGTGCGGCCCTCCTGCGTGTGTGTGAGTGTGTGTGTGTGTGTGTGTGTCTGAGGGAGAGAGAGGGAGAGAGAGAGCTCATGAGTGTGTGCGCATTAGCACCGACGTTGATCGCTGCCTTACCCTTGATGCGGCCCTCCTGCGTGGGTGCGTGCGTGCGTGTGTGTGTCAGGGCCGCTCTCTTAGGCCCTTCCCAGCTCCATTCACCCGTGCTGCAGACACCTCACACACACACACACACTCTCTCACACACACACACACACACACACACACACACTCCATGCGTGGCACGTACGCACACCTGATCCATGCTGATGTACACCATCTCTTCAGCTGGCTTGAACAGGCTGAACTTGGCAGACTTTGAGAACACGTACAATGCGGCGCCTGCGTGCGTGCGTGTATGCGTGTGCGTGTCAGGTTGTCCTTGTCGATCGGATTCCGATGAGGAGACCGCCCGAAAGGCGGTTTGCCAAAGGGAAGGGGGGGATTCGTAAAGACCGAAGAGAAAGCGAGGGCCCGGGGGCGCAGCCCCCGAAAAAATGCCAGCCTGGAAAACCCGGGGAGCTCTCCGGAAACCCGGAGAATCCGGGAGCCCCTCTCCAGGAAAACCGATAGCCTGACAGCCCCAAAGGAAACCCCTGGTGTGCGTGTGTGTGTGTTCGGTCGACTTTACAGCCCGTTGGACGCCTCTGGTGGCGTACAAGTAGACTTGCCTCCCGTTCTCCTCCTCCGAGACTATTCCTGCAACACAGCTGCCTTACTCTCGCCGAGAGACATGCCCTCTTTTCCCTGAACCCCAAATCCGGAGCCCGCAAAACCCTGCACGCGCACCTCCATACACGAGCGCCGGCAGCATCGCGGCCGCGGCGGGCGTGCCCGCAGGGAGCGCGTAGTGGTGCAGGATGCCGGCGCCGAAGAAGACGGCACCCCCGGCGAGGAGGATCTGCGCACGGCAGTTGGCAGATGGCAGTTGGTGGTTTGAAAGCGCGGCAGTTGGTTTCATTCAGGAGCGAGGCAGTTGGTGGGTTTCGTGCGTAGCGGGTGCGGCGGGCGTGCGCGCAGGGAGCGCGTAGTGGTGGAGGATGCCGGCGCCGAAGAAGACGGCACCTTCGGGGAGCAGGGAGGACCGGTGGGGGGGTTAACAGTTAACAGTTTACCGTAGTACCGCTTTGCCTTGCCGATTAAATAATTCGGAAAACGTCGCGGCAAGGCCGCTTTCTAAAAAATATTGCCGAAAAATACAAAAAACGCCAAAAGTGATGTCAAAACGAGAAAAAACAAAAAATTCCCGCTGCAAGGCACCAAAATTCTAAACAATTACCCGCTTTAATAAAAGTGGCGGCAAGGCCAAGCGGTACTACGGTACAGTACGCACCCTCGGGGCGTGGGATTGAGGGAGCTGCCTAACGAGGCTAGCTGATGATGATGATGATGATGGATCTTACAGTCTGTGTGACACCAGTAATGATGTATAAGACCGGTGTCGGCGCTAGCGCCCGACACCTTAAACTCAGTTTCAGTGGGAAACTGGCTGGCTACCTGGTAGGGGTGAGGGTAAACCCCCATACGCGCGCACGCACTGGACCTAGACAGGACACTGGGCCCCCAGATCCACCCTATACCACCCAGGTAGTGACAGCAACGCATTGTTGGTGTGCGCCTGTGTTTTACTACTAGTCCCGCCGCCGCCATTGGCTCCAGCAATCTCCTCCATGCCCGCCAGCAATCTCCTCCACGCCCGCTAGCAATCTCCTGTGTGCCCGCCAGCAATCTCCTCCATGCCCGCCAGCAATCTCCTGTATGCCCGCCAGCAATCTCGTCCATGCATGGGCGCCGCCATGCGATCTCCATGCGCCGCGCCGCGCTCCATGCGCGCCAGCACCCGTACCACCAGCCTCATTCCCGTTCTTTAGCCATTCCTCGTGACACCTATGGCTGATCCTTGTTCCGCCGTCCCCTTTGGCATCTGTAACCCGCTCCGGTGGGGGGAATGTTGAGAGCTCAGGGGCACCAGCTGCCACCAGCCGCGCTACCAGCCGCGGCCACCAGCCGCGCCCCTGGCGCACCAACCGCCACCAACAGCGCCCACCTGCGGCGTACCAACCGCCACCTGCACGTACCAACCGCCCCCTTGGCGCACCAACCGCCCCCCTGGCGCACCAACCGCCACCACTGCACACACCTGCGGCGTACCAACCGTCGCCTGGCATACCGACCGCCCCCTGGCGTACCAAGTGCCCCCTGGCGTACCAACCGCCCCCTGGGATACCAACCGCCCCCTGGCGTACCAACCGTTGCCTAGCATACCGACCGCCCCCTGGCATACCAACCGCCCCCTGGCGTACCAACCGCCCCCTGACGTACCAACCGCCGCCTGGTGTACCAACCGCCACATGCACGTGCCAGTCGCCCCCTTGGCGTACCACCCGACACCAAACGCCCCCCTGGCGTACCAACCGACGTCAACTGCCACCAACCGCCACCAGGGAACGCACCTGCGGCGTGGCTGCTGCGACGCCCCTCCACCCAAGGCGCGCAAAGAGTGCTGGTGAGAGGATCATGAGGGCGCCGGTGACGATTCCCTGGGGTGGGGTGTGTGAGCGCGTGTGTGTTGTGCGTGTGTTTGTATGTGTGTGTGTGTTGAGCGTCTGTGTGTGTGTTTGTGTGCGTGTATGTTGATTGTTTGTGTGCGTGTATGTTGTGTAAGTGTGTGCGTGTATTTTGTGTGTTTGTGTGGGTGTATGTAGAGAGAGAGAGAAAGAGCGCGAGAGAGATAAGGAGAGAGACAGGGGATGAGGGGGAGCGCAAAGAGCGCCGGCGACAGGACCATGAGGGCGCCGGTGATGACTCCCTGCACGTGTGGCGGGAAGGAGGGTGCATGGAGAGAGGAGACGGGAGGGAGAGGGAGAGAAAGAGGGAGAGGAAGAGGAAGAGGAAGAGGAAGAGGAAGAGGAAGAGGAAGAGGAAGAGGAAGGGGGAGAGGGAGAGGGAGGCAGAGAGAGAGGCAGAGAGTGAGAGAGAGAGAGAGAGAGAATGATGTAAATTACAGACATAACAAACCGCACCTGCCACGTCGACACATCCCCCAGGAACGCGGTGAACGACTTCAGGGGCTTAGGTTCAAAACTGGTTTAAAAACGGTTTTACAACCGCACCGCACCTGACACCAGTGTTTCTTGCTTCGGCCGCATTCCGCTCTGTGCGGAATATTCGCGGATTTTTTTATTAATTGTTTTCTAGGCCCCACGGCTTTTCGGCTTTTCCGCTTTTCCGCAAAATTTATTGTTTTTCACACTTCTGCGGCCTTGCGCCCCCATGGCGCATGCGCAGTCCAGCCCAGATGGTCAAGGGCAAGCAGAACAAGGACAAGACCATCCGGGTCCAGCCCATTGCGTTCTTCTTTGGCGGGACGCCCGGGGGGGCTGTGAAGTGCATTGTCAGGCGCAGGACGGGCGCCCCGACCAAGGTGGTGCAGCACCCTGACGTTGATGACGTTTAGCCGGGCCTGGACGTTGAGTCTGAGGCGGAGTGCGAGGGGGAGGAAGGCGAGAGGCAGTGCGCAACATCTGGCGATGGCGCTGGCCCCAGCGATCAGCCACCACGAGCGGACACGCCCCTGACGGACGCTTGGATGGCAGAGGAGGAGCGGGTGGCGGCAGAACGCGTGGCTGAGCGCGCGGCTGCGGAGCGCGCAGCGTCAGGCGTTGGCGCTGGCACCAGCGGCGACCAGCCACCCCCACCACGGGCGGGCACGACCAAAAAACCGGCGGGCATGGGGGACACGTTCCGGCATATTTGGCTGGAGCGGGACTGGGCCAAGACCAAGGATGGCAAGGTCTGGCTGGAGGAGGTCAAAGGCGACCCCTTCCACGCCTTTTGCAACCTGTGCAGCAAGTACATGAACGCTCCTGCAGATGCGGGTTCTGCTCAACCTCATGCAGCACGGGCGGCCCATGACCGCGTACGAACAGGAGAAGGCCGTGTTCAAGGTGTGCGCGCCCATGCGCGCCATGCATGCTCCATGCGTGCGCGCGCCATGCATGCGAGTTGTTCCCCACCTGGGCGCGGCTAGCGGAGATGTCGATCGTACTCGCGCCGACTTCGGTGGAGGACGAGCACACGTTCAGCGGCCTCAACTACATCAAGAACGACCAGCGCAGCCGCCTCGGCTCTGGCAACAGCCACGACCACCTGGTCTGGGCCATGCGCATGTTCATCTCTACATTGTTCACCCTCGACACGTTCCCTTACGCAGCCGTGATCAAGGAGTGGCGGGAGAAGCGGCGCGTGATATAATCTAGTGGAGCTTCTAGCGAGAGTACCATGCTCAACCGGCGCGATCCAGCATATAGAGATGCGGGCGTGACTGATGTTGACCAAGTTTCTAAGGAAGTCCTGTGCCAATACTCTACAGCCAATACTCTACCACCGCGTTTGAGCAGCCCGGGACGCAGCCCGCTAAATGCACGGTGGGTGCAAATAATTGACTGCGGGCCGTGAAAAAGCGGGGAAAAAGGCGGAAAAATAATTAATACCAAAATCCTTCCCAAGAACCACTGCCTGACACGTGGACACGTCCCCCAGGAACTCTGCGTAAGCGACTACGCCGGGTCAAGGGTTTAGTCGAGGCAACCATGACTAAACCTTTAGGCTCGTGACATGAATAATCCGGGTTTGAAACCGGGTTTAAACCCGAAACAGGGCCCCACCACACCTGCCACGTCGACGCGTCCCCCAGGAATGCTGTAAGCGGCGTGGGGTTAATCAGGGATGGCCTCTCTCAAGTGGAAGGGGCTTAGGATTTTACCTAAATCAGTTATTTCCAAACCTAAATGAGTGACTTCTTGGTTAAAAAAAACACAATGGGGCACCCCTATTCGGGTTCGCAATTGAGGGGTTCAACAAGACAGGTTCAGGTTAAAAAAACGACCGCACCTGCCACGTGGACACGTCCCCCAAGAACGCGGTGAACGATACCGGGTCTGGCAGCAGCACCTTCATGTAGCCCTTCCACGCAAACTCCATGAGGCTGGAGCAGAGGCCCTGCGTCATAAGGTGATAGGTGGTTTGGGGTTTGGAAATGAGTGACTTCTTGGTTAAAAAAAACACAATGGGGCACCCCTATTCGGGTTCGCAATTGAGGGGTTCAACAAGACAGGTTCAGGTTAAAAAAACGACCGCACCTGCCACGTGGACACGTCCCCCAAGAACGCGGTGAACGATACCGGGTCTGGCAGCAGCACCTTCATGTAGCCCTTCCACGCAAACCCTTCATGGAGCCCTTTCAATCAAACTCCACGAGGCTGGAGCACGGGCCCTGCGCAACGTTAGGGGAGGAGGGGGTGGGTGGTGGGGGCGGGGGGGGGGGGGTCCTTTGAGGGCCTGGCAGCAGCACCTTCATGTAGCCCTTGCACGCAAACTCTTCGAGGCTGGAGCAGAGGCCTTGCGCAAAAGGAGGTTTGGGTTCAGGGTTTTAGGGTGCAGCACAGGCCCTGCACGCCAATGTGGCCGATCGTGGTGGTTGGTGGTTTGGCGTTTGGGGCCTTAGGGTCCTCCGCGTTGACTGAATGAGGCTGGAGCAGAGGCCCTGCACAATACAGTGATAGATGGTGGTCAGGGGGGAGTTGGGGCTCGGGGTTTTAGAGGGCGCAGCAGAGGCTCTGTACGCCAATGCGGTGGGTGGTTTGGCGTTTGGGGTTTAAGGGTTTCCTATGCGAACTCCATGAGGCTGGAGCAGAGGCCCTGCGCAAGAAAGTGAAAAGGTGGTTTGGGGTCCAGGATTTGAGGGTTGAGCAGAGGCTACGTGGCTACGTGGGTTTTATGCCACACGCAACAACGGTGGTGGTCAGGGGTTTGGGGTTGTAGGGTCTTCCACGTTGACTGAGAGAGGAATCGAGCAGAGGCTCTGCGCGGTATGGGGGGAGAGGGAGGGGGAAAGTGGTGTCATTAAAGGAACCAAGAATGTCATGTTTGCCCCCGCAATATAGGAGGGAACATGCCGAATTGCAGAAGGCTTTTTTTTACGGGGAAGTGTGGAAATCGTCGAATTTCACACTTTTCGGAGCAAAATTCCCGAGATTTGCCCCCACAGCTTCCCCCCGAATTTCCCGGTTTACCCCCGCAGCCGCCGCTGCGGGGGCGCTAATGACACCACTGGGTGGGGGGTCACACCCTGTGCCCAAGCGCATGGAGCGCAGTGAAACACAACAGCGTAAAAACGCACGCACAACCCCACACCCACACCCACACACCCACAGTGGCACATGCACACACGCAAACACACATGAGAGAGACACGCACCCACAAACGCACGCTCACACACACAAACATGCATGCACACATGCGCACACACAGAAAGAGACCCCACACACACACACATAAACACACACACACAGTCAAGTGAGGCACTGGATCGACACCGAGACACAC
Organism: Chlamydomonas sp. UWO 241; assembly: GCA_016618255.1. Taxonomy (NCBI): domain Eukaryota; kingdom Viridiplantae; phylum Chlorophyta; class Chlorophyceae; order Chlamydomonadales; family Chlamydomonadaceae; genus Chlamydomonas; species Chlamydomonas priscui. The sequence goes on from VFSX01000272.1 coordinate 184,567, forward strand.
ACGCACACACACGTGCACGCACTAACACACGCAAACGTACAAACACACACACATACAGAGAGAGAAGAGAGAGACAGAGAGAGAGACAGAATGGGAGAGACAAAGAGAGACAGAAGGGAGAGACAGAGCGAGAGATACAGAGCGAGAGACAGAGCGAGACAGAGAGAGACGGAGAGAGAGACAGAGAGAAGGGAGAGAGAGAGAAAGAGACACACCTGCGCCAGCGACATCACAGTGAGGCACTGAATCGGCACAGACGACGCGAGCACACAGACACACACACACACACACAAACAAACACGCAGACACTCTCACACACACACACAAACACATGCACACACACAGAAAGGGACCCCCCCCCCCCCCCCACCCCCCCACACACCTGCGCCAGCGACATCACAGTGAGGCACTGGATCGGCACGAACGCCGCGAGCACGCACGCACGAACGCACACACACACACAAACCGAGAGAGACAGAGAGAGAAGAAAGGGCCGAGACAGAGAAACAGACAGAGACAGGGAGACACACACACACACACAGAGAAAGAGAGTGAGAGAGAGAAAAAGAGACACACCTGTGCCAGCGACATGACAGTGAGACACTGGATCGGCACCGATGCCGCAAGCACCCTGAAGATCTGGCGCAGCGACGGCTTCTCCCCAGCCTCTTTGGGCTCCCCCTCCTCCGCCGCCGCCGCCGCCGCGGCAGCGGCCGCCGCGGCTGCTAACCCCACCGCCGCCGCCGCCGGTACCGGCGGGAGCGCGCCGCCCAGCTGGATCATACCCATGCCCTCGTGCGCCACGTCGGGCGGGCCCGGCGCCGCCGCCGCGGTGCCGCTCGGCGCCGCCGCGGTGCCGCTTGGTGCCGCCGCGGCAGAGACGGCGCGCGTCGCTGCCGCCGCTGGCGGCGCGCCGCCGGCGTCGATCCGGATCACGCCCCTGTCGACCACGCCGTCGGCGCGCGGGTTCGCCGCGGCCGCTCTCCGCCGCGCGCGCCCGCGCCGCATGGCGGCCGCGTCCTCCCTTGCCGCCGCGACGCCCTTTAGGCGCGCCGACTCGCGCGAGTCCATCCATGCGTGTAAGACGAGCGCGGCGGCTGCGACGGCGATACACATGCCCATCATGGACTGGATCTGGGACGTGAACCCTGAGCCCGAGGAGGACGCAGAGGTGCTGAAGAGCTGCGGTGGGGGGGGGGAGGTGTGTGTGTGTGTGTGTCTTTGCCGGGGTGTTTTACTGCTAGTAGTACAGGCACTGCCGGAGCATGCGGCAGGCGTCCATGTAGCGCTCGGATGGATGGATGTGTTTGTGTTGTGTGTGAGTATCAGACACACACACGTATCACACACACACACACACGCACACACACACACACACACACACCTTCAGCACCACCCCCGCCGATGCCTGTGCGACATTGGCTCCGAGACCAAACAGCGGGTAGAGCGTGTGCGCGTCTGTCAGCGACGTCGTCTCATTCGCGAGGCCCCAGAAGAGCAGGCCAAGGCACACGTCCCCCCAGAGCTCAGACATGCAGAAGAAGAGTGTGAATGTCCAGTTGCGGACCTGCGTGCGTGTGCAGCAGTGGTGTCATTAACGAAATCAAGAATGTCATGTTTGCCCCCGCAACAGAGGAGATCAAAATTTTCCCGCGGAAAAGTGTGAAATTGTCGATTTTCACACTTCTCGGAGCGAGATTCCCGCGATTCGCCCCCGCAGTTTCCCCCCAAATTTCCCGGTTTGCCCTCGCAGCGGTGGCTGCGGTGGCTGCGGGGGCGCTAATGACACCACTGGTGTGCAGTGAGGGGTCAAGGTGCGTGGCTCAGCTGCGATGGGGAGTGAACAGAGTAGGTTCGCCTAAACCTTAAACGTGCCTTAAACGCCAAAAAAACTAAAACCCTAAACCTTAAACGCCAAAAAACTATAAAACTATAACCTAAACCCTGAGACCTTGTTGCGGACCTGCAGTACGAAGGGGGAGGGAGGCATGTGGGGAGCGAGGGGGGGAGTACTTAACAGTTCAGCACGCATTTTGAAGGGATGTGTGCTGCTCATGCAACAGAGGTCCCTCCGTTTTAGAACCTGGCCTTGGAGAACGCCGTCAACGCCCAACGCCGGAGGCGCAGCGACCCACAAGCGACCCCTGGGAAGTTTTTTGCTTGGTAATTATTGTTTTCCCGGCTCGAGCGACTTTGAGCGCTCATACCAGGCGCAATAATATAGAGCGGGTGTCCACGGCAGCGCATGCCGTGGTGCTGCTCTCGGCGCCTAGAAACCAACTCACTAACCAACTCACTAACAACCAACTATCTCTCACAGTATGCCGAGCGCAGCCACCCACCATGCCGACGAGCCCGTCCAGCCCACACGGCAGCACAACGGCGGCGTGTCCATAATACCAGGCAGGATACTACCCGAGACAGACTAACTAGCTAACTAACTCACTAACCAACTAATTAACTAGCAACCAACCAACTGCCATAGCATGCCGAACGCAACCACCCACCATCCGACGAGCCCGTCCAGCCCAGACGGCCGCACGACGGCCGCGTTTCTCTGTTGTTCTTTCAAGGTGCTTTGCAATGCCAACTAGGCAAGGTCCTCCTTATGATGCATGATGATGGATTTCACAGTCTGTGTGACACCAGTAACGATGTATTAGACCTGTGTCGGTGCTAGCGCCCGACACCTGCGTCGACGAACTAGGGAGGTCCTCAAACAGATACAACCCACCATGCCGACGAGCCCATCCAGCCCAGATGGCAGCACGACGGCCGCGGCGTCAGCAAAAGCGTGCAGGTGGATCGCGTCGTGGTTTGGGTACAGCACGCCCGCAAAGACGACGAAGAAGGCCATGAACACGAGGACGATGATGTCGAAGAGCGTTTTCCTGTGCGCGCAGTGCGTGTCGTTGCGTGTGTGTGGGTGGGTGGGCGAACGCGTGCAGGTGGATCGCGTCGTGGTTGGGGCACAGCACGCCCGCAAAGACGACGAAGACGGCCATGAGCACAGCAGGCCACGCGCCTGATGCCCACGCATGCATGCACACGTGTGCACATGTTCATGCTACTGAAGTGCCTCACCTCGACAGGTGCTGCGTCGCGACAGAGTACAGGAAGAAGAAGAGGAGCGAGGCGGGGAGCACCGCGTACACGGTCAGATAGGGGATGACCTGCGCGCCGCCGCCCACCGCGGTGATCACGAGCGTGTCCTTGAGGCTGTCTAGGATCGTGTTGACGAACGAGAGCAGGAAGAAGAGCCCGACCATGGGCATGAACTTGCCGGTCAGCGCGTGGAACCGGCGCGCCTCGGCGCCGAGCGTGGACACCATCCCGCCGAGGCCGCCACTCGAGGGCCCATCGACGACGGCACCTGCGAGCGTGGTGCGTGTGTCAGTCGGCCGGGCGCCTTTGGTGGCGCAGGGGCGCGCGGAGGTCTGGTCCCTGGTCGATGTCAAGAGTTGGACGTTCAATGCACGCCCTTCGTATGCACGTTTCAGACTTGGGTGTGGTTGTCGGCAGGGCAGCGGGGGGGGGGGAGGGGGGCAACGGCGCGCGGCGACGGCGCGCGGTTCAGGTGTAGGTGCGCTGCGGCTCTTCTGCTGCAGTGTCATATACTGTAGTACCGTTTTGCCTTGGAATTACATACTTCGGAAAAGGTCGATTCCCAAAACATGTTGCCGAAAGAGTCAAAAAGTGACGTAAAAACGGAAACAAAAAAAAACGCGGCAATGGGCCCAAATTACAAACAATCACCCCGTTTATAATAGTGACGCCAAGGCAAAGCGGTACTACGGTTTATCCCACACCCGCGCGCACACGTGCCTGCTGCTGCTGCGGCGGCGCTGCTGTCGCCCGGCGCGGCGGCCGCGGCCGATGGCACCAAGTGTGCACCACGTCTGCCCCGGCTGGTAAGTGCGGCGACGGCCGCACGGCTGGCGGTCGGCGCGAGCTGTGCCGGCAGCGGCGACGGCTGCGGTCCTGCCCAGGCCGCTGGCACGCACACGCGGCGGCCGAGGGATAGCGCGCCCGTCGCACCTGCATGCGGGTGCGTGTGCTTCAGCAAGGCGAGGTCCGGGGATGCAAAGGGGGTTTTGGGTTGGCCCTCTTGCATGCGGGGGGGGCATGCACGCTTTGTCATACTGTCATGCATGCTGCTCACCGCAGCTGCGCCGCTGCAGCAGCCCCGCACCCGCACGCATGGACGCATGGCCTTCCAGGACGCTGCTGGGCGTCAGGCACGCCTGTCTAGGGCCCCGTGCTGCCAGGAGGCGCATGGGTAGTCAAATCTGTCGAAAAGTGAACTCGTGCAGACTGTGTGCCGCCTGTGGTCACAGAGGGGGGGACATACTCCCGAGCCCCCAAACTTCGCTCATAATACGAGGCAGACGGGAAGCAGCATCATGATTTGAGGCCGCCTGTTGCTGAGAATGGATGCCGATCGCTCCCTGGGCCCACTAGTAAGTGCGTTGTCTTGGCAGCGATGCTATCCAAACAAGACACTTGAAATGGATGCGCTTGGTTCCCTGGGGCCAGACCGAATTCCAAGTGTGACCGCCATTTTCGCACCTTGCAAAGCTCCCTCCTATTCTCCCAGTCACTTGTCAGCATGGCGTCCCTGTGCGGCATGCGGAGCGCCTTCAGCGGCTCGCGGATGGGCGCTCCCTCGGCCGCGCGCGTCACCCCTCGCGTGATGACCGCTGCCCCTGCCCCCCGCCTGATGACATGCGAGGCGAGCAAGGTTTGCGAGCTTACTGGAAAGAAGCGCAACAAGGCGAACGCCGTGTCTTTCTCCAACAAGAAGAACCGGATTTTCCAGGAGCCCAACCTGCAGCGCAAGAAGCTGTACTGGGCATACGGGCAGCGCTGGGTGTCGCTCCGCATCTGCACCAAGGCCATCAAGACGGTGGAGAAGCACGGCCTGGACGCGATGGCCCAGGCGGCGGGCATCGACCTGTGGGCGCTCCCCTTCGTGGACGCACGCCCAGAGCGCCTCGCCTACCTGGCGGAGAACAAGGGCAAGGTGCCGGTCGCCGCCAACCCCAGGTGCGCTTGCGCAGGGGGCGAGTGAGGGGGCGAGGCGGGGGCGGGGGCAGCACGGCGGCGGAGAAACCTCATCCACATCATCTGACGAGGGCGCGCTCGGTCAGAGGGCAGCCAAGCAACAAGGCCGCATGCATGGAGGGGCCTCATGCCGGCGGAGGACGTGGCACGCAGCAGGGCAGTGGGGAGCTTGCCGCCCGCATGCGCATGAGGCTCGTGCTGCCCGCATGGGCATGGCACTACCAATGGCCGAAGAGGGGGGGCATGATGGTTGGTGGCAGCGGGTGTGGAGGCCTTGGCCATGCACGCGGGTATATCTGTGTGCGTGTGTGTTGCGTGTGTGTGTGTGTGTGTGTGTGTGTGTGTCAGCACTGGGGTCAGGAGCACACGCGTCGCCTGGAACGCTGCACAACGCTCACCCACCCCCCATCCCTGCGGCCCCCCTCCTCCCCACGCACAGGGCGATGAAGAACCCGGAGAAGCTGGCCGCGTCCAAGAAGAAGCCGCGGGTGGCGGTGTACACGATCACGGGCAGGATCGCATACGTGCGCCCCGGCTCTGAGGCGCTGTACACGCAGGAGCCAGAGTCGATGACCGCCAAGAAGGCAGCGGTTGTGGAGGAGCAGGCCGCGGAGCTCAAGGTCACCCTCCAGGAATGAGCGCTGCTGCGCTGACGGCGCGGCCTTGCAGCCGGCTGCTGGCGGCCCGAGGTCGAGGCGCCTGCATACCTGATCGCCGCCGGCACTGTGCACCGTGACGCCATGCGGTCGGCGACGCCAGGCTACCGGGCCACCTGATGACCTTGCGCTGCGTTGTGGCCTACAAGGCTCGGCCTGGTGCTGCTGCTGGCGAGCAGGCACCGATGTTTTGGGGGGAGGTTGGGGATTATGGGGAGGGGGGGTGTCTGAGAGAGAACTTAGCATAGGTTTTAGGAGTGGCCTGACGGCCTAGCTGCGCTGTGCGCCCCCCCCTTCAGACGGCGATTTTCTGCTGCAGGTTTTGGATGGGCGCACATGTAAAACGGCCTCCTTCCATGACGCTGCCTTGTTGCCCGCGCCCTCAGTGAGGCTCTGCTCCTCATTACCTCGGCTCTCTAACTACTGAGGCTGTACGCACGTCCTGCCTGTCACACCCTATCGCGCCGACTCAGCCCACCCCCACAGCTTGCCACCTCTTCAAATCAACAACACAGACACCCTGCAGGAACCACTCACACCGCGACCTTACTACTGTGCCACCAGAGGCCAGGCTCTCAGTGCCACCAGTGGCCAGCGTCTCAGGTTTTTTTTAAACCTGCCTGGCCAGCGTCTCAGTTTTTTTTGAACCTGCTGTTATTCACACCATTCACACAAATCCAAAAGCAGTTGTGCGGCAGCTGTCGACGTGGCAGGATCTGGTACATACTAGCTAGGTGCGATGCGTTTGCGGCAGAGCGCACGCGTTGGAGCCCCCACGGTGCTGACGGTGGCGGTTGTGTTGTGTTCATGGGCGGTGTTCACCTCGTCGGCGCTCACGCCAGTCAAGGTTGCGTTCCTCACTGACTGCCAGATGTACAGCGACTGGTGAGGAGGTCACGCACATGGAGGCCTGGGAGAGGGGGTATGATCTGCAGTGCATGGCAGCGCATGGGGCGCATGCATGCCCACTGCGGCCCCTGGCCCCTGCTGTTCATGCACACATGCAGCGCATGCACCATGCACGCTGCTACCTACCCCCCCATAACCGCACCCTGCAGGGGCATCCCTCTGGCAGGCAGGGGCAGCTGTGAGTTCCATGCTTGACCAGTGCACCACCAGTGCACGCATAACACGCACGCACGCTGCTACCCCACCCCCCGCAACCTGCAGGCAGAGCGTCGCCATGATCTACTCCTTTAAAATGAGCGGGCAGGTTGGCTCGCTGACCCGCGTCATGTGCTGCGATGAGAAGAGGATGGAGACGTATCCGAAGGAGCTGCTGGATGAGGTGCGACGGGGTGGCTTGCTGTGTGGTGGTGGGACTGCTGCTGCGGCGCGTGCCTGCAAGCCGCCCATGCGCATGGCACCCATGCACATGCGCCATGCAGTGTGAGGTCGTTGTCGTAGTGCAGCTGCAGGTACCACAACGTTTACGCGCGCTGCCTTGCCCCCCCCCCCCACGCGTGCACGCACACACACACACACAATCACAATCACACACAATCACACACACACACACACACGTGCACACACACACACACACACACACTCCCCCCCTACACACACCTCCCCCCACACACGCTGTTGCCGTGCGGCAGGTGGAGACGCACATCGCGCCCTCCTTCACGGTCCACCCCGTGACGCACGACAACTATGCAGGTTTGGTGCGATGATGGATGTTACAGTCTGTGTGACACCAGTGGTGCTGTATGCGACCTGTGTCGGCGCTAGCGCCCGGCAAGTTCACTCAGTCCCAGGTTGAAACTGGCTGGCTACCTGGTAGGTTGCAACTATGCAGGCTTGGGGTGATGATGGATATTACAGTCTGGGTGACACCAGTAATGATGTGTGCGACGTGTGTCGGCGCTAGCGCCCGGCACCTTCACTCAGTCCCAGGTTGAACCTGGCTGGCCACCTGGTAGGTGGGTGAGGGTTTTAACTCCCACATGCGCGCACGCACTGGGTCTAGGCGGCGCTCGCGCCCGACACCTTCACTCAGTTCCAGGTTGAAACTGGCTGGCTACCTGGCAGGGGTGAGGGTTAACTCCCACATGCGCGCACGCACTGGGCCTAGACAGGGCACTGGGGTAGGATGATTTATATGTGAAACTGCGACGGTCTCTGCATCTCTGCAGCCGCCGCCCTGTCGTTGCAGTGACGACGCTGCCCGGTGCCGTACGGTTTTGGGTTTAGTTAGGGTCTACTTTAGGTTTAGTTTAAACCCTCAACCCTAGTCAGGGCTCTGGGTCTAGACAGGGCGCTGGGGTAGGATTTCTGTGTAACTGCGGCGGTCTCTGCATCAGTGATTTCCTTTTCGGCCCTACACAGCCATTTGGCTGTATTCCGGCTGTAATTTGACCTTGCACACAGCTCAAACCACCCAGTGGATTGTAAGTCTGACAAGCCTGCCAGACAGAGCACGCCAACAGCTTTCAAAGGACCTATGTATGAGGGCAAACGGTCAACGGGAGGTCAACGGTCAACGCGGTCAAAGCCAATTCCGGCTGTGGAATAATTATTTGAAATTTGTGAAAAGAAAATCACTGCTCTGCATCTCTACGGCCACCGCCCTGTTGTTGCAGTAGCGGCGCTGTCCAGTGATTTTGTTTCGGGATTTTGTTTTGGGCTCTTGGGAGCCATTGGGAGCCATTTGGCCTCTAACAATCCCGTCAGGTAGAGCTTAACCAAGTTGCTTGATGGTCTGATGCTCCCATCAGATAGAGCTACTTTCAAGCTCGTCACGAGCTTGAAAGTGACCTATATTTGATTGTCAATGGTCACCGCCAAGGCAACAGTCTAGGCGGTCAACGGGACGTTGGTCCGCTCGCCGGCTCCCAGAAAGTAGCGAAACACTGCTGCGGTGGAGGGTCTAGGGGGTGCGGTCACGTGGGCCTGTAAATCCCGGCCGTGCTCCCAAGGGGAGGGAGTCAAATCTGGGGGCCGACTGCCCTGTCTAGGTTTAGCCCCGACCCACTAGCCCCCCACCACTAGTGGCCAGCCACTTGTCTGTAGCGCTCGGGCGCTATACGCCGAGCAAGGTCGAATACGCTGCCTGTTAGGTGCGTCACACACGACTGTTAAATCCATCATCATCACCGAACAAAACTGAAAACAAAATCACCGACGCTGCCCGGTGCCGTGCGCAGCGTACAACAAGCCCGAGGCCGTGATCGACTACCTGCAGCACGTCTCACCGGACGAGGAGTACGTGCTGGTGCTCGACTCTGACATGATCATGCGGCGGCCCTTCCTCGTAGAGGTGGGTGCGGGCGTAGGTCGTGGCCCTCCAAGGCTGGACCTGCGGGGCTGGCGCACGCGTACCGTAGTGATCCATGTACTCTACGTCCCAGTTCACGGCAGGCTGCCGTGAATTGGGCCGTGAAGAGGGGTCCGGGGCCGGGGCTGCCGTGAACTCCCGAGCGGGGAGAGAAAAGTGTGAAGTGTGGGACTCGCACCCCGCCGCCTACTCGCACGCTCCCCCCTAGCCTTAATCCCGTGGACAGACATGAACGAAACCCCTTTGCCGTCCCCCCGCCGCGGGGGAGGAGGCGAGGGGCTGCCTGAGGGGGTGGATCACATGCTCACAGACTGATCAGAGAGATAATTTTTTGTGTGCGCGGGGGGAGTCCCGAAGTCGTGCGGCTGCGCCACAGCATGTGTCCGAAGGGGGGAGCGGGGCAGGAGAGTAGGGGAGGGGACAGTGCCCCTTAGATGTACAACTGTAATGCAACAAGACGGCCCCAACACGGCGTTCACAAACTCAGCAGCTGGGTGTTCTGGGTGCATCCGGGGTGCGTTTTCCGCCTTTTTTTTGTGCCGTGAACTGGGCCGTGAAGCATGGTCTGGGGTTGGGGCTGCCGTGAAGTCTGGGACGTTAGGAAGCTGAAAACGGCCATTTTGGCCGCCGTGAACTGCTCTGGACGTGAAGTACATGGATCACTACGGTACAATAGGAGGTACTACAGGCTGGCCACAGGCACACAAAAAGTACGTGCCGGTCCTCGACTCTTGACATGATCATGCGGCGGTTCTTCCTCGTTGAGGCAGGTGCGGGCGTAGACGAGGCTGGCTTTGCGGGGCTGGCGCAGTAACAGTAACAGTATCACGGGGTTTCCAGCTAAGCAGGCGACTCTTCTACTAGAGACACCCGCCGATACTCCAGCTTTCTTAAGTACTAAAGTACCGCCGGCTCCCGGCCGATAGACTACCGCTCCCGCCGGCTATACTACCCCAAACAGCGGTCTCTGAGAGACATGTCTGGCAAGGAGCATATAGGAGAGGACCTTCCTCAGGGTCACAGTAGTGGCCTTGTGGCCAGTCAAGCCGGCAGAGCCGACTGGCGCTGACTGGAACGGTCCCCGCCTGGCAGTGCATGGCTGTCCAGCTGTCGTTTGCATGGGGCTCAGCCGGCGCCCCATGCCTCATGCATGGCCAGGTCCCACCCTCCAGGGGGGCATGGACGACAGAGTTGTCATGGAGGCTGCCTGAAGACCTTCCAACGCCAGTCACCGGCAGACGAGCGACCCCGAGGATGAGCGCGGCGACGAACGCTGCGATTGGTCAAGCGGATTTACTCTGGGTTGCCTCGGCGGTCGCCACCGCTGAAGCCGTGATGGTAGCCCGCCTCCACGGGCAGCCATCTTGACCAACGTCCAGCATGCATTGACGGGCGCCAGCTCCTCCGCTCGTCGATCAACTCGTCGAGATCGGTGCCGCATGGCGTCCTGTATGGGGGGAGGATAAGGGCCGTCTCCCAGCACGGGCCGCGGCAGCGCCGCGGCTACTCGCCAAGCCATGGCAGCGCCGGGCAAGCCGCTCCTGAAGTGTTCCACCGAGGGGCAGTCTAGCAGGAGCCGGGCCAGTCGTATTTTACCCCGCTCGTCAGCGGCACGGAGATCCTCGTCACCAGCAGCGCCGCATTGCTGGGTCCAGGGCTCGGCGACGAGAACGCGCCTCCGTTAATCGAGCCCCGCGTACAATAGGAGGCACCCCATGGAAAAACGTCAGACGAGGAGTACGTGGCGGTCCTCGACTCTGACATGATCATGCGGCAGCCCTTCCTCGTCGAGGTGAGATTGTAGTGTTACACATCCGCTGCCGGCGGTCACAATCAGTTCCAAAGTTAAGCGGGGTCAAGGTGGGTGCGGGCGTAGGTCGTCGCCCCCCAAGGCTGGCCCCGCGGGGCTGGCGCACGCGTACCATAGGAGGCACCACACGCACACACACACAAAAAACATGCCGGTCCTCGACTCTTGCCATCATCATGCGGCGGCCCTTCCTAATAGAGGTGTGTGCGGGCGTTGGACACGGCACCCCAGGCTGGCTTTGCAGGGCTGGCGTCCGCGTACCATAGATAGGAGACACCAAACACAAAAAATGCCATGCCACACGAGGAGTACGTGCTGGTGCTCGACTCTCACATGATCATGCGCCGGCCCTTCCTCGTCGAGGTGGGTGCTCTTGCTTTCGGGCTGAGTGTGCCGCCTGACTGAGGCGCTGCTTGCTTGGCGCCCGCCGCCGCGTGTGTGTGGCGCTACCGTGGGGTTCTACACCCCTTTTTATCTTTGGCAGGTCGATCTCCTGCGTCGATTGATCATGCGGCGGCCGTTCCTCGTCGAGGTGGGTGCGGGCGTAGGCAAGGCTGGCCCCGCGGGGCTGGCGCCCGCGTACGATAGGAGGCACCGACAACAGCCAAAACACGGTCTGCTCGTGCATGGATTGGATTGGATTTCAGGGCCCTATCTAGGGCTGCTGCGCCGCCAAAACAGCGACTGTTCGTGCATGTGCGCAGGTCATGGGCCCCCAAGGCTGGTCATGCGGGCCTGGTGCCCGCGTACCTTGGGAGGCAAACAAACAGCCAAAACAGAGTCTGCGTCACATTATCTGCATCATCGTGTGTTATCGCAGGTCATGAGGCCGAAGGCGGGCCCTGCAGGGCTGGTGCCCGCGCACCATAGGAGGCATCACCAGCAGCCAGAACATGGCTTGCTGCTCGTGCGTGTGCGTAGTTCATGACGCCAAAGGCGCCCTCTGCAGGAATGCGGTGCCCACATCCCATTCCAGAAGGCACCAGCACCCAACACCAGCACCAACACCACGTGTGTGTGTGTGTTTGCGCAAGGTCAAGAAACCAAAGGCTGGCCCTGCGGGGCTGGCGCCCGCATACAGGAGGCACCAACAACAGCCAAAGCATTGCCTGCTCGAGCGTGGATTGGATTGGATTTCAGGGCCCTGCTAGGGCTGCTGCGCCGCCAAAACAGCGTCTGCTCGTGCGTGTGCGCAGGTCACGGCCCCCAAGACTGGGCATGCAGGCACAGGCCTGCAAGCACAGGCCTTGTACGCCAACATAGGCGTCCGACAGGCTGTAAAGTCGACCACCACGCTCGTGTGTGTGTGCGCATGCACACTCACACATACGCACACAAGCAACCAACCAGCCAAGCGTTACATGAGGCCGTCCGCATGCACCGGCGATGCCTGTTCTACTAAAAACAATACACCCCGGCAATTGTTACAAGGTCTGACCCGTGCGCTGGGATGTCTTTCAAATAGAGGGTGACACACAAATACACACACACACACACACACACACAAAGGTGATGAAGCCAAAGGCAGGCCTTGCGATTGGCGCACGGTACTCGTACATGATTGGAGTCAACAACGAGCTGGCGCTCCGACACATCCCAGAGGTGCGTGTGTGTGCCTCGCTCTGTCCTTCTTTGTGTGTGTGTGTCCCTCTGTCTCTCCTATGTGTCTCTCTCTTACTGCCTCTCTCTGTCTCTTTCTCTCTTTGTGTGTGGGTGTCTCTCTCTCTGTGTCTCTCTCTCTTTGTGTGTTCAGACTGACTGTGCCATGATCGTAGTCAACAACGAGCTGGCGCTCCGACACATCCCAGAGGTGTGTGTGTGTGTGTGTGTGTGTATGTGTTCAGGCTGCCCCCGCTCCCCCCTCTTCAACATCTACATCCACACTGCCGTACGAGCCGTGAGTGCCCAGCTCCCCGACGCCAAATCGATGCCAAATCGGCTGCATGGTCAATGGCACCCTTCAAACCCCCAAAGCCCGCTCCACGGATCTCGTGACCACCCTCCTCCCCTCTATGCGGACGACATAGCGCCGATGGCACCAAACCTCGTCTCTCTCTACCTCTCTGTGTCTAGGCTGGTCACACCACCCTCTGGTGGTGTTCCACAGGTCTAGATTTTTGCACGCGCAACTCGTTGCTATGAGAATCAACCCTGAAGGCGCACGCACACACACTCACACACACACACACGCACGCACGCACACACACACATGCACACACTTGCACACACGCACACACACGCACACACACACACGCCAGTGATACATTCCGATGTGTGCGTGATGGAACGGAACCAGTCCCCACGGGCCCGCTTTGGAGTGACTGCCCCACAATGGGGTCGATCTTGTGATGCGAAGACTTTCGAAATGTAAACACGCCACGCTTCGCGCTCCGGCGTGACGCACGTATCAGCGCCACGCCTCAAGGCATCACTGACACACACACACACACACACACACACACACACACTCACACACAGGTTGTGCCCCACAACGACACGCTCGCTGGCCCGAGCGGGCGACGCGGCGATAAGGTGTGTGTGTGGGGGGGGGGTGCGTGTGGGGGGTGGGTGCGTGCGACGTGACGATCAGCTGTGTGTGTGTGTGTGTCTGTATGGGCGCACGTGTGTGTGCGTGTGTGAGTGCGTGCACGTGCGTGAGTGTGTGCGACGCGGCAATTGGTGGTGGTGGTGTGTGTGTGTGCGTGTGTGTGTGCGCGTGTGAGTGCGTACGCGTGCGCGAGCGTGTGTGGTTGCGTGCAACGTGGCGATCAGGGGTGTGTGTGTGTGTCTGTGTGTGTGTGCGTGCGTGCGCGCGCGCGTGTGTGTGTGAGAGTCTGTGTGAGTGCGTGCGACGCGGCGATCAGCTGTGTGGGTGTGGGTGTGTGTGCGCGTGCGTGTGTAAGTGTGTGCGATGCGGCGATCGGCAGTGTGTGTGCGTGTGTGTGTGTTTGTGTGCGTGTGTGCGTGCGTGTGTGTGTGCGTGCGTGTGTGAGTGCGTGCGCGTGCGTGTGAGAGTGCGTGCGCATGCGTGTGTGAGTGCGTGCGCGTGCGTGTATGAGTGCGTGACGCGGCGATCAGCTGTTTGCGTGTGTGGGTGTGGGTGTGGGTGTGTGAGTGTGTGTTTGAGAGTGCGTGGGTGTGTTGTGTGTGTGCGCGACCCCTCCCCACCCCCCACCCCCCACCCTGTCATCACACACCATCCATATTGCTTGCCTTGACGCGGGTGGGGGGAGGTCGAATCCATAATTGTTGAATCCAATTGAGGGGGTCGTGTTTCGGCGAGTTTAGTCGTTTTGACGCCCAACGTCGCGATTTTCGATGATTTTTATTCGTTTTACAGCTTCGCGGGGGGGGGGGGGGGCAAACGTTGGTTATTCGCAAAGGCAAGCCGCACGGACGGTATGTCAAACTGGTTTCGTGGATCCAAACACCTGGTGGTGGTTTCTTCGTCTACCAGCGCTTCTCTTCACTGATCTCGAGAGAGAGAGAGAACTGTCTGTGTCTGTATCTGTCCAAGGTCTGCGGTTTCTTCTTTCTACCAGCGCATCTCTCCACTCCTCTTAAGAAACAAAACTGTCTGCGTCTGTTGCAGATCGACGGTCTCTTCTTTTACCATCGCTTCTCTCCGCTCATCTAAAAAAACTGTCTGTGCCTGTCGCATGTTGGCGGTTTCTTCTTTCTACTACCAGCGCTTCTCTGCACTCATCTCAACAAACAACACAACTGTCTCCTTCTGTCGCTGGTCGGCGGTTTCTTTTTTTACTACCAGCGCTTCTCTCCACACTCATCCAAAAAAATATACGTTCTGTGTCTGTCGGGGCTCGATTAACGGAGGCGCGTTCTCGTCGCCGAGCCCTGGACCCAGCAATGCGGCGCTGCTGGTGACGAGGATCTCCGTGCCGCTGACGAGCGAGGTAAAATACGACTGGCCCGGCTCCTGCTAGACTGCCCCTCGGTGGAACACTTCAGGAGCGGCTTGCCCGGCGCTGCCATGGCTTGGCGAGTAGCCGCGGCGCTGCCGCGGCTCCACACTCAAGACGGCCCTTATCCTCCCTGTGTCTGTCGGGCCATGCGGCACCGATCTCGACGAGTTGATCGACGAGCGGAGGAGCTGGCGCCCGTCAATGCATGCTGGACATTGGTCAAGATGGCTGCCCGTGGAGGCGGGCTACCATCACGGCTTCAGCGGTGGCGACCGCCGAGGCAACACAGAGTAAATCCGCTTCACCAATCGCAGCGTTCGTCACCGCGCTCATCCTCGGGGTCGCTCGTCTGCCGGTGACTGGCGTTGGAAGGTCTCCAGGCATGCAGGACGCCATGCGGCACCGATCTCGACGAGTTGATCGACGAGCGGAGGCATGCATGAGCCATGGGGCGCCGGCTGAGCCCCATGAGATGGCGAGCTGGACAGCCATGCACTGCCAGGCGGGGACCGTTCCAGTCAGCGCCAGTCGGCTCTGCCGGCTTGACTGGCCACAAGGCCACTACTGTGACCCTGAGGAAGGTCCTCTCCTATATGCTCCTTGCCAGACATGTCTCTCAGAGACCGCTGTTTGGGGTAGTCTAGCCGGCGGGAGCGGTGGTCTATCGGCCGGGAGCCGGCGGTACTCTAGTACTTAAGTGTGCTGGAGTATCGGCGGGTGTCTCTAGTAGAAGAGTAGCCTGCTTAGCTGGAAACCCCGTGTTACTGTTACTGTCTGTCGCAGGTCGACGGTTTCTTCTTTCTACCAGCGCTTCTCTCCGCTCATCTCAACAAACAACACAACTGTCTGTCTGCGTCTGTCGCAGGTCGACGGTTTCTTCTTCTCCCAGCGCTTCTCTCCACTAATATAAAACAACAAATTGTCTGTGTCTGCCGCAGGTTGGCGGTTACTTCTTCTTCCAGCGCTTCTCTCCGCTCATCTAAAAAACAAACTGTCTGTGTCTGTCGCATGTCGGCGGCTTCTTCTTCTACCAGCGCGACGACTTAAAAGCGCATTTCGCGCGCACGTGTGCAACGGCAACCGCATAAAAAAAACGAAACCTAGAACAAAAAAAAGGCAAAAAGTCAGCAAAAACTAAAACAAAACAGAACAAAAGCAAAATAGCAGCTACAACAACCACAGTACCAGTTCCACAGTGAGCAGCAACCGACATTAGAACGACCCATGTAGGTCGGCGGTTTCTTCTTCTACCAGCGCGACGACTTGAAGCGCATTTCACGCACGCGCACGCAATGACAAAAGCAACAACATCAAAACAAAAGACAAAAAGTAAAAACGAAACCTAAACAAAAGCAAAAGCAATAACAAAAACAAAATAGCAGCTACAATACCCACAGTGCCAGTTGAGTACCAGTACCGCAGTGACAACAACAGTAATAATAACGACTCATGAAGCTCGGTATTTTTTTCTACCAGCGCGAAGCCCTAAAGCGCATGTTGCACGCACGCAACACCAGCAAAAAAAAATGAACAACAATAGTGATGATGATGGATGTTACAGTCAGGGACACCTCTAAAGGCGTATAAGACCGTGCTCGGCGCGTATGGCCCGAGCACCTTACTGAGATGGCTGGCTGTTGGTGGTAGGGAACCCCAACTCTGTAAAGAGCGTGGGCGCACCCCTAGGTCCCCTACCGCAGCGGCAGCAAACGCTTGTTGAAGTCGGTGAGCGCATGTTGGGAAACGGAAAACGCAAGGCAGGTTCGTCGCCAATTGCCAGAAGAGACATCCCCCCGTGGGGAGAAAGGCCAAGACGTGGCCGAAAAGGATATCCAGCCGGGCCGCAACCTCTAACGTGTTAAGGGGTTTTCTAACTGGGATTTCAACCAGCATTCACAGGATTCTCAACCTGTTACCCTTAACCCGGCTCTGAGCAGAAGCTGACCCCTTGTAGTTGCACCGAGCACGACATTGGACGTGTCGCAGGCCCCCCCCCTGCTGAAGGGGGGAGGCACAGAAGGACTCGGTGAGGGGCACATCCCTAAGCCTAACTACCTAGAAAGGGGCTGGAAAAGGCGGTCAGTAGTGACCAACAGTGTGGGATTTGGTGATAGGTTAGAAAGCAAGCTTGCCCCCCGGTTATAGCGGATAAATATGTTCCTTCTGCATACTCCGTTTTGAGGTCGTCATCTTTGAGGCAGCTTTCACGTGTGAGACCCAGCGTGGGCATTTCTCAGGTGCGCCAGCTGCGGTGCACTGCAAACGGCACAGTCCACCGCAGCTCCTCGGGAACCCACGCTTGGGTCCCCGCCACTATCGTGGCTGCCTCATTGACTCCTAATTCAAAACATCGTTCGCTTCAGGTCAATTATTCCTCCCGATCCTCTACCATCTCCAGGCTTGTGTTACGTATATCAAGGCACGAGACCAGAAAGTTGGCCATGTCACGCCAAAAACAAGGGTAAAGTAGCCCCGGGCTGGGGTTCATAAACGCCCGCATCTTCGCATCCAAGCCTTTATCGTCCCCAGGGACGCTCAGGAAAAGGGTGTGGAACTGTACGCGTGTCTCCGTATACGCTGGACACTCAAAAATCACGTGTGCCTCATCCTCCCGCATGCCACAAAGGCGACAGAGCCTCTGGCTGCGTGGCTCTGCCTGCGCCGTGTGGCGCCCCTTCTCTATCTGCAGTTCATGCAGCCCCATTCTAAAGCGTGCGAGTGTCGTGATCTGGGCGGCGCTGTTCAGCCCCGTCCAGAGCATTGGTGCGCCGCCATAGTAATAACAACAGGTCGTCTTTGCTGGAAAGCCGATGTAACTGTAGCAGTAACACGGGGTTTCCAGCTAAGCAGGTTCCTCTTCTACTAGAGACACCCGCCGATACTCCAGCACACTTAAGTACTAGAGTACCGCCGGCTCCCGGCCGATAGACCACCGCTCCCGCCGGCTAGACTACCCCAAACAGCGGTCTCTGAGAGACATGTCTGGCAAGGAGCATATAGGAGAGGACCTTCCTCAGGGTCACAGTAGTGGCCTTGTGGCCAGTCAAGCCGGCAGAGCCGACTGGCGCTGACTGGAACGGTCCCCGCCTGGCAGTGCATGGCTGTCCAGCTCTCGTTTGCATGGGGCTCAGCCGGCGCCCCATGCCTCATGCATGGCCAGGTCCCACCCTCCAGGGGTGCATGGACGACAGAGTTGTCATGGAGGCTGCCTGAAGACCTTCCAACGCCAGTCACCGGCAGACGAGCGACCCCGAGGATGAGCGCGGTGACGAACGCTGCGATTGGTGAAGCGGATTTACTCTGTGTTGCCTCGGCGGTCGCCACCGCTGAAGCCGTGATGGTAGCCCGCCTCCACGGGCAGCCATCTTGACCAATGTCCAGCATGCATTGACAGGCGCCAGCTCCTCCGCTCGTCGATCAACTCGTCGAGATCGGTGCCGCATGGCGTCCTGCATGGGGGGAGGATAAGGGCCGTCTCCCAGCACGGGCCGCGGCAGCGCCGCGGCTACTCGCCAAGCCATGGCAGCGCCGGGCAAGCCGCTCCTGAAGTGTTCCACCGAGGGGCAGTCTAGCAGGAGCCGGGCCAGTCGTATTTTACCCCGCTCGTCAGCGGCACGGAGATCCTCGTCACCAGCAGCGCCGCATTGCTGGGTCCAGGGCTCGGCGACGAGAACGCGCCTCCGTTAATCGAGCCCCAATGTAACTGTAACTGTAAGTAATAACAACCCATGTAGTTCGGAGGTTTCTTCTTCTACCAGCGCGACGACCTCAAGCGCATGTCGCGCGCGCGTACCATAGTACTGCTTTGACTTGGCGCCACATAACAACATGAACAACAACATTAATAACAACAACCCATGTAGGTTGGCGCCCCTTTATAACAACATGAACAACAACAGTAATAACAACAACCCATGTAGGTCGGCGGTTTTTTCTTCTACCAGCGCGACGACCTCAAGCGCATGTCACCGCTGTGGCTGAAATACACGGAGGACGTGCGGGCTGACGAGATGGTGAGTTGATGGACATGTCACGTGCGTGTGTGTGTGAGTGTGTGTGTGTGTGGAGAGTGTATGTGCGACAGAGATTGTGATTGGCTGGCGTTTGCGGGAAGAGATAGTGGAAGAGAGAGATTGTGCATGGCGCTGCTGTGGCTGAAGTACACGGAGGACGTGCGGGCGGACGAGATGGTGCGTTGATTGACATGTCACGTGTGTTTGTGGGGGGGAGTGTATGTGCAACAGATTGTGATTGGCTGGTGTTTGCGGAAAGAGGTAGTGGGAGAGAGAGAGAGAGAGAGAGAGAGAGGGCGCATGTCGCCGACGTGGCTTACGTGCACAGAGGACGTGCGGGCTGACGAGACGGTGCGTCCACCGGCATGTGTGGAGAGTGTGCGTCAGAGAGAGTGGGTTGTCTTGTGTTTGCGGGAAGAGAGAAAACAGGGCGCATGACGCCGCTAAAGCAAACACGGAGGACGTGCAGGCTGACGAAATGGTGCATTGATTGGCATGTGTGTGTGTCTGTGTGTGTGTGTGTGTGTGTGTGTGTGTGGAGAGTGTGTGTGCGTCAGAGAGAGACCCACAAAGAGAGGGAGAGGGTGCATGATGCCGCTGTGACTAGAGAGCAGCTCTTGTCGTATACACACACACTCTTATAGTAACCCTCATTCACACACACACACGCACGCACGCACACGCGCACACACACACACATATATGTACAAACACACACACACACACACACACATGCAGGCAAACACACGCACACACGCAGACACACACACACACACACACACAGGCATACAAGTACTCCTGGGACGTGTATGCGATCCACCCAGGAGACAAGCCGTGATCTCCGAGATGAGCGGTCACTCATGTAGTCACTCACAGTCACGCGTGTGGTCACTCAGTTACTCGTATCGTCGTATCCTCCGAGATTTACGGTTACTCATGTGGTCACTCTCACAGTCACTCTTGTGGTCACTCTTATCCACACAGGCATACAAGTACTCCGGGGACGTCTACGCGATCCACCCAGGAGACAAGCCGTGGATCTCCGAGATGTACGGCTACGCGTACGGCGCTGCCAAGGCTGACGTGTGGCACAAATGGGACACACACTCGATGATCTACCCGCAGTATGTGCCATCAGGTGCGTGTGTGTGTGTGCATGTGTGTGTGTTGGTGGGTGAGTGGGTGGGCACCGCCTGGCACACACGTCCATCCCATGCAGCCATCCATGTGTGTGTGTGTGTGTGTGTGTGTAGAGAGAGAGAGTGTCCCCTGACTGGCAAGCACATCCTTGCACCCATCCGAAACAAGTGGGACACGCACTCGGTGATCTACCCGCAGTATGTGCCATCAGGTGCGAACGCAAACACACACACACACACACCCTGTCCGGTGCCTCATTCACACACACACACACACACACACACATGCACACATGCCCCGCCCACACACACACACGCATGCACGCCCCCCTTCCCACCACCACCACACACACGCACGTCACCCACACACGCTCATCCCACACACACACCACACACACCACACACACACACACACACACGCAGGCGTCCCGTACCTGATGCAATCCGGCCTCCTCTTCGAGGCCCTCCCCCCATACACACCACCACACACACACATCTCACACACACATCACGCTCATCCCACACACACCACACACACCACACACACACACGCACACACACAGAGAGAGAGAGAGAGAGATCGTTACAGAGAACTCTGCACGGCAGACCTAGATAGGCTGTTTCTAGTCATCAATTGAGGAGATTCCGTTTGAAGGCGGGAGACCAACCGTGCGCCAGCAAGAGGGTGAACAACCTCATTCGTAAAGCAGTGGGGGAAAGGGGCAGTGGCGGGTCATTGACGGCTGTGTTCGTCAATCCGCCTCGACTGAGTTTAAACTAGGTGTCGGCAGAAGGACTTCCACAGTTGTGGAAATCATGCTAAGATGATCCACTCGGTGGTGACTCGCTCGGCGAACTCGAGGCGCTCAGGGATGTCGCGTGTGAAGTTGAAGAGATGGATGTTTGCGGAGGGCGTAGAACGTGACGGAGTGGGCGCAAAAGTCACCGGCGTGAGCCGGAAGAAGGTGATGGCGCCGCACACACACACAGACACACACACACGCAGGCATCCCGTGCCTGATGCACTACTGCCTCCTCTTCGAGGCCCTTCCCCCCCCCCCCCCCCCACACACACATCACCCGCACACACACACACACACACACACACACATCACACACGCACACATCACACATCACACACACACACACACAGGCGTCCCGCGCCTGATGCACGACGGCCCCCTCTTCGAGACCCCCCACACCACATCCCTCACACTCACACACACACACACACGCACACACGCACGCAGGCATCCCGCGCCTGATGCACTACGGCCTTCTCTTCGAGGTCCAAGGCTACAAATTCGACAAGCATTGGCACTATGACTTTGATGTCATGAAGTGTCCCCCCTGGGACCTGAGCAGCCCCAGCAGCCGCAAGGCCGGTCTCTTTGCGCACGTGCCAGCCATCTCTGAGCTGACAAAGGTGAAATCGTGTGATGTGTGTGTACATGTGTGTGTGCATGTGTGATGTGTGTGTACATGGGTGTGTGTGTGTACATGAGTGTGCGCACATGTGTGTGTGTGTGTGTGTCTGTGCATGTGTGTGTGTGTGTGTGTGTGTTAGCGCTGATTGCTATTCATATCTCCCCTGTGTCTGTCTGTCTGCCTCACAGGAGGGCCTCTCCAACGCTGAGTACTACCGCGACATCCTGTCGCTCAAAGCCGTGGCGACCATGAACGCACACGCATGCGCGCGCGCACACACACACACACATACATACACAAATATACACAGCACACACACACTGACACACACACGCGTACACTTACATACACACGCCGACTGGCACACACACACACATACACAAACGTACACACACGCACACACACACACCTGACCACCGCCAGGAGGGCCTCTCCAACGCCGAGTACTACCGCGACATTCTGTCTCTCGAAGCCGTCGCGACCATGAACGCCGGCTTCTGCGATTTCCACGTCCGCCGCTGCCCGCCCGACCAGCAACTGCTTGACGAGTGCAACAAGGTGTGTGTGTGTGTGCGTGTTTGTGTGGGTGTGCATGTGTGCCGCTGCCTGCCCAACCAGCGGCTGCTCTGGTGTGTGTGTGTGTGTGTGTGTGTGTGTGTGTGTGTGTGTGTGTGTACCGCTGCCCGCCGAACCAGCAAGTGTTGGATGAGTGCAACAAGGCACGTGTGTGTGTGAATGTGTGAATTTGTGTGTGCGTGTGTGTGTGTGCGTGTGTGTGTGTGTGTGTGTATGTGTGCGTGTGTGTGTGTGCGCGTTTACGTGAACGCTGGCCTCTCTGAATTCCACGGATATACTGCATGCTTATCCCCCTGGACCCCTCCCCCACAGGCGTTCACGCTCTACTCGGCCTACCGGACCGAGGCGGCCGTCGTGCAGCTGCGCATCGGATGTGTCGACAGGGAGGAGACCAAGTGTGCCGAGTGGATCGAGGGGAATCCTGATGAGTGCGACTCAAATCGGGATTTCATGGAGCAGCAGTGCGCCAAGGTCGGTCCTGGTCCTCTCTCTGCCTGCCTGCCTGTCTGCCTGCCTGCCTGCCAACAACAACTATAAATGTTTGGGAGGGCGGTTTGTGGTTCAGACGAGTGGATAGAGGGGGGCCCTGATTGAGTGCGACTCGAATCGGGACTTCATGGAGCAGCAGTGCGCAAAGGTAGGCCTGTCCCAGGGTAGGGGGCTTCAGCCCCGCAAACCCTTGAGGTTTTAGCATGTGGAATTCGTAACCCCCAAACTTACTGACGGGTGCAACTCAGACAAAGGGACTCCATGGAGCAGCAGTGCGCAAAGATCGGTCGGTCCTCTTTCTGTGTTTCTGCCTCTGCCTGCCTGCCTTCCTGCCAACAGCTGCATGAGATTCGGAGGGAAGTTCAGGGTCTAGGGTTGAGGCGGGGGGGGGGGGGGTCGGTTGCGCCGACAGGGAGGAGACCAAGTGCGCCGAGTGAGGGAAACCCTGATGAGTGCGACTCGAATCGGGACTTCATGGGTCAGCAGTGCGCACAGGTCGGCGCTGGTCCTCTCTCTGTCTGCCTGTCTGCCTTGCTGTCAACAATTGTATAGGTTTGGGAGGGAGGTTTGTGGTTTAGACGAGTGGATTAAGGGAAACCCCGATTGAGTACGACTTGAATCGAAACTTCATGGAGCAGCAGTGCGCAAAGGTTGGTGATCACTCTGTTTGTCTGCCTGACTTGCTGTCAACAATTGTATAGGGTTTTGAGGGAGAATTAGGGGTTTCAGGGTTGAGAGCTCCAGGGAACGACCCGGTGCGTTGACCAGGAGGAGACTCGGCTGATATTTTTGCATCATCAATTAATTCACTAATATTTCTGTCCTTGGCTGTTACAAATTGGTGCCTGTAGCCTTCCTGCAGTAAATACTGCAGGAAGGCAGCTAAGACAATATTATAAGAAGCTGAAGGATGTAAACAGGAAGTAGTATAAAAGGCCAAAGGTGATGGTAAAAGGTTTAGCGCATTCTATCAACAATATGTAAGTGCGGCGCAGTGATCCTCTTCTCAGGAATTTCAATTTGTATTTTTTTGCCTGGCTGAGACGGAGGCGTGTGTGCGAGCGTTGCGCTCGGCCGCCGCTCCGGGCGGTGACCAGCTGGACGCCATGCTGTTGCGGTGCCCACCTGCCATCGCATGGCTCCACCGGGTCATCATCGCCGTATGGCGGTCGGGAGAGCCCCGAGGGAATGGAAAACTGCTATTATCACACCGTTATATAAGGGGAAGGGTCCGCGTGACTCCCCTGGTAACTACCGCGGTATAAGCCTTCTCTCTATTGCCGGGAAAGTGTACACTGCCATACTTCTGCACCGCGTCTCCACGCAGGTTGATGGTCAGTTGCATGAGGCTCAGTGTGGTTTCAGAAAAAGCAGAGGCACTGTTGATGCGATTTTTACCCTGCGCTCGCTGAGCGCGGCACATGCCGAGTACAAACAATGCATGGCTGTGGCATTTGTCGACTATTCTAAAGCTTACGATTGCACAAACCGTGTGGCACTGTGGAGAGTCCTTAGATTATATAGTGTTCATCCGCACATGATTGATCTGTTGGAGGATCTTCACACCAATACCGCAGCTGCCGTGCGGCTGGCTGGGGAAATCGGGCACGAATTCCCCGTGTCGTCTGGTGTGCGACAGGGGTGCGTCATTGCTCCTGTGTTGTTCAATGTTTTTTATTGACCACATAGTGAAAAAGGCGCTAGACATGATGCCAGAGGGGGCTGGAGTGTCAGTCGTGACCCGAGCCGGCGGCTCTGTGTTGTCATCGTCGGTTGAGCGCACAGTAATGCTGATGTATGCCGACGATTTATGTTTGTTCTCGCATGACCCAGCTCAGTTGGCGCTTATGCTGAAAATCCTTGACAAAGTGTCCTCTAGCTTTGGCATGCAAATCAACGCCGCCAAGACAGAAGTGATGATTTTGCCAGCAGATTTGTGAAAAAGGCGCTAGACGTTTGCGCTGACTGGTGGTGAAGTGAAGACCGTCTCTGCATTTAAGTATCTAGGGAGTTGGATAACCCAGAGTGGTGGTGTGGAAAAGGAGATCGGTGTGCGTGTCGGTCGCGCGCTGGGCGTGTTTGCGTCTTTTGATAAGATTTGGGCCAGCAAGAAGATGCAAGTGCAGTCTAAGATGCGGGTTTACAACACTTTCGAGCTGCCCCACATTCTGTACGGCTGCGAAACATGGGCCCTTACTAAAACACAACTGACTCGATTGGAGGTTGCCCACTCTAACTGCCTTCGTCGCATTCTGGGTGTGCGCCTGGTCGACCGGCACAGATTAACTTATATTCGGCAGGCGTGCGACACTGAGCCAATTGAGAGCCTTGTGGCAAAGCGATCAATGCAGTGGCTAGGCCATGTGATGCGCATGCCGGCTTCTCGTCTTCCTCGTACGACTTTTGACTGCACAATGGATGTGGCTCGGCAGCAAGGCCGGCCTCCAGCCTCCTCCCAACACTATTTTCTTAAGCTACTGATTCAGCAGCTAGGCGAAACTAGTGGCACTCGTTCTGATTGGAAGACTTTTTCGGACACGGCGTTTGAGCGTGCTCAGGATAGGGTCGGGTGGAGAGCCGTGGTGTACGGTCCGGCTGCCCCTCAGGCGCCGGCCCCTCCACCACGGCGGTCAAGTAGATTGGTACGACTTTTGACTGCACAATGGATGTGGCTCGGCTAGGACCTATTTTGGAGGCGTCGCACAATAGCTCTCCTTTTTGCTCTGGGACTACACGTTGGCAGGCAGCCGGCTGATGGCTACCGCCCCTCACAAGTAATTGTTAGGGCCAGAACTGGAATTGGGTCTAGGCGGTGGTACTAGGACTAGAGGTAGTCTTTGCTGGAAAGCCGATGTAACTGTAACTGTTTGGCTGAAAACACGGCTCCATGGCTCCCAAATCCGGCTCCAACCGCCGAAAACAAAAGCACTGGCGCGGCGCGCGGGTCAGCGCGAGCCCCGACGAGTGCATGCCGCCACCACCACCGGCGCATGCCTCTTGCTCTTGACTCCTCCTCCGCATCCCCTTTGCCCCAACGCGCAGCCCTGCATGTGCACCGGCGTCCCCCACATGCCGCGCACACACACACGCACACACACACACACACACACGCGCGCACACATGCACGCACACACACACACACACACACACGCGCGCACCGTGCGCCCTCGCAGTCTTGCAATGTGTGCACCGGCGACGACGGCGTCGAGGGACGAGCACACACACACGCACACATACACCCACCCACACACACGCGCACACACACTCACGCACACACACACACATACACGCACGCACGCAGTCTTGCAACGTGTGCACCGGCAACGATGGCGTCGAGGAACTAGCACACACACACGCACACACGCACACACACACACACACGCACACACGTACACGCACACACACACACACGCACGCACGCAGTCTTGCAACGTGTGCACCGGCGACGACGGCGTTGAGGGACTGGCGCCAAAGTCGCGCGACCTGCAGGTAACTGCAACAGCAACAATAGCCACAGCAACAGACACAGCAACATCAGTAACAGTAACAGTAACACGGGGTTTCCAGCTAAGCAGGCTACTCTTCTACTAGAGAAACCCGCCGATACTCCAGCACACTTAAGTACAAGAGTACCGCCGGCTCCCGGCCGATAGACTACCGCTCCCGCCGGCTAGACTACCCCAAACAGCGGTCTCTGAGAGACATGTCTGGCAAGGAGCATATAGGAGAGGACCTTCCTCAGGGTCACAGTAGTGGCCTTGCGGCCAGTCAAGCCGGCAGAGCCGACTGGCGCTGACTGGAACGGTCCCCGCCTGGCAGTGCATGGCTGTCCAGCTCTCGTTTGCATGGGGCTCAGCCGGCGCCCCATGCCTCATGCATGGCCAGGTCCCACCCTCCAGGGGTGCATGGACGACAGAGTTGTCATGGAGGCTGCCTGAAGACCTTCCAACGCCAGTCACCGGCAGACGAGCGACCCCGAGGATGAGCGCGGTGACGAACGCTGCGATTGGTGAAGCGGATTTACTCTGTGATGCCTCGGCGGTCGCCACCGCTGAAGCCGTGATGGTAGCCCACCTCCACGGGCAGCCATCTTGACCAATGTCCAGCATGCATTGACGGGCGCCAGCTCCTCCGCTCGTCGATCAACTCGTCGAGATCGGTGCCGCATGGCGTCCTGCATGGGGGGAGGATAATGGCCGTCTCCCAGCACGGGCCGCGGCAGCGCCGCGGCTACTCGCCAAGTCATGGCAGCGCCGGGCAAGCCGCTCCTGAAGTGTTCCACCGAGGGGCAGTCTAGCAGGAGCCGGGCCAGTCGTATTTTACCCCGCTCGTCAGCGGCACGGAGATCCTCGTCACCAGCAGCGCCGCATTGCTGGGTCCAACATCAACCGTACAGTAATAGTAACCGCAGCAAAACACAGCAACCGTAACAGCAACAGCAACCGTAACAGCAACAGGAACAGACACAGGAACCGTACAGTAGTAACCGCAAGAAACACAGCAACCGTAACAGCAACAGCAACCGTAACAGCAATATTAACAGGAATAAACACAGGAACAGGAACAGACACAGGAACAGGAGCAGCACCAGACAATAACAGCAACAAGTTACAGCAACAGTTACAGTAACAGCAACCCTAACATCAACAGACACAGCTGCAACACAGCAACGCACACACACAGTCACTCGGTCACACAGAAACAGGAACAGCAACAGACGCAGCAAAACAGCGACAGCTACCGCAACCGTGGCCAACAGGAACAGCAACAATAGCTGTAGCAGTGCCATCGTCTTTCCAGCAAACTTCCTCACTCCCCAGGCACCACAACCTGGACCCATGTCCCGCGCTGGCCGCAACCCCAAAATGCACAGGCCAACAGGAACAGCAACAATATCTGTAGCAGTGACATCGGCTTTCCAGTAAACTTCCTAGAGGAAGTAGAGCTAATCCCAGTCACCACAACCTGGACCCGTGTCCCATGCTCGCCCTAATAACCCCCAAACTGCACAGGCCAACCTGTTCAAGATCCATCAGAAGCTGAACCCTGATGTGTCGCGCCGCTCGAGCGGTAACGAGGACACCACGGCTGAAGTCAAGGTGCGTTAATCTGTAAGTGTGTGTGCAGGGGGGGGGGGGGCATCAGAGGCTTGGCGGGGAAAAACAATCGTGCCACTCGAGCGGTAACGAGGACACCACGGCTGAAGTCAAGGTGCGTGCAGTTGTGTGTGGGGGGGGGTCGCAGAGATGGGTTGACGGGTGTTTGAAATCCGCCAGAATCTCATCCCGGGGGACGATTTCCTTTCCAACCTTGACACGCACCGCAAGGTCATCCGTTGCCCCATGCAGTCCAAGGCGGGTTCACCGAGCCTGGGCGTGCACACACACACACACACACACACACACACACACACACGCGCGCACACATGCACGCACCGCAAGGTCATCCGTTGCCCCGTGCAGTCCAAGGCGGGTTCGCCGAACCCGGGCGTGCACGCACACACACACACAAACACACACACACACGCACCGCAAGGTCATCCATTGCCCCATGCAGGCCGAAGCGGGTTCACCGAACCCGGGCGTGCACACACACGCACACACACACACACACACGCACCGCAAGGTCATCCGTTGCCCCATGCAGTCCAAGGCGGGTTCACCGAGCCCGGGCGTGCACACACATGCACTCTCACTCACACACACACACACACGCACACACACACACACACGCACACACACGCACACACACACGCACACACACACACACACACGCACCGTCAGGTCACTCGTCGCCCCATGCAGGCCGGCGAGGCGGGTTCGCCGAGCTCGGGCGTTTACACACACACACACACACGCACATACACACGCATGACTATGGAATGCAGACACACACACACACACACACACACACACACACGCATCCGTCGCCCCACGCAGGCCGAGGCGGGTTCGCCGAGCCCGGGCGTCGACACTCCCAAGGGGGAGATCGTTGACAGCACGCGCACGAAGAACGAGCTCGTCGTGCGCTGCTATCGCATGGCGCTGTCGCTCCAAGAGGTGAGGAGTCCTACCACGTTCCCGACGCCTGAGGCGCACCCCCGACCGCCTCAGACGTTATGACCGCATTCACTTGCGCGGATCAGACGATGGGGCTGCGGCAGGGAGTGGTGTCACAGGGTGACACGGGGGCTGTGCTTTGGCGCGCAGTCCATTTAATAAGCAACGCAATAGACTGTGTTGGGCGCGCCACGGGTGGGCAGCCTAGTGCCTTGACACAACCAGACTTGATGAACCTGGCCGGTGATTTGTTTTATGTTTTTTTTCCTGGGCGCCGGCACGAAGAACGAGCGCGTTATGCGCTGCTACCGCCTCGCGCTGTCGCTCCAAGAGGTGAGGAGTGGTGGCGCGCGGTGACTCGGCCCCACCACATTCCCAACGCCCGAGGCGGCGCCTCAGGCGGCGCAATTACATGCGCGGATCAGGCGGCGCCTTAGGCTCGCTGACCGCCCGAGGCGCCGCCTGATGCGCACCCCTGATCGCCCCAGGCGCCGCCTTCGGCGTCATCCCGATCGCCGAAGGCGCCACCCTGACCGCCTGAGGCGCCCACCACCGCCTGAGGCGCACCCCCGACCGCCTCAGACGTTATGACCGCATTCACTTGCGCGGACCAGACGATGGGGCTGTGGTAGGGAGTGGTGTCACGGGGGCACACGGGGGCTGTGCAATAGCAGCAGCCCACTTAGAAAGCAACGCAGTAGACTGTGTTGGGCGCGCCACAGGTGGGCAGCCTAGTGCCTTACCATGACCAGACTTTTGATGAATCTGGCCTGGTGATTTGGGTTTCAGTTTTTTGCTGCTGGCTGCTGCTGCTGCTGCTGCTGCTGGTGCCAACCTATCTCGCTTCCTCTCTGCTGATACGGGCAGTATCAAACTTACGAGCACTAATAACGCTAATAAGAGCCCGACGACGGCGAGTAGCGCCAGCCCCCATTGGCGATGCAGCGCCAGCCCTCTATTGGCGACTAGAGGCCCTGATCCACGCCCCGTGTCACATGCACTGGCACGCAGGCCGAGGCGTGCGTGGGCGCAGGTATCTATGCCGCTACTGCTGCTGCTGCTGCCGCTGCTGCTGCTGCCAACCCATCTCACTTCCTCTCTTGCTGATACGAGCAGTCTCACACTTACGAACAGTAACGCTAATAAGAGCCCGGCGACCGCTTGTATTTTTCGTCACCGCGCTCATCCTCGGGGTCGCTCGTCTGCCGGTGACTGGCGTTGGAAGGTCTTCAGGCAGCCTCCATGACAACTCTGTCGTCCATGCACCCCTGGAGGGTGGGACCTGGCCATGCATGAGGCATGGGGCGCAGGCTGAGCCCCATGCAAACGAGAGCTGGACAGCCATGCACTGCCAGGCGGGGACCGTTCCAGTCAGCGCCAGTCGGCTCTGCCGGCTTGACTGGCCACAAGGCCATTTTTCGTCACCGCGCTCATCCTCGGGGTCGCTCGTCTGCCGGTGACTGGCGTTGGAAGGTCTTCAGGCAGCCGTAGTCTAGCCGGCGGGAGCGGTAGTCTATCGGCCGGGAGCCGGCGGTACTCTAGTACTTAAGTGTGCTGGAGTATCGGCGGGTTTCTCTAGTAGAAGAGTAGCCTGCTTAGCTGGAAACCCCGTGTTACTGTTACTGTTACTGACCGCTCGTAGCGCCAGCCCTCTCTTGGCGATGCAGCGCCAGCCCTCTATTGGCGTCGCGAGGCCCTGCGCCACGCCCCGTGACACCTGCACTGGCACGCAGGTCAAAACGTGCGTGGGCGCGGGTATCTATGCCGCTGCTGCTGCCGCTGCTGCCGCTGCTGCTGCCGCTGCTGCTGCCGCCGCCAACCCTTCCCGCCAACCCATCCCACTTCCTCTCCTGCTGATACGGGCAGTATCCCACTTACGAACACGAACGCTTATAAGAGCCCGACGACTGCTTAGCCTTAGTAGCGCCAGCCCTGTATTGGCGATGTAGCGCCAGCCCTCTATTGGCAACTAGATGCCCTCTATCGGCGACTAGAGGCCCTGAGCGACGTTTCGTGACAACTGCCCCTACCCCCCCCACACACACACACACACTCCTTCCCCTGTACCCCCTACTCCTACCCTACCTGCCCCTACTACCCCCCCCCTACTCGTACCCATAAACCCTAAACACTGGCTCGCAGGTTAAGGCGTGCGTGGGCGCGGCCAAGGAGGGCAAGGAGTACCGGCGCGTCGGCGCCGCGCGCACGCTGGTCACCATCGCGAGCGGCGGCGCCGCCGACAGCGGCGGCGGCGGCGCAGAGGGCGCCGGCGCCGGCGGCGGCGGCGGCTCCGCGCTGGGTGGGCTCGCGCTGTGGCAGTTTGGCGGGCTGGGCACGGCCGCGGTCGTCATTTGCCTCGCGCTGTCGCCGCGGCTGCGCGGGCGGAGAGGGCGCAAGCCGGGGAAGCGTACCGAGTAGAGAGGCATCGGAGGCCCCGGGGCAAATTAGCACAGGGGCAAATTAGCACATTTTGCTGCGTGGGAGCTGGTTCCTGCTGTGCCTGCCTGGCTGTGTGCCCGGCGCCCCCCTTCACTTGAGCTGGGCAAATGTGAGGGAACCCACAGGCTCGGGGGGCGGAGCGGCCCACCCACCCCTGCTGGGGTGGGAAATATTCATGCCCCCAGACACATGCTAGCCATCCTAGCTAGGATGTAGGGGCGGTCGGGCGGCGTGTGGCATGTGGCGTGTGCCCCCCCGCAGTGGACATGCGTGCGCGGTACAAGGGGGGCGCGTCGTCTCACGGGGCTAGCGCAGCGCAGGAGGAGCGGGGGTGAATTATCAATAGGGGGCCTGCAACTTGCCTGTAACTCCCTCGATTCCGACTCCCCTGAAACACAAGGGCATCACCAGGAAGCTCAGTCCTCCCTCAACCTAATTCCAGAATGGCGTGAACACAGGTCAAGGGATGCAGCTGCAGCTGGGGATGATGATTCCCCGCCCCCAGAACAGTCGCGCTGAAGCTGGCGAGCAGGAAGAGGGATTCGGGGCTCGCGACGCAGGGGACTTTGTGGCGCGTGCGCTCGCTCTCTTCGTCTGTCTTCGTCTCTGCTACACCTCACTGCACGAGCTCTACCTGCCTCAACACGTGGGACCGAGGGGGCCACGGACAGACCCCCCAGGGCCACTCACTGCGCAGCGCCGAGGGCCGCGGCCGCCTTGTCCGCCGCCGCGCCAAGCTCAGCCGCGCTCTTGTCGAACGCCTCCACCTCTCTCCGCCACCACGCGGCCCTCAGCGGCGCGCGCATCCGGTGCCGCGGGTGGTCGACGAGGCCGTGCTCCAGCTGGCGCAGCGCGCGCGCCGTGATCACGAGCACGTGGTAGCGCAGCGAGTGGTAGACCGTGAGCTGCTCCGTGGACAGCACAGCGACGCCCGGCACGACGGCCGCGGCCGTGCGCAGCGGTCGCCCCCCCTGCGGGTCGGTCTCGCCGCAGTCGACGAACAGCGTAGTGGTGCCGCTGGCACTGAGCGTGGCGAGGCCGCGCAGCAGCGGGGAGAGCTGGCGCACGGGCACGGTGCCCGC
Source organism: Chlamydomonas sp. UWO 241 (assembly GCA_016618255.1). Classification (NCBI taxonomy): domain Eukaryota; kingdom Viridiplantae; phylum Chlorophyta; class Chlorophyceae; order Chlamydomonadales; family Chlamydomonadaceae; genus Chlamydomonas; species Chlamydomonas priscui. Next base: position 216,522 of record VFSX01000272.1, read on the forward strand.
CTGCCCGGGCATCGACGCCAGCGAGTCGACGACGACGAGGCGGCCCTCGCCGGCCTTGGCCGACAGCGCGCACCGCATGCCGAGGTCCTGCACGTTGCGCGGCAGCTTGTGCGCATGCGAGCGCGGCACTGGGCCGAACGTAGAGCCGCCGCCCACCCACAGCGGGCTGCGGATGCTGCCCTGCCGACTGCGGCCCGTCTTCTTCTGGGGGCGAGGCTTGCGGCTGCCGCCGCTGACCTGCGTGCGCGCGCACGTGTGTGTTTGCGTGTGTGTGTGTGTGTGTGTGTTTTGCGTGTGTGTGTGTATGTGCTGTGTGTGTGTGTGTGTGTGAGTGCATGAGTGTTTTGTTGTATTGTGCGTGCAGGCGTACAGTTGCGCATAACGTATGGCGCATGGGCGCGCATGCATGCATGCACCCACCTCGCTCCGCGTCTTAGCCTTGTGCGTCCCTTGCTGCCATTTGGCTCTCAGGAATCTCACACATCGGTGTAGGATGTCGATGCGCACGGGTGCGTTGAACACAGCGCCGGAGAGGCCCTCCACGCGAAGAGGCCGGCGCCCGAGGTCGCACACCACGATCTCTCTCGGCTCGTAGTGCGTCGCGGCGAACGGCAGCACCTGCCCAGCTACCTCCCCAGACGGTCGTGATCGCGCTAGACGCACGTACGGCTGCGCTCCTACTGCGCTGGACGACGTGAGCGCGACCGAGCTGGCTGTGCGCCATGCAGCACCATGCTGCCCCATGCCAAACACGGCGCCGCTACCCGATGCCAGATGCTGCCGCCCAGATGACGAGCAGCACGCCGCGACCAGGCAGCCTCCCGTGGAGGTGGAGGTGGCAGCAGAACACGAGGGGGAGGCGCACGCTGCTGCTAGTGCGCGCCTCAGCAGCGCTGTGCCATGCTGCATCATCTCGGGCAGAGCCCCGTGCCTACGGAAACCAGGGCCCCGGAAGGGAACTCGTCAAGACGAAAGTGTGTGCCGCCACACTAAATCCCTGTCCCGATCCAGCCTGGCGACCAGCCTGCTATTCAAACGCCCTAATTTCAGACAGGGCCTGCAGGTAGTAACGAAGAGCCTAGTAGCGGGTGTATGGGTTAGCGGGTGGTTGTGGGTCTCGGCATGAGCGTCGGCATGGCATGGGCGCCACTGCACCACTGCTCTAGTGCCAGTCCTCGTGATACCCTAGGCAGAACAACCAGAGGCACGCATGCGTTGCACACGCTGCATGCCCCTGCCCCCCCCCCCACCACTATGCGCGCAGGCAATGCCCCCTGACCATGGGACCTGAGCCGCCAGCTCACAGAGCCGGCAGCATCCTTGCAGGCGTGTGCATGGATCGCCAATGCTTCACCGTGGAGGAGGAGGACGAGCAGCTGGTGGAGGAGGAGGACGAGCAGCTGGCGGAGGAGGACGAGCAGTATGGCGCGCGCGTCAGCACATCGGCACCGCCCCCGGATGACACGCCGCAGCAGCATGGCGCTGAGCGCGCATGCGGCAGCGCATGGGCACTGCCCCCGGGTGTGTGTATGCCCGGGGTGGTGTTCGTGCTGGTGGCGATGCTGGCGTGGAACGCCCTCCTGGTGTACGCGCTCGTGCACGGCATGCAGGGCCACGCGGCAGCAGGTCCCAGCGGCGGCCGTGGCGTTGGGTGCGGCACTGAGCGTGCAGGCGCCGGCAGCTGCGCAGCCGCAGCGCCAACGTCGCGGCCGATGTCCCCGCCCGGCGGCGGCGTACAGCAGCAGCAGCAGCAGAACCAGCAGCAGCAGCAGAACCAGCAGCAACAGCGGCAGCACACTCGCGATGGTTACGTCGCGCTGTGCGCCATCTTCCAAGACGAGCACGGCCATCTAGCCCCGTGGGTGCGGTACCACTCCTGGCTGGGGGTGAGTTCATGCACCAGCTTCCGCTCTTGATAATGAGCGGAGCTGGCTTACTGCACTGTTGTCAGGCTGATTTGACTGCTGTGCTGATTTGTTGGACTGACTGCTTGGCAGGCAGTCGGCTGGTGGCTACCGCCTGTCACGCGTAATTGTTGGGGCCAGGACTGGACTTGGGTCTAGGCGGTGGTACTAGGACTAGCAGGGAGTCTTCGCTGGAAAGCCGATGCTACTGTTACTGTGACTGTCACCGTACAGGGCCTGTGCCTTTGTGAGTAAGTATTGCTTTGGGGCCCCCCACGAAGCTGAAAACTAAACGAAAAGCCGAAATCGCGACTATGGACGACAAATAGAAAAATGCCAAAAAATACCCCTGCGGAGCGATTCAGCAATGATTGTTTTAACTCACACACACACACACACGCGAAGGCTCAGGCCCCATACGGTTCTGTTACTGTTACTGTTGCTGTTACTGCTACTGACTGCTTGGATGGCATTGTATAGATGAGGCTGATAAAGCAGCACTGAGGTCTTACAGACATCCTCGCGCTAGGATGTCTGTAAGACCTCACTGCTGCTTTATCAGCCTCATCTCAACAAAAGGAGTGTCCTGGAGATTGCTCCTTATCTCAACACGCATCGCTCGCCCGCACAGGTGCGAAAGTTCTACGTCTTCGACCACGGGAGCGACCCGCCCCTCGCGCTCGAGCTCGCGTCGTGGATTGCAGACGGGACCGTCGAGTTGCACGCGTTCAGCGGGACGGACTGGGCGGCGGACGCGGTGGCGCTCGGGCCGACGAGCGCCGCCAGGGAGTTTGCGAGCCCGCAGACTTGGGCGTATGACGCGTGGTGGGTGGGGGCCCGTCAGGGGGTGTTTCCTTGGGGTCGGTCATCCTTTCGTTGTTCCGAAAATATAAACCGGTGGCTTCGTAGGAGATTACAAAATCGGAATTACGAAACCAGAACTTACGGGCTTCGAAAAGTGCAAAAATTAACAATTTCGTTTTTCCCCCGAAAATCGCTTCCGCACGTCGTTCTTCCCGAAGCACGTTTTTTTTGTTTCCCAATCACGAGGGAAAACCCTGTTGTGCATGTGCCTGGTCACATTGCTGGCACAGCCCACGCAGATGCACGTCATCTACCAAAGCACACGTGCACGTGCAAACACACACACACACACACATCTTGGATGGCAGAGGTAAGAGGGCAGGAAGAGGGCAGGGGGGGCATTTCACTGGCCAGGGAGGGGAGTTCCAACCAGCTGCCAACCAGCTGACCACCACACCGGCACAACTGCCGAGCAGCTGCCCACCACATCTGCCAACCAGCTGCCAACCAGCTGCCCACCAGCTGCCCACCAGCTGCCCACCAGCTGCCAACCACATCTGCAGCTGCCTGCTGTCACCGAACCCAACTGCCTCCTAACTGCTCCAAAACTTCCCACCACCCCCCGGCAGCTTCCGATGGGTTGCCAACCAGCTGCCAACCAGCTGCCAACCAGCTGCCAACCACATCCACAGCTGCCTGCTGTCACCTAACCCAACTGCCTCTTAACTGCCCCCCCCCCCCCCCCCGCAGCTTCCAGTGGTTTGGCCACCGGCACGCGTGGATCGGGATGCTCGACGCCGACGAGTACATCGTGCTGCACCCGCAGCCGCAGCAGAGTGCGGAGCAGCCGCAGCAGCCGCAGCCGCAGCCGCAGCCGCAATCAAAGCAGAGAGAAGAGCAGCAGCAGCTCCCGCCGGGTGGTCGCCATGACCACCAGCAACGACCAGATAGGCAGCAGCAGGTGGAGCAGCAGCAGCAGGAGGAGCAGCAGCAGGAGCAGCAGGAGCAGGAGCAGGAGCAGCGGCGGCAGCGGCAGCGGCAGGAGCCCCACCCCGGGGGCGACCTGCCCGCGTTCCTGCGCCAGTTTGAGGGCGCCGGCGGCGTCGCCATGCCGTGGCGGCTCTTCGGCCCCAACGGCCGCGCGCACCGCCCGGGCATCGAGACGCCGCGTGCGTTCACGACGTGCGTGCCGCAGGCCGCCATGCGCGCCATGGCCGAGTTCCGCGCGCAGCCGAGCGGCTTCACAAAGGCGTTCACGGTGAGGAGCAGGGGTGTGGAGCAGGGGTGTTGCAGGTATCACACGTACGCGCCCGGAGGACCCCGGGGCGCGAGTTGAGGCCTAGACTTCATGTCAAGGGGGGGCTCTACTGGGAGAGCCCGCAAGGGCACGCAGTGCGCCAGCCCACCAGGGGTCACCGGTGATGTTATCTTCAACAATTAAAATCATTGTTCCACAGCCAGATTTTGCTTTGACCGCGTTGACCGCTGACCTCCCATTGACCGTTTGTCCTCATACCCGGGTAATTTGAAAGCTGTTTGCGAGCTCTGTCTGGCGGGCTTGTCAGACACACAATCCACTGGATAGGTCGAGCTGTGTTCAAGGTCAAAAGTACAGCCGGAATACAGCCAAGTGGCTGTGGAGAGCCGAAAAGGAAATCACTGGGGGTCATGGTGAGAAACAGGGGGCTGTGGGAGAGGCGGGGCAGAGCGACGGGAGCTACAACAACACGTGGCGTACTCGGAACACTGTGTCGCGAGTGTGAAACCCCGCCCGGGCTGCTGCCCCGTGTCACGCCACTGTCTGCCACGCACGCAAGGCTGAAAGGCAAAGTAAAAGCAGCATCGCGCGATGCAGACCCTAAACCCCCAAGCCCCAAACTCACCCGAGGCAGAGACGGGGCAGATAGAGACAAGAGTACTCGCGCCTGCCCTCACTCGTCTGTTGCATGTGCTCAGGTACCATCTGCGACCGCCGGCCCCACGGGCGGCACCCGCGCTGGCGCTGGGGGTGCTGGCACGGGAGGGTGCGACCCACATCGATGCGCGCTCCTCCCTGGGTTCGAGTACGTCGACGAGGACGGGTCGCCAATTGCATGGGGCAGCGTTGGGGATGATGACGGAGGTGACGGTGGCGGCGGTGCTGCTGCTGCTGGTGGCGGCGGTGGCGGTGCTGACGCTGGTGTCGGCGGTGATGACGGTGGCGGTGGTGATGACGGTGCTGCTGCTGCTGCTGCTGCTGCTGGCGGTGGCGGCGGCCCGGCGCGCGTGCTGCCTGGCACCCGCATCTCGGTACACCACTACGTGACGCGGTCGATCGAGGAGTACTCGTCGAAGATGGCGCGCGGCTCGGGGCACAGCCGGCACTCGCCGATGGCGGCCGCGCTCGGCGTGACGGGCCGGCGGTGGGAATTTTTTGTGGCCGTGACGGACGGCGCAGTCGACGCGTGCCTCGACGGGAGGGACGCGTACGAGGCTTGCTGCGCGGCGGGCGTGTGCGCGTGCGCGCACGACGACGGCGATGAGCTAGGGCAGGGGCGGTGGGCTCCCGCTGACGTAGCCGGGGAGACGGATGATGACGGCTGACCGTTGACGGGTAGACGGCGATGAGCTCGGGCAGGGGCGGCCCTACCACATTCCCAACGCCTGAGGCGGCGCATTCACTTGCGCGGATCAGGCGGCGCCGACCGCCTCAGGCGCGCCGACCGCCGCAGGCGGCGCCTGAGGCGCATCCCTGATCGCCTCAGGGCGCCCGCCTTAGGCGTCATCCCGATTGCCTCAGGCGCCACCCCGACTGCCTCAGGCGCCCACCACCGCCTGAGGCGCACCCCTGACCGCTTCCGACGCTGACCGCATTCACTTGCGCGGATCAGACCATGGGGCTGTGGTAGGGCGGTGTGCGTCCGCGGACGTAGAAGGGTAGACGGATGATGTCGGCTGACCGTAGACGGGTAGACGGATGATGACGGCTTCGGGTGACCGGCTGCAGATGACTGGCTGCGGACGACGGCTGCGGCTGCGGATGATGGCTGCAGATGACGGCTGTGGCTGCGGCTGCGACTGCGGATGACTGCTGCAGGTGACAGCTGACTGTAGACGGGTTGACGGATGATGACGGCTGCGGCGCGGCGCACGTGTGGCGGACGCGCGCGGGGACGGGTGCTGGTGGTGGTGGCGCATCGTTGAACGTTGTGTCGTTGGAGATTGGCGTGCCTGGCGGACGCTTGGTTGAAAAATGCTGCTGCTCGTTGTACGCACCGGAGACAAGGCGTGAGCGGGCGGGTGGACGCGGCAGGGGCAACGTGGGCCCGCCGGACGACACGGGGCTCACTCGCTTGGGACGCTGGCGTTTGCGTGGCCTCACGGGTTCTCCTTGCTAGACGGGGACTTCTATTCTAGGCCCTAACTCGTGCCGCGGGTCCTCTGGATGCTCACATGTAAAATGACGTTGCCATCGTGCTGGCAGCTCCTGGGGCCTGGCTGCTGCATGTGTTGCGTGTGTGTATCGCGTCCACGGGCACTCACTGAATGAGTGCTCCTGGGGCGCTTGCTTAAGCACAAGGGTTAAGCAGGGTTCAGCAGTTAGGCTGTTGGACTACATGCACGCGAGGAGGATGCTCGTCAGGCAGCGCGTGCTGGAGGTTTGTGTCCTGTGGACCTGCAGCGTGTCCTGTGGACCTGCAGCATAATAGACGCCGTAATGCGGCACGGGTCGGCACTCGCTGCCACCACAAGAGCACACCTGCTCTGGTAACCATGTGCACCTGTCACCGCTGGCCAGATCATCAAGGACGAGGCCGTCCCGCTCTGCACCAACCTGCTCCACAATGACGCGTGCCGACTCTGCACAGTCATCGTGGGCAGGGGGGGGGGATCACTGTGCCGTTCGACTCTCCAGCCGTGGGAGCCGCCGCCGCCGACAAGTCCGGTGTCATCGACAAGAAGCACCTGCTCGAGTTCTTGGTTGCCGAGAACCCACCCAACGTGACGATGACGCAGCTGGCGTTCATCTGCTTCAAGATCCACGACCGCCTGTTTGACTTCGGAAAAAGCCCCGGCGTTGTCGACGCCGCCGGAATCGGGCTGATGTACGAGGGTTGGGTCGCCACGATCAAGGCCACCCTGATCGCGGAGGCCACTGCGCTGTGGGGTAATGGGGACTGGCCGGCGGTGGGCGTCAACATCGTTTGCAATACTAGGGCGAGCACCCAAACTGAGCGTCATGAGCACGCCCGACGATGACGCAGCTGGCGTTCATCTCCAATTGTGCCTAATTGTGCCCAATTGTGCAAAATAGCTCCAAGCAGAGCACATTTTCAGCCCTAAACTGTGGAGTCACATGCTGGTGACATTTTCTTCGGTTACTACTCGTCTCGCTCGAATGTGCTCCCCCCCCTTTTGGCGCTCACAATCGCCACTTTACTGAAGGGAGTAACTGTGGGAGTTACTCAACCGTTTGGTTTGCCTCCCTCTCAGCTGCTGCCTCACGCGCGCCTCCCGCTTGAGCCCGCTTGACTCCGCTCTAGGGCGGCGGCCGCCAGCTTGGTTTAAGCGGTCCAAGCGGTTCCGACGCGCAGTTGGAGCTGGAGTGGAGTGGATCCATCCGCTCGGATGCGCAGACGGCGGGGGGTACTTCCCACAAGGAAAAACGCAATCGAACCATCAAACTCGAAATACCAATATTACGGACAGACACGGACTGTCCCCTGGGTAGAACGCGATGGGGGGTGGGGGGGTGCGGGGCAAGACCGCATTTGGGTGACCATGCGTTGCAACGTTCGAAATTCCGTTTGCGCGCCGCCATTTCTTCTTAGCGCAGCGTCATGCGGGCTTTCCATCGGGGGCCTGGCGGTAGCTTAAGGCGAAGCTGCGAGAGGTTCGACTAACCGCCGCAGCAGCTGCCGGTTTCACTTGTGGCCCACAGCTGGTCACACCCAACAGTTCGCGTTAAGGCCAGGAAGTGTGCCATTAGCACATTACGCCTGAGACCCACACGTGCCATAACCCCTTGCGTCAACAGAGAGAGAGAGAGAGACAGAGAGAGACTCCGGTTGTTCGCGGCATGATCATGCGTGCACTGCGTTCGTGTTATGGCGGCGACTCGTCCGCCAAAACGTGTCCTGGGCCTCCTGCCCCTGGCTACACAGCGAGTAGCAGTGGGGCGTGGGAGGGCGTGATGCAGGAGACGAAAGAGAAGGCCACGTTCAGCCTCGCAGCTCTCGCAGCTCTGTTGGATGCAGGCCTGGCAGGCATCGTGACCATTGTCAGCGAAACATCCCTTTATCAGAACGAGGAGTGCAGACGGTGGGGGCATGGGGTTGGTCCGTCAATGTCGTTGGTTAGCCCCCAGTCGTTGACACGCATTGCGCCACCCGCATGTACCAGGTACTATGGGAAATTGTCGAAGCCCATGGCGCCATGTCGACCATCGGCGGGCTCCCCCTTGGACGACGTGATGATCGGGGTAAGAAGATGTCTTGCAACAACTGCACGCACACGCACCCGCACACATACACACACACACACACACACACACACAAACACACACACACACACACACGCACAAACACACTCACACGCCCCCCCTCTCCCTACACACACAGGTGCTGCGCCTGCTGTTTGCGGAGGGGCTACAGCGTGGGCCGTCAATTGTCGGTCCAATTGACGACGCCATGGACTCGCTCGCGCTGGGCGGGCTGGCCGGGCGCAAGGTCGCCCCCCCCCCCCCTGATGCACACGCGTGCGCACATTCTCACATGTGCACACACACTCGCGCGCGCATGCACACACACGCACACACACATAGGGTGTAAAACATAAACACACACACACACAAAACGGACCCGAGCTTAAGATTTGTGCTAACAAAAACATGCCCAGAGCAGCACACACATGCGTGCGGGCACACACACACACACACACACACAGCGCACCCCACATGCACGCACACATAAAGCACACCCCACAAACGCGCACGCACACTGCACACACATTTCACACGCGCCACTCACACAGCACCCCCCCCCCCACACACAGTGGGAGGGCGTCGTGGCCGTGCCGCACCGAGTCGCTGCTGCAAAGCCGACCCTGATCTCGGTGCCGACCGCGCGGCGCTTAGCGGACGCGAACAGGGCGGGGCGTCGCCGAAGGGCGTCGGTCGAGGCGCTGCCGTCAGCTCTGCAGCGGGTCTACCAGCTGGTGCGTTGAAGCACGCGGGGGGTGGGGTGGGGTTTGGGACGGTTTTGGGCGGTTCAGGGTTTGGTTTGAACCAGTATAAGCCCTTCGCCCTTGGGCGGTCGGGGCCTCGATCGAGGCGCTGGCGCCAGCTCTGCAGCGGGTCTCACCAGCTGGTGCGTTCAAGCACGCCGGGGGAGGTGGTGGTGGGTGGGGGGGATTACGGCGGTTGATTAGGGTTTGGTTTCGACTCTGAACCCTGAACACTTCGGGGCCGCCGGGGTGGGGGGGGGGGGCGGTCGAGGTGCAGAAACAACCGAAATAACCTAAAACAGTGCCCCCCCTGGCTCGACAGCACGAGAACTGCACTGGCTAGGCGGCGGCGGCGGCGGCAGCGTCGGAGGGTGGGCTCGACCGCAGACACCACAAAACAACCGAAAGCAACCGAAATAACCAGAAATAACCGAAAGTAACTCTCCCCGACCTAACAGCACAAAAACTGCGCTCGCGAGGCGTCGGCGACGGTGGCCGCGTCGGAGGGTGGGCTCGACCGCAGACACCACAAAACAACCGAAAGAAACCGAAACAACCGAAAATAACCGAAAGTAACTCCCCCCGGCCCAACAGCACGAAAACTACGCTGGCGAGGCGTCGGCGACGGCGGCCGCGTCGGAGGGTGGGCTCGACCGCAGACACCACAAAACAACCGAAAGAGACCGAAACAACCGAAAATGACCGAAAGTAACTCCCCCCGGCCCAACAGCACGAAAACTACGCTGGCGAGGCGTCGACGACGGCGGGCGCGTCGGAGGGTGGGCTCGACCGCAGACACCACAAAACAACCGAAAGAAACCGAAATAACCGAAAATACAATTACAGTTACAGTTACATCGGCTTTCCAGCAAAGACTACCTCCAGTCCTAGTACCACCGCCTAGACCCAAGTCCAGTTCTGGCCCTAACAATTACTTGTGAGGGGCGGTAGCCACCAGCCGGCTGCCTGCCAACGTGTAGTCCCAGAGCAAAAAGGAGAGCTATTGTGCGACGCCTCCAAAATAGGTCCTAACTGCTTCTAGGGGATAGGGGGTCAAGTGGCGCTTGCCAATCTACTGACCGCTGTGGTGGAGGGGCCGGCGCCTGAGGGGCAGCTGGACCGTACACCACGGCTCTCCACCCGACCCTATCCTGAGCACGCTCAAACGCCGTGTCCGAAAAAGTCTTCCAATCAGAACGAGTGCCACTAGTTTCGCCTAGCTGCTGAATCAGTAGCTTAAGAAAACCGAAAGTAACTCCCCCCGCCCAACAGCACGAAAACTGCGATAGCGAGGCGTCGGCAACGGCGGCCGCGTTGGAGGGTGGGCTCGACCGCAGACACCACAAAACAACCGAAAGAAACCGAAATAACCGAAAATGACCGAAAGTAACTCCCCCGGCCCAACAGCACGAAAACTGCGATGGCGAGGCGTCGGCAACGGCGGCCGCGTCGGAGGGTGGGCTCGACCGCAGACACCACAAAACAATTGAAAGAAACCGAAATAACCGAAAATAACCGAAAGTAACTCCGCCCGGCCCAACAGCACGAGAACTGCGCTGGGGAGGCGTCGGCGACGGCGGCCGCGGCGGAGGCCGCGCGCAGCGAGACGATCTGGCACCAGGTGCGCAGACACGCACACACGCAGACACGCACGTGCATATGCACACGCATGGACATGCTTGCACATGCACATACTCACCGACACGCGCGCACACGCACACACACACATGCACACACAGACACACACACACACACACAGTTACACGGGGTTTCCAGCTAAGCAGGCTACTCTTCTACTAGAGACACCCGCCGATACTCCAGCACACTTCAGTACTAGAATACCGCCGGCTCCCGGCCGATAGACTACTGCTCCCGCCGGCTAGACTACCCCAAACAGCGGTCTCTGAGAGACATGTCTGGCAAGAAGCATATAGGAGAGGACCTTCCTCAGGGTCACAGTAGTGGCCTTGTGGCCAGTCAAGCCGGCCGAGCCGACTGGCGCTGAGTGGAACGGTCCCCGCCTGGCAGTGCATGGCTGTCCAGCTCTCGTTTGCATGGGGCTCATCCGGCGCCCCATGCCTCATGCATGGCCAGGTCCCACCCTCCAGGGGTGCATGGACGACAGAGTTGTCATGGAGGCTGCCTGAAGACCTTCCCACGCCAGTCACCGGCAGACGAGCGACCCCGAGGATGAGCGCGGTGACGAACGCTGCGATTGGTGAAGCGGATTTACTCTGTGTTGCCTCGGCGGTCGCCACCGCTGAAGCCGTGATGGTAGCTTGCCTCCACGGGCAGCCATCTTGACCAATGTCCAGCATGCATTGACGGGCGCCAGCTCCTCCGCTCGTCGATCAACTCGTCTAGATCGGTGCCGCATGGAGTCCTGCATGGGGGGAGGATAAGGGCCGTACAACCAACAAACCAACCAACCAACCAAGCGTTACATGAGGCCGTCCGCATGCACCGGCAATGCCTGTACTACAATACACCCCGGCAATTGTTACGAAGTCTGACCCGTGCACTGGGATGTCTTTCGAATAGCGGGTGACCGACCAGCGCCTGAATCGAGTGGATAGTATCCTTGGTTTGGGGGGGTCGGGGGGTTGCCTCTGAGGCACTGGCATCTAACTAAAGGCTTGCTTTCTGAAGGCTTTCTGACTGTGACCACCATCATCATCATTATCTACTTTGTTGGCTGGCTGCTCCCGCATTGGCTGCCGTCTCTCTGCAAATACCATTCCACAGGCGTGGGAACCTCGCGAGGGTGAGCCACCCGGGAGGCCGCCTGCGGGCTAGTATCACAGCAAGCTCGGGGACGGTCTTCAGCTGGGACTCCGGTGGGGACTTGGCGTACTCCTTCTTGGCCTTGTCAAACTGCGTTGTGACGGCAGTCTTGAACACGTAGGAGTCGAAACTGTCTTGGACATTCTCACGGTAGGAGGTGATGACCCCACCTTGGTAGGGTATCACATCTGGTCGTCGGTGCATGAAGAGGGCGGCGGTGGCTGGAGGGTGAGCCACCCGGGAGGCCGCCTGCGAGCTAGTATCACAGCAAGCTCGGGGACGGTCTTCAGCTGGGACTCCGGTGGGGACTTGGCGTACTCCTTCTTGGCCTTGTCAAACTGCGTTGTGACGGCAGTCTTGAACACATAGGAGTCGAAAATGTCTTGGACATTCTCACGGTAGGAGGTGATGACCCCACCTTGGTAGGGTATCACATCTGGTCGTCGGTGCATGAAGAGGGCGGCGGTGGCTGGGAACATGGGTTCGGCGGGCGGGGAAGGGGAGGGGGGGTTGGAGAAGGCAAGGGGGAGAAGGATGGAGGTTGGGAGGAATCGTAGGAGGCATGGGGGGGATGAGGGGGCGTGGGAGGGATCGGAGGAGGCGTGGGAGGCAAGGGGGGAGAGGGATGGGGGTTGGCAGGGGTGAGGGGCGGAGGAGTTGAGGTGGGGAGGCGGCGGACGAGGGATCCAATCAACAACAATCGGTGTTTGTTGATCGCGACGATGATAGGAGTGGTGGGAGGGTGCGCGGCATGTAGTTTGGCAGTGGAGATTTGCTCCAAGGTGTGGCGGGAGGGGGCTTTCAGGCGGCGGAGAAAGCGGTTGTGGGCTACCTACCTCGAGGCGGTGGATGTCGTGGGAGGCAAGGGGGGAGAGGGATGGGGGTTGGCAGGGGTGAATACAACAAAGGCATTGTACAGGTTGATCTTGGTGGTGAGGGTGATCTCATCTGATTTCCAAAACCGTGGGGTGAGGCGGGTGAAGGCGTACCATGCGGAGCTGATCCGGCGTGATATTTTTTCGTCGAGGATGTTGGTGGGCGGTGGGGGGTCAGGGTCGTCGAAAGAGGGGTAGGTGGGGGGTGAGGCCATGATGCTGCCGAGGTTTTGAAGCTGGAGGTGTGGTGGACCAGGTGGGGGGTGGGGGATACAACAAAGGCATTGTACAGGGGGGTGGTGGGGGGGGCGGTGTGGGCAGACGGGTGGCCGAGGGATTGTGCAACGGTTTTGCTGTAGTTGTTCTCAAGCGCGAGGTCAGAGCAGGTGCTGTCGAGGAGGGTGAGCACGGTGCGGAGGGCGTCCCCGGAGAGGGAGAGCAGGGCGATGTCGTCGGCATAGAGTATGAGGGGGAGGACGGTGGTGTCGTAGTCTTTGCGGGACTCGGGGGTGTGGAGGACGCCGTCGACAACGTAGCCGATTTGGATGCCAGCGTTGGGGATCTGGGCAATCAGGGATCTGATTACGGTGTCGATGTAGACGATGAAGAGTAGGGGTGAGATGGGGCAGCCTTGCTTGACACCGGTTTCCAGAGGGAAGGGGGCAGAGAGTGCGTCGCCGACGCGGGTACGGGCCGTGGCATCAGAGTAGAGGCTCTTGATGTGGTCGAGGAGGTCAGGGGGTACTCCGCGGTGGCGGAGGGTTTCCCAGAGCGCGGGGTGGTTGACACGGTCGAACGCATTCGAGAGGTCAACGTAGGCCACGTGAAGGGGGGCGTGAGCACGGTGGGACTCCTCCTGGAGGCGGCGTAGGGCAAAGATGGCGCCAGTAGTGCCTCGGCCGGGCCGGAAGCCGAACTGGGAGGTGTGAAGGGATGGGTCCAGGTGCCGTCCGAGGCGGCCGAGGAGGATGTGGGTGTGGACTTTGCCTGGGACGGGCAGGAGGGAGATGCCACGGTAGGACTTGCAGAGAGTGGTCGGGCCTGAGGATGCGCCCTTGTAGAGGGGGCAGATCTCTGCTTGTCTCCACGAGATAGGAGTGGTGTTGGTGTCCCAGCATGAGCGGATGATGTCGTGGAGGGCGGAGGCGACGGCGGGGCCGCCGCTCTTGATGAGGGGAGCGGTGATGGCGTCGGAGCCCGGGGAGGTGTTTTTGAGTGCCTTGATGGCGGCCTCAATCTCGTCTCGTGAGGGCTCGGAAGGTGTGGGGGAAAGGGATGGGGCGGCGTGGGCGTGGGCGGGCCCTTGTAGAGGGGGCAGATCTCTGCTTGTCTCCACGAGATAGGAGTGGTGTTGGTGTCCCAGCATGAGCGGATGATGTCGTGGAGGAGGGGCAGGGGGGGCAGTGGGTGTGTGGGCCAGGTGGGAAGCCAGGCGGGCGGGGTCGACGGTAGAAGGGAGGGTGTGGAGGGTTTCTAAGTGTTTGCCAAACGCGTCGGCAACGGCTTGCGTGCCGAAGCAGAGGCGGTCGTCGTCGCCGCGGATGGCTGGGGCGGTGGCGGAGGAGGGGCGGTTGACGAGGCGTTGGAGGGCACGGTGGGCGGTGTGGGGTTTGTGGTTGTCGAAGTCATGTTGGATGACAGCGGCATTGGTGTTCCAGTGCGTGTCGGTGTCCATTCTCAGGGAGGACTTCAGCTCTGTCTGTAGACGCTTGGTCTTCCCGCGGAGAGCATCAGAGAGGGGAGTGTGTCGGGCGTGGAGGGCGGACTCGACGCGGAGGGATTGGAGGTCACGCGCGAGTGACAGGGATTTGTCAGAGAGGGTGAGGTGGGTGGGAGCTTCGGGCGGGCGGCGGCCGAGCACCGCCTTGGCCGCGGCGTGGAGGGCCGCGTTGAAGTGGTCCATCCGCTGGTCCAAGGTGAGGGGAAGGGGGAGGGGTGGCGGGGTGGCGAGGGCGTCCGCGACGGCCTCGGCGTACGCGTTCTGCGTTGCTGGGTCGCGGAGCAGGTCAGTGAAGTAGCGCGGGGGGGGAGGGGGCCGCTGGTGTTCGTGTCTCCAGGTTCTAGAGAAGTCGAGGCGGATGCGGGCGGTGACGAGGGCGTGGTCGGGCGGGGTGACGGTGGGGAGTGGGCGGGTGATGGGGCAGCGGGCGCGTACATCGTGGACAGAGGACAGGTGCGAGCTGCGGACCAGGATGTAGTCCAGGATGTTGCAGTCCTTGCGGTTGCGGCTGTACCAGGTGTATGCGCGCGCTGGGGGATTTGGGAAGAAAGAGTGGGTGATGGAGAGGCTGTGGGCGGAGCAGAGATCGAGGAGGCGGTGGCCGTTGTCGTTGATGCTCGGCTTGTGGCGGAAGGCGGCGAGGGGGGAGTTGGGGGGGAAGGGGGAGGAGGGGCTGTGGGAGGTGGGGCAGGCGTGTCGGCCCACCGATGGGTGGGTGGTAGAGGAGGCGGCGGTGGTGGTGGCGTTGAAGTCGCCCATCACCAGGATGTAGTTGTGGGCAGGGGTGTGGGTGAGCGGGTCGTGGAGTTGTTCGTAGAACGCGTCCTTGGCGGGCCCGTCGTCGGCGGCCTCCGTTGGAGCTTACGCGACGATGGCGGTCATGGGGATGGCGCCGTTGGGGTGGAACCGGAGGACCAGGATGCGGTCGTTGATGGCCGCAAAGCCGGCGTCGGAGGCGCGAAGGAGCATGGCTGTGTCGGGGGATAGGAGTGCCCCGACGCCGTTGGTGTGCGCTGTGCCGCCAGACCATATGAAATGGTAGCCATTCTCCAGGGTGTGACAGCCGGAGCCGTGGTGGCGGACCTCCTGCAGGCCGCAGATGTCGATGTTGTGGGCACCGAGGTTGCGGGCGAGGAGGGTGGGCTGCGCCATGGGGTCGTGGCGCGTGCCGTTGGCTGCACCCCAGAGAGTGCAGCAGTTGTAGGAAGCAGCGGTGAAGTCGTGGTGAGGGTGAAGGAGTCGGGGGCGCGCGACCCCACCGGGGTCGCGCGCAGTAGCCGGAGGGACGGGTGGTGCAGGGTCGGTGGCTAGTCGCCCTGCCCGTCTGGGGGTGCGCTCAGCATCGCCCTAGCGGGCTCGCCGCCGCGGCCTTGGCGCGGGTGTTGCTGGCGGGGCGCCATGGGGTCGTGGCGCGTGCCGTTGGCTGCACCCCAGAGAGTGCAGCAGTTGTAGGAAGCAGCGGTGAAGTCGTGGTGAGGGTGAAGGAGTCGGGGGCGCGCGACCCCACCGGGGTCGCGCGCAGTAGCCGGAGGGACGGGTGGTGCAGGGTCGGTGGCTAGTCGCCCTGCCCGTCTGGGGGTGCGCTCAGCATCGCCCTAGCGCGTGGGGGGTTCCCGAGGGAGGGTCCCGCACCGGAGGGGGGTCCCGCACCGTTGTGGGCAGCGGCTGTGCCACCGCTGTGGCCCCAGCGTGCGGAGGAGGGTCCTGCACCGGCGGCAGGTTCCGCACCGCTGCTGTGGCCCCAGCCCTCGAGGGAGAGGGGGGTCTCGTGGGGGGAGGGTGAGCGCTGCTGGGCAGTGGCCGAGGTGGGGGTGCGCTGGGTAAGTGCGGGGGTGTTGTGGGGGGAGGCGGATGGGGTCGCCTGGAAGAAGGGGTTCGTCGTCAGCGAGGTGGCGATGCCGCGGGCGGCCTGGGAGGCGGCGTAGCCGGCCTGGCCAGCGGCGTTGACGGCCAGCATGATGAGGTTGTGGCTGTGAAGGGAGCGGGAGGGGCTGGGAGCGGGGACGGAGGGCCCGGCGGCAGAGGTGGTGTGGGGGTTGGCGGCGGCGGCGGTGCGTGGGGGGGCGGCGGCAGTGGGCCGAGGGGCGGCAGTGGCGGCCGGCGGGGACGAGGAGACGGTGATGGGGGGAGACGGGAGAGAAGAGAAGGAGGT
The DNA here is from genome assembly GCA_016618255.1 of Chlamydomonas sp. UWO 241. Classification (NCBI taxonomy): domain Eukaryota; kingdom Viridiplantae; phylum Chlorophyta; class Chlorophyceae; order Chlamydomonadales; family Chlamydomonadaceae; genus Chlamydomonas; species Chlamydomonas priscui. The sequence continues at coordinate 232,965 of VFSX01000272.1, forward strand.
GGAGGAGATGGTGGGAGAGGAGCCGGCGGAGGGGGGGGAGAAGGGGAGGGCAGCGCGTGTGGCAGGCTCGTCGTCGTCGGAGTCGAAGCGCATGTGGCGGGCGATGGGCAGGGCAGGTGCTTCTTCGGCGACAGGGGAGGCGAAGTGCACGTGGCGAGCAGGGGGGGGAGGTTGGCGGCGGCGGGGACCAACAGGTTGGCGGCGGCTGCGCGGGCGGCGACGGGGGCTGCGCGGAAGGCGGCGGCAGCGGGGTCGGGGGCGGCTGCGGCTGCGCGAGGGGGGGCGGCTGCGGCTGCGCGAGCGCGTGTGGCAGGCTCGTCGTCGTCGGAGTCGAAGCGCATGTGGCGGGCGATGGGCAGGGCGGGGACAGCGCCGGCCCTGGGCGCGCGGGGGCGCATGGCGGGAGCGGCCTGCATGGGGGCTGCATGGGGAGGGGGTGCGGCGTTGGGAGCGTCGCGAGCAGCGTCGTGTTCGACCTGTCCAGCGATCGCGGGTGCGTTGGCGGCGCGGGGGGGGTTGCGCGAGGGGGGGCGGCTGCGGCTGCGCGAGGGGGGGCGGCAGCGGCTGGAACGCTTATCGGCGGCGCGGGCGAGGATGTTAAGGACCAGGGCCACGCCGTAGTGCAGTCCGGAAAGGTTCATCAACAGCAGCATCACGATAATGGTGGCGATGGAGGCCAGCGCGCCGTCGCTGTGGCCGACCAAGCCAATCACGCACAGCGTCATCATCGCCATTGCGGCCGCGCCGGCGACCAGTACGCTCTCGGGAGGGGGGGTGACCATGACTGGACACACACACACTCACAGACACACCGGGCCGTACACATAGGGCCGTACACACACACACACACAAGACAGCGTGCGCACACTCACACACACATGCACACACACACATACACGCACACACACACACACGCACCCCCCCCACACACACAGGTCACGATCAAGATGGTCGACGTGCCAGGCGAAGGGTGAGTGACAAAGGGGCGGCATGTGGACACGCACACGCACACACACGCCCTTCCACATTCACAACGCCTCAGGCGGCGCCGCAGGGGTCGCATTCACTTGCGCGGATCAGGCGGCGCCTCAGGCGCTCCGACCGCCTGAGGCGCCGCCTGAGGCGCAGCCACGATCGCATCAGGCATCGCCTTGGGCGTTATCAAAACCGCCTCAGGCGCTACACCGACCGCCTCAGGCGCCCACCACCGCCTGAGGCGCACCCCGGACCGTCTCAGACATTATGACCACATTCACTTGCGCGGATTAGACGCTGGGATTTGGGTAGGGACGCACGCACGGACACACGCGTGCACCACACACGCATGCATGCATCAACTGATGCACTCGCACACGCACGCACACTCACTTGCCCCCACAACACACCCGCATGCACTCGCATGCGTCCACACACGCAGCATGTTCAGCCTGGCCCATTTCATGCCACACACCGTCTGTGCTTTCACAATTGTCCACCAACGCACGTACACCAATGCACGCACACAGACACACTCACACGCACACAAAGACACAGGCACGGGGCAGAGAGATCTTGTTACATAAAACTATAAACGGCAGGCCTAGATATGCCGTTTCTGGTCCTCGTGAGGGGATTCCGTTTGTAGGCAAAGGAGCAACTGTGCGCCAGAAAGCAGGTGAGAAACCTCATTGCACAGACACACACGCATGCGTGCACACACACGCACAAGCAGCATGTTGATGCTGGAAGAGGACACGACGGCCCCCACACTTATCCCCCCCCCACATGCACACACACGCGCAGACACAGACGTACGCACATACACGCACACACACCACTGATGTCGAACTTTTTTGGCGTGTTCTGGAGATGCACACACACACACACTCACACTCATGCCTCCATCCATGCAGCACGTTCATGGTGGTGCACCAAGTGGACGCAACAGAGCGGACGGAGCTGGAGGAGGCGATGATGAACGTGACGGAGAACCAGGTCAGTCTTGGGTACAATGATTCTGTTTTCAGCACGTTTAAATGCTACTCTGACTGAAAATTCGGCTCTGTGGCTCCCAAATCCGGCTCCAAGTGCCGGAAGCAAAAAAAATGGATGGGGTGCAAGGTTTTAGAGGGGTACCTGAAGGGCAAACCCTAAACTTAGGGATGGAGGGGGCGATGATGAGCGTGACTGACAACCAGGTTTGTGGTGGGGTACAAGGATGTAGAGGGGTTCATGGTAAACCCGTGAATTAGGGATGGGATAGGAGGGGGTTCAGGGCAAGCCTCAACCTAAGGGATGGAGGAGGTGTTGATGAACGTAACAGCGAAGCAGGTCAGGGCCGGGGTTGGTGATTCTGTTTTCAGCATTTACTTACTTTAAAGCATGTACTGACTACACTTACTTACTTGACTCATATTCTGACACAAAAAACGGCTCGTGGCTCCGTGGCTCCCAAATCCGGGTCCACACGCCGGAAATAAAAACACTGGTTGGGATGCTGTGTTTTAGAGGGGTACCTGAAAGGCCGACCTTTAACGTAGGCATGGAGGAGGCAATGATGCATGTGGTGGGATGCAAGGTTTAAGAGGGGCTCGTGGTAATCCCTTGAATTAGGGATGGGCTTATTAGAGGGTTTCAGGGCACGCCCTGAACGTGGGGATGGAGGAGGTGATGATGAGCGTGACGGAGAACCAGGTCAGTGCCGGTTGGTTGGTGATTCTCTTTGCAGCGTTTTGAAAGTGTGACTGAGAGCCAGGACAGTGTCGGTTGGTTGGTGATTCTGTTTGCAGCGTTTCGACAGTGTTCGACAGTGCTTTAGGGGCTTTGAAGCGAAGCACGCACTCTCTGTTTTTTGGGGCGGGGGGGGGGAGTGCACCCTGCGTGGGATGCGCTCGGTGCTGGGGGATGAGGAAAGCCGGCTGCGGCAGCTGGATATGGAGGCGCACGCAGGTATGTCGTCCGGAGTGGACATGTTTTCAGCATTTTTATATTCTGCTCTGACTGAAAATCCAGCTCCGTGGCTCCCAAACCCGGACGCACACACAGACACACATGCACGCATACGCATTCACACACACACACACGCACATACAGGCACACACGCACACATACGCGTTGACACACACACACACAGGCACACACGCACGCATACGCATTCACGCAGGCACACACATACACACACACACACACAGAGACACGCACGCATGCATAAGCGTTCACACACACACACACGCATGCACGATCACACACGCACACACACACACACACACACACACTCACGCACGCACGCGTGCGCAAACGCACACACAGGCCAAGCTCCTCTTCCAGATCTACCCTCGCCACGTGCTTGAGGCGCTCGCGGCGCAGGTGCGAGCTCCCACACTTGTCACACATTGGTGACACATTGGCCACACTGTGGTCACACTGTGGTCAGACTGTTGTCACACAGTGGTCACAACTGTGCATGGCGGCATGAACATCACATATTCGTCACACAGCGGTCAGGTGCGAGTGTGGTCCCCACACTTGTCACACAGTGGTCACACAGTGGTCACACCTGCGTGGGGGTACGAACGTCACACTTGTGAAAACGGACAGAGCGGTCTCTCCGTGCCGCCCTGCCGCCGCGTGCCCTTCCAAGGACGACCCAGCGACATTGGCCACACATTGGTCACACATTGGTCACACAGTTTCCACATCGTGGTCACACTGTGGTCACAAATTGAGTCAGTTGTCACACAGGGGTCACACAGAGGTCACAAACACACACATCTGCACACACACACACACACACACGTGCGCACTCACGCACGCACTCACGCACGCACACACATGCACACACACACACACACACACACGCACACACACACACACACATGCACACACACACACATGCACACACACACACATACACACGCGCACACACACACACACACGATCACGCACACACACACACACACACACACATGCACACACACATGCACACACGCACGCAGGGCGACAGCATCGACATGACGTCGACCGCCAAGTCCCACGACGACGTAACAATCATGTTCCTAGACATCGTTGGTGCGTGTCGGTTTAGGGTTGAGTGTGAAAAGATGGGGGCCTAGGTATACGGGTTACAGGTGGGTTCAAGGTCCTGGGTTCAAGGTCTCAAGGTTAAAAAATGGCGCTCACTGTGTGTTAATTCAAAAAACAGGCTTCCCCTGGAGTGAGACACCCTGCCACTTCTTGAGGCCAAAGACAAGGTCTAGAGGTATAGCGCACACATGACGGCGTGGCGATCATGCAGCTAGGCATCGTTGTTGGGTAGGTGCTAGATTGTTGTCCTCTCTGCTGCTCTCTCTCTCTGTCTCTCTAGCTCTTTCTCTGGGTCTCTCTCTGTAGGTTTCTCCCCCCTCTCTCTCGCTCTCTCTCTCCCCCTCTCTCTCCCTCATTTCTCCCTCTTTTCTCTCTTTTCTCCCTCTCTTTCCCTCTTCACTCGCTCTCTCTCCCTCTTCTCTCCCTCTTCTCTCCCCCTCTCTCTCCCACACACACACGGACGCACGCACTCCACACGCAGGCTTCACCAGCATGTCAGACCAGGTCGCGCCCTCCCTCTCTCTCTCTCCCCCCCCCTCTCCCCTCTCTCTTTCCCCCCTCTCTCTCCCTCTCTCTCTCTCACACACACACACACACTACACACACAGGCTTTACTAGTATGTCGGACCAGGTCGCACCCTCCAAGGTCATGGCGCTCCTGACGTCGCTCTTCTCGATGATGGACCACCTGGCAGACCACCACGGGGTGCACAAGGTAAGAGCACGTATATGTACATATATATAGTGAGTGTGTGTACGTACACACACGCACGCGTGCAACACACACACACCACAACCATCACATACCACAACCACCACAACCACCACAACCATCGCCAGGTCGAAATAGCTGGCGATTGTTATATCGTGTCAGGGGGGATTCTCGAGGCAGGCGCCGATGCCGATGGCTTCTACAACGTGCTCGACACGCACTCTCCGGTCGACTCTGCGAAGCGCGTGTTCAACTTTGCAAGGGTGGGTCCCTCGGTGGTTTTGATATCGGTTGAGTGTGTGTGTGTGTGTGTTTGGAGCCGGATGCAGGAGCCATAGCGCCGGATTTTCAGTCAAATGCCTCCAGAAAATGATTTCAAATCGTGAAAAACAACTGAAGGCCCTAAACCCTTGACTCTTGACCCTAATATAACCTGAACCCCCAACCCCACACATACCCCCATCTACTACACCGTGCTGCAAACGCACTCTACGGTCGACTCCGCAAAACGCGTGTTCAAGAGTGAGTCCTCAGTGGTTGGGGTATCAACGTTTGGATCCGGATGTGGGAGCCATGGAGCCGGATTTTCAGTCGAATGGCTCCAGGAAAACAACTTTAAATCGTGAAAGCAAAATAACTGGAGACCCTTTAGAAACCCTTGACTCTTGACCTTTTATATAACCTGAACCCCAAACCCCACTCTAATATAACCTGAACCCTCCGCCGGGGCTCTCTCTCCCTCTCTTTCTTTCTTTCTCTATTTCTTTATCCCTTTCTCTATTTTGTCCTCTTTCTTTCTCTCCCTCTCTCTCTCTCCCTCTCTATCTCACTCGCAAAGCTCACACACACACACACGCACGCACACACACACGCACGCACACACACACACGCACACCACACAGACACACACATATACACACGCACACACACATACAAACGCACACACACGCAGGACGCCCTCGCCGGCGCAGCCAAGATCATGATGCCCCACAACGACTCTCTCTCTTCCTCTCTCACTCTCTCTCTTACTCTCTCTCTTACTCTCACACACACGCACACACACACACACGCAGGACGCCCTCGCCGGCGCAGCCGAGATCACGATTCCCCACAACGACTCTCTCTCTCACTGTCTCTCTCTACCTCTCTCAATCTCTCACTCTCTCTCTCTTCCTCTCACATGCATGGACACACACACACACACACGTACCCCCCACACACACAACACACACACACACACACGCAGGATGCCCTCGCCGGCGCAGCCAAAATCATGATGCCCCACAACAACTATTTCTCTCACCCTCTCACACACGCACGCACACACACACACACACACACACAGGGCACCCTCGCCGGCGCAGCCAACATCATGATGCCGCACAACGACTCTCTCTCACCCTCTCACACACGCACACACACACACACACACACGCAGGACGCCCTCGCCGGTGCAGCCAAGATCATGATGCCGCACAATGACTCTCTCTCTCACCCTCTCACACATGCACACACACACGCGCGCAGGACGCCCTCGCCGGCGCAGCCAAGATCATGATGCCGCACAACGACTCTCTCTCACCCTCTCACACACGCACACACACACACATGCAGGACGCCCTCGCCGGCGCAGCCCAGATCATGATGCCGCACAATGACTCTCTCTCTCTCACCCTCTCACACACGCACAGACACACACACACACACACACACGCAGGACGTCCTCGCCGGCGCAGCCAAGATCACGATGCCGCACAACGACTCTCTCTCTCTCACCCTCCCACACACGCACACACACACACACAGGACGCCCTCGCCGGCGCAGCCAAGATCATGATGCCACACAACGACGAGCCGGTGACCCTCCGTGTCGGAATGCACACCGGGCCGTGCGTGAGCGGGCTGGTCGGTACGAAGCAGCCCAAGTTTGCGATCTTCGGCGACACAATGAACACCGCCGCGCGCATGGAGTCGACCGGCAGGCCGGGGCGCATCCAGGTGTGTGGGGGGTGAATTCCTCTTTGGTTTTAATTTGATTTGGGCCGACGGTGTGAGTCGCCTCGCTTATCCACATGTTTTTTTTTACATATTTTTGTCTCGTTCTCTTCCTTTCTCTTTCTATTGCTCTCCTGCTTTCTCTCCCTTTCTCTCTCCCGCCCTCTCTTTCTTTCTTTCCACATACACTTCCCTCGTTCTCTTCCTTTTTCTTTCTATTCCTCTTTTTCTTCCTCTCCCTTCCTCTCTCTCTCTCTCTCTCTCTCTCTCCTCCTCCTTTTTTCTCTCTCAAAGGCTGGTTCCCTACTTCTGACGCACCCCCCCCCACACACACCACACACACACACACACACACAGGTGTCGGAGGCCACGTACGCCCTGCTGTGTGGCATCACGTCCACAGAGGAGTGGGAGCCAACGGGGGGCGTGGAGTGCAAGGGCAAGGTGCGCGGCGCTCGCTCACCATCCCACACGCACATGCATGTGTCTCTCTGTCTCTCTCTGTGTGTGTGTGTGTGTGTGTCTGCAGTGTTCAGTTTGTGCGTGGCAGGCCAGCGCATAGCAAGAGGGGGGCGTGGAGTGCAAGGGCAAGGTGCGCGGTGCTCGCTCGCCCCCTCTTTAAGTCTCTCCCCTTCTCTCTCCCTCTGTCTCTCTCTCCCTCCATCTCTCTCTCTCTCTCCCTCCATCTCTCTCTCCCTCTCTCCATCTCCCTCTCTCTCCATCTTCCCTCCCTCTCGTTCTCTCTCTCTTTCTTTCTCTCTCTCTCTCTCTCTCTCTCTCTTCCTCCTTCCCTCCCTCCATCTTTTTCCCTCTGTCTCTCTCCCCCCCCTTCCCTCCCTCCCTCTCTTTCCCTCCTCCATCCCTCTCCTTCCCCTTCTCCCGCTTGCTCTCTCTCCCTCCCTCTCTCCCTCTCTCTCCCCCCCCCCCTCTTGCTATGCTGGTCTGCCATACGCACACTGCACAGGGAGAGATAGAGAGATGCATTTTCATTCCCACTGTCTGGCAACCTAGGTACCGGCTCTTGCCTGTGCGTAAGCACACACACCCCGGCAATAGCTTCATCAGAGTCGAGATCCCTGCTCACACACACACACACACACACACACAGGGCTGCATGCAGACGCACCTTTGGACCCCGACGCAAGCGCTGGTACTGTTGTTCATACAAGCATACACGCACACACGCACGCACGTACACACACACACACACAGGGCTGCATGCAGACGCACCTTTGGACCCCGACGCAAGCACTGGAACTGTCGTGCAGCTTGCCAGCGGATCTGCTTCTGACCGGCGTTCCGCGCGTGTCGCTGCTGGGCACCCTTACAAACGTGCGTACGTGCGTGTGTGTGTGTGTTCGGGGGGAGGGGGGGGGCATGCGTGCGTGGCTGGGTGTGCGCGTGTGCGTGTGGGTGCGTGTGGGTGCGCGCATGCGTGTGTGTGTGTGGTGCAGTCTGCCAGCGGATGTGCTTCTGGCCGGCGTTCCACGCGTGTCGCTGCTGGGCACACTCACAAACGTGCGTACGTGTGTGTTCGCGGGGGGGGGGGGCGTGGGATGTGTGCTTGTGTGGGTGTGCGTGTGGGTGTGCGTGTGGGTGTGTGCGCGTGCGCGCATGCATGTGTGTGTGTTTGTGGTGAGGGGTGGTAGGGTCTGCTTCTGCCCGGCGTTTCGCATATGTCGCGGCTAGGCACACTTACAAACGCGTGTACGCGTGTGTGTTTGGGGGGGGGAGGGGCGTGCATGGGTGTGTGGGTGGGTGCGCGCGTGTGCTTGTGGGTGCGTGTGGGTGCGCGCATGTGTGTGTGTGTGGTGAGGGGCGATAGGTGCTGCTTCTGACCGGCGTTCCGCACGTGTCACTGCTGGGCACACTCACAAATGTGTGTGTGTGTGTGTTTGGGAGGGGGGGATGGGTGCGTGGGTGGGTGTGCGTGTGTGTGTGTGTGTTTGTGTGTGTGTGTGTGTGTGTGTAAGTGGGTGTGGGCGCGCATGCGTGCGTGTTTGTGTGTGCGTGTGTGTGTGGTGAGGGGCGAAGGGGTGCTGCGCTGCGGTGACGACACAGGTTTCGCTGCTGGGCGCACGTGCAAGCGTGCCTGCGTGCGTGCCGCACATGTGTGTGTGTGTGTGTGTGCGCGCCGTGTGTGTGTGAGGTCGATTTTACAGTCCGTTGGACGCCTTTGATGGCGCATTTGAACCCACGTCGCGCATACACAAACACACACACACGCACACACACACACAGACACACACACACACATGCAGCTGAGCACAACATAGGCATCCGACACACTGAACAACCATCCCCCCCAGGTTTCGCTGCTGGGCGCACGTGCAAGCGTGCCTGCGTGCGTGCCGCACATGTGTGTGTGTGTGTGTGGCCCCCCTTGACCCCCCGCACGCGCTCACACACACACGCTCAGACACACACACACATGCTCACACGCTCACACACACACACTCACACACCCACACACACACACATACACACGCAGCTAAGCACGACGCTGGTGAAGCTGGGAATGTCGGGGCGCTTCAAGGCGTCAGCGCGTTTCAACGACTACCCGTTGGATTTGTGAGGGGCTGATCATCACCCAGTAGCCGCTTGGCAGCCACCAGGCAGTTTCCTGGAAGCTGCCTGGAAGCTGCCTGGCAGCTGTGAGGCAGCCACCTGGCAGCCACCATGCAGGTGCCTGGAAGCTGCCTTGCAGCTGTGAGGCAGCCACCTGGCAGCCACCTGACAGTTGCCTGGAAGCTGCCTGGAAGCTGCCTGGGAGCTGTGAGGCAGCAACCTGACAGCCACCTGGCCGCCGCCTGGCAGCCACCTGGCAGCTGTCTGGCAGCCACCATGGCAGCCACCTGGTCAAGGGGAGGTTGCCACAGGGGCCGCTCGAGACCGTGTGCATCCCTGATTAAAGAAAATAAACGAGCACGCAGTGCATCCCCCGCCCCCGTATACACGCCGTGGCTTCGCGAGCAGCGAATTCCATCGGGCCTCGGGGGTGCATCGCCTGGAACCCCCTCTTCCCCCCGTCCGCCACCACCCCACCCCACGCACCATACACAGAAGCGGCTTGCAGAGGTGAACAGCAGCATGCAACAGCAGCATGCAGCACGCAGCAGCATGCATGCATCATGGCGCACACACTGAGTATACTATACATTTCTTGTCCCCAAGTGGAGGCTTGGGTTGCGCGTGTGGCTTCCGCCACTGCTGCTGCTGCGATGTCAAATTCGGGGGGGGAGTGGGGGGGAGGTGCTGGAACCCCCTCTTCCCCCCGTCCGCCACCACCCCACCCCACGCACCATACACAGAAGCGGCTTGCAGAGGTGAACAGCAGCATGCAACAGCAGCATGCAGCACGCAGCAGCATGCATGCATCATGGCGCACACACTGAGTATACTATACATTTCTTGTCCCCAAGTGGAGGCTTGGGTTGCGCGTGTGGCTTCCGCCACTGCTGCTGCTGCGATGTCAAATTCGGGGGGGGAGTTGGGGGGAGGTGCATCTGATGGATTGCTAAAAATAATGATAGGAAATGAAAAC
>VFSX01000579.1:0-2500 GCA_016618255.1 Chlamydomonas sp. UWO 241
CCGCCGTCATCCCAGCTGCCTCCCAGCTACCCCCTAGCCACCTCACAGCTACCCCCCCCCCAGCTACCCCCCAGCTGCCTCCCAGCTACCTCTCACCTTAAGCTTGACCGGCGTACTCCTCCTCGCCATCATCATCCTAGCTGCCTCCCAGCCACCCCCCAGCTACCTCCCAGCTGCCTGCCAGCTACCTCCCAGCCCCCCTCTCCCCCAGCCACTCCCCAGCTACTCCCTAGCTTCCTCCCAGCTGCCTCCCACCCACTTGCGCTTGGGCGGCGCATTCTCCTCCTCGACATAGCCATCCTAGCTGCCTCCCAGCCACCCCCAGCTACCTCCCAGCTGCCTCCCAGCTACCTCCCAGCTTCCTCCCAGCTTCCTCTCACCTTCTTGCGCTTGGGCGGCGCGTACTCCTCCTCGTCGTAGCCATCCCAGCTATCTCTTAGCTACCCCCCAGCTACCCCCTAGCTGCTCCCCATCTGCCTCCCACCTTCTTGCGCTTGGGCGGCGCTTAGAAGTCCTCCTCGCCATCATCATCCTAGCTGCCTCCCAGCCAACCCCCGGCTACCTCCCAGCTGCCTGCCAGCTACCTCCCAGCCCCCCCCCCCCCCGCTTGCTCCGGCCACCCCCCAGTACCTTCCACTGCCTCCCACCTTCCGCGCTTGCGGCGGCGCGTATTCCTCGTCGTGGCGCCGCACAGCTACCTCCCAGCTACCTCCCAGCTTCCTCCCAGCTACCTCCCACCTTGCGCTTGGGCGGCACATACTCCTCCTCGTCATAGCCATCCTAGCTGTCTCCCAGCTACCTCCCAGTTGCCTCCCAGCTACCTCCCAGCTACCTCCCAGCTTCCTCCCAGCTACCTCCCACCTTGCGCTTGGGCGGCACATACTCCTCCTCGTCATAGCCATCCTAGCTGTCTCCCAGCTCCCTCCCAGCTTCCTCCCAGCTTCCTCCCACCTTCTTGTGCTTGAGCGGGGCAATACTCCTCCTCGCCGCCGTCATCCCAGCTGCCTCTCAACTACCCCCTAGCTACCTCCCAGCTCCCCCCCCCCCCAAGCTACCTCCCGGCTACCTCCAAGCCGCCTGCCAGCTGCCTCCCACCTTCTCAAAGTTGACCGGCGTACTCCTCCTCGTCGTAGCCGTCCTAGCTACCTCCCAGCTGCCTCCCAGCTGCTCCTCAGCTACCTCCTGGCTGCCTCCCAGCTTCCTCCCACCTTCTTGTGCTTGGGCGGCGCATACTCCTCGTCGTAGCCGCACAGCTCCTCGTCGTCGACATCCTGGCTACCTACCAGCTGACTTCCAGCTACCCCCAGCTACCTCCAGGAGCCAGCTACCTCCAGCTACCCCGTAGCTACCCCCCAGCTGCCTCCCACCTTATTGCGCTTGGGCGGCGCGTACTCCTCCTCGTCGTAGCCGTACAGCTCCTCGTCCTCGACATCCTGGCTACCTACCAGCTGACTTCCAGCTACCCGCAACTACCTCCCAGCTACCTCCAGGAGGTAGCTACCCCGTAGCTACCCCCAGCTGCCTCCCACCTTATTGCGCTTGGGCGGCGCGTACTCCTCCTCGTCGTAGCCGTACAGCTCCTCGTCCTCGACATCCTGGCTACCTCCCAGCTGGCTTCCAGCTACCCGCAACTACCTCCCAGCTACCTCCAGGAGGTAGCTACCCCGTAGCTACCCCCCAGCTGCCTCCCACCTTATTGCGCTTGGGCGGCGCGTACCCCTCCTCATCGTAGCCGTACAGCTCCTCGTCCTCGACATCCTGGCTACCTCCCAGCTGGCTTCCAGCTACCCGCAACTACCTCCCAGCTACCTCCAGGAGGTAGCTACCCCGTAGCTACCCCCCAGCTGCCTCCCACCTTCTTGCGCTTGGGCGGCGCGTATTCCTCCTCGTCGTAGCCGTACTCCTCGTCGTCGTCGTCGCCGTCCTCGCACATGTTGCGCTGCGTTGGGGACAGTGGTTTCGTTTCAGTTTTTTCCCTTTCTTTAAAAATTATATGAAGACCACAGTTTTATTGTGTCGCCTCGTCGCAGCCGTACAGCTCCGCCCTCGCACATGCTGCGCTGCGTTGGGGCGCAGCGATTTTGGTTTGAATTAAAAATTGAAACTGCCTGGGAAACTCGGGGCTCGATTAACGGAGGCGCGTTCTCGGCGCCGAGCCCTGGACCCAGCAATGCGGCGCTGCTGGTGACGAGGATCTCCGTGCCGCTGACGAGCGGGGTAAAATACGACTGGCCCGGCTCCTGCTAGACTGCCCCTCGGTGGAACACTACAAGAGCGGCTTGCCCGGAGCTGCCAGGGCTGGGCGAGTAGCCGCGGCGCTGCCGCGGCCCGTGCTGGGAGACGGCCCTTATCCTCCCCCCATGCAGGATGCCATGCGGCACCGATCTCGACGAGTTGATCGACGAGCGGAGGAGCTGGCGCCCGTCAATGCATGCTGGACATTGGTCAAGATGGCTGCCCGTGGAGGCGGGCTACCATCACGGCTTCAGCGGTGGCGACC
>VFSX01000579.1:10000-26382 GCA_016618255.1 Chlamydomonas sp. UWO 241
CGGTCGGGGCGGCTCAGCAGTGGTCCCTGGGAAGGATTTTAGTAATTAGTTGTTTGCCGGCTCCAGCAACTTTGACCGCTCATACCAGGCACAATACACAGCGGTTATTCATGCAATGCATGCCGTTGTGCTGCTCTCGGCGAGAGCTTTCCAACGCCCCCATCCACGCTATCTCCCACCAAGTGTGGGGTGGTTTTCTGGGAAGTGCGAGATCCGGCCCCAAGCGGTATACGGCTCGCAGGGGAATCACTGCGGCCCAGCCACCCCTACTGGGTTGGGGAAGGTTCACACCCCCAGCCACATAGAGGCCACCTAAAACTTTGCATTCGAAATATTCCCTACTGCAACATCCGCCGTTTCGACCACCTGCTGTGCATTCGGTTGAAACACACACGCGGGCACACGCACACACACACACACACACACACACACACACACACACACACACGCACGCACACGCACACACACGCGCCATTGTCACCTCGGGCCGCACCACGAGCGCGTCTCCCGCCACCCCCGCCTCGCCCACGTGCTGGCCGCTGCCGCCCGCCGCCGCCGCCGCCGGCTCGGGCTGTGGCTGCGCTTGCCAGATCGCACAGGCAGGCAGGCATGCACACACACGCACAGTGTCAGTTTTTGCGGCATTTTGGTGTCAGTTTTGAAGCGCCTCGCCCACATGGTGCCCGATGCCGCCAGCCGCCGCCGCTGCCTCGGGCTGTGGTTGCGCATGCCAGATCACACACAGGCAGGCAGACACACACACGCAGAGTGTCAGTTTTGGTGCCATTTTGGTGTCAGTTTTGGGGGAGCTAAGGCCACGTGGTGCCCGCTGCCGCCCGTCTCCGCCGCCGCTGCTTTCGGCTCGGGCTCCGACTGCACACACAGGCATACAGGTACACACACACACACACACACACACACACACACACACACACACACAAACACACAGACACACGAACACACACACACAAGCACACACACACGCGCGCGCACGAGCGTGTCAGTTTGGTTCAAAACGGGTGCATTGCGAGCCAAGCCCGCTGCCTCTGGCTCTGGCTGCGTGAATGCACTGTGTCACTCGCAAGTGCACGCATGCGTTAAATGGAGGCGCACATCCAGATTAGCGGCGCGCGCGCTCTTCCATCAGGGAGGCATCCAACAGACTGTAGAATCGAGCACATGCTCATGCACCCACCTTGGCCTTGGGCTTGATGAGCTTCGCCCAGTTCTCCTTGTCCATCACGTACTCGGCCATCTGAAGGGAGCATGGGTGGGTGGGTGGGAGTGGGCGACAGGCGTGCTCTGATGGGAGGGAGGGGATGGCTTTGCGGGTGAGCTTTGCCTAGTTACCGGTTCCATCTGAGGGGGCATGTGTGTGTGTGGTGGTGGTGGTGGGGGTGAATGCGAGGGAGTGGGCGACAGGGGTGCACTGATGGGAGGGAGGGGATGGCTTCGCAGGTGAGCTTTGTCCAGTTGCCGTTTCCATCACGTACTCTGCCATCTGAGGGGGCACGTGTGGGTGGGTGGGTGGGTGGGTGACAACAACAGTAGTCAGCCACCCGTTCATAGTCCGCGGGCACGGTACGCTGAGCAGATTCGAGAATGGTGCCTGCTAGGTGCGCCAAACACGATTGTAAACTCCAGAATCGTCATAACAATTCACACTGCCATACTGCATTCCTAACGCATTCCCAACGCCTGAGGCGGCGCCTGAGGTGGCGCCTTCACTTGCGCGGATCAGGCAGCGCCTCAAGCAGCCGAGACCGCCTGAGGCGCACCCCCGACCGAGGCGCGTCGCCTCAGGCGCTACCCCGACCGCCTCAGGCGTTGTGACCGTTTTCACTTGCGCGTCTCAGACGTTGGGGCTGTGGTGGGGCTGGGCGCCAACATGACGATGATGATGATGATGATGATGGATATTACAGTCTGTGTGACACCAGTAATGATGTATACGACCTGTGTCGGCGCTAGCGCCCGACACCTTAAACTCAGTTTCAGTGGGAAACTGGCTGGCTACTGGTAGGGGTGAGGGTAAACCCCCACATGCGCGCACGCACTGGTCCTAGACAGGGCGTACCTCGTGCTGGTCGTCGGGCGGCAGCTCGCTGAAGCCCGACAGCAGCACGCAGTTCATGGCCTTCGTCGGGGGCAGAGGGAGGGAGGGCGTGCGGGTTGATCGGAGGCAGCGGAGGCAACCATCATGGCAGAAGGAGGGAGGGCGTGGGTCAGAGGCAGCAGCAGCAGCAGAAATAGCAGTAGCAGTGGTCAGCGACAGCAGCAGCAGCAGCAGCAGCAGCAGCAGCAGAAGAAGACGCAGTAGCAGCAGCAGCGGCAGCAGCGGCGACCAGAGTCGGTGGTCAGAGGTAGTGGTCATCAGGGCAAAGAGAGGGAGGGCGTGGGCGGTGGGTTGGAGGCAGCAGCGGCAGCAGATTAGGCGACCATCAGGGCGGAAGGAGGGAGGGCATGGGTCAGAGGCAGCAGCGGCAGCAGTGGTCAGCGGCAGCAGCAGCAGGCAGAAGTAGCCGCAGAAGAAGAAGACGCAGTAGCAGCGGCAGCAGCAGCGGCAGCAGCAGCGGACAGCGTCGGTGCTCAAGAGGCAGCGGTCATCAGGGCAGGGAGAGGGAGGGCGTGGGGGTTGTGCAGCAGCGGCAGCAGAGGCGACCATCAGGGCGGAAGGAGGGAGGGCGTGGGCCGGAGGCAGCAGTGGCAGCAGTGGTCAGCGGGAGCGGGCAAGCAGCAGCGGGCAGAAGTAGCAGCAGCAGCAGCAGCAGCAGCAGCAGTAGCAGCGGCAGCAGGAGCGATCAGCGTCGGTCAAAGGCAGTGGTCATCAGAGCAGAGAGAGGGAGGGCGTGGGCGGTGGGTCGGAGGCAGCAGCGGCAACAGTGCTCAGCGGGCAGCAGCAAAAGCAACAGCAGCAGCAGCAGCGGTCATCAGGAGAGGGAGGGACGGAGGGAGCGAGGGAGGGAGGGAGAGAGGGCGATGGGTCCGAGGCAGCAGCAGCAGCGATCAGCGTCGGTGGTCAGAGGCAGCGGTCATCATGGCAGAGAGAGGGAGGGCGTGGGCGGTGGGTTGGCGGCAGCAAAAGCAACAGCAGCAGCAGCGGCGACAGCAGCGAAAGCAGCGGCAGCGGCGGCGGCAGCAGCCGCAGCGGCGGCAGCGGCAGCAGCGGCAGCAGCGGCAGCAGCGGCAGTGGTCAGCACGGGCAGCGGCAGTGGCCAGCAGTGTCAGTGGGCAGCGGGCGCAGCGCAAGGAGGTCCAGGTTGATCGGCCCCTACGGGTGGTCCTGCCAATGCACCCGGATTCACACTTAACTAGGAACCCCTTGTGCCGAGGCAAACACGGCCTTATATGAGTGCAAGAAGCGGCTGCGCACAAGGAAGCCATGCTGGGGCCAGAAGCAGGAACATGGTTGGCACCTGCCCCTCCCTGCCGCAGTCCAAAAAACAGTCAAAACTAGCGCAGCCGGTCCATGGTCCATGAATGCCTCGCAGCCACCCATGACGTGCATCGGCCCAGTGATCCCCCTGCAAGCCATATACCGCTCGGGGCCGGATTTCCCAATCCCCAGAAAACCACCCCACACTGTGTGGGAGAGGGCGTGAAGGGGTGCGTTGGAAAGCTCTCGCCAACAGCAGCACAGCGGCACGCATCGCGTGGACCCCCGCCATATATTGCGCCTGGTGTGTGCGGTCAAAGTTGCTCGCGCCGGGAAAAAAACTAGTTACTAAAATCCTTCCCAGGGACCACTGCATCGGCCCCTCGATGGTGGGTGACCGTCGCTGTCTTTGCCATGATTGAGGAGGCGGTGCGCCTTTGCCGGGACCATTGATCGACCCCACCACGAGTGCAGCAGCAACCGCGGTCCAGCCTGCGCTGGTGTCGTTGTTGAACACTGACTCCTAACTACAGTTACAGCTACATCGGCTTTCCAGCAAAGACTACCTCTAGTCCTAGTACCACCGCCAAAACCCAAGTCCAGTTCTGGCCCTAACAATTACTTGTGAGGGGCGGTAGCCACCAGCCGGCTGCCTGCCAACGTGTAGTCCCAGAGCAAAAAGGAGAGCTATTGTGCGACGCCTCCAAAATAGGTCCTAACTGCTTCCAGGGGATAGGGGGTCAAGTGGCGCTTGCCAATCTACTTGACTGCCGAGGTGGAGGGGCCGGCGCCCGAGGGGCAGCCGGACCGTACAGTACGGCTCTCCACCCGACCCTATCCTAAGCACGCTCAAACGCCGTGTCCGAAAAAGTCTTCCAATCAGAACGAGTGCCACTAGTTTCGCCTAGCTGCTGAGTCAGTAGCTTAAGAAAATAGTGTCGGGAGGAGGCTGGAGGCCGGCCTTGCTGCCGAGCCACATCCATTGTGCAGTCAAAAGTCGTACGAGGAAGACGAGAAGCCGGCATGCGCACAAACGCAAGGTGTTTTACAGAAGGCGGGGTGCCTAAGCCACCAACACCTTACAACCCACAAACACCTTCACCACTGATGCAAAAGGTACGTCATATTTTATGACTGCATTGGCTAAGTTATAGTTTCATCAATTCCATCACTGTACTTTATTAGAGATTTCTCTAACACCCACCGTGAGTGCAGCAGCAGCAGCAGCGGCGGCAGCGGTCAGAAGCGGCAGCAGCAGCAGCGAGCAGTGGGCAGCAGCGGCAATGGGCAGCGAGCGCAGCGCAAGAGGTCATCAGGGCAGAGGGAGGGAGGGCGTGGGCGCACCCACCGTGAGTGCAGCAGCAAACGCGGTCCAGTCATCACATCGGTCCGGGTTCGGCAGCCCCATCCAGATCTTGGACGGCACGCGCCAGCAGATGAGGTGGTTCCAGCGGCCGTATCCTCCGGTGCCGAGGTTGATCGAGCCGACGCGTATGTCGCCCTGCGCGATGAAGGCTGCGGGTGCAGCAGCGGCGGCAGCTGTAATCAACAGCAGCAATAATCAGCACCAGCCGCAGCAGCGGCAGCAGCAGTAGTCAGCAGCAGCAGCAGCTGTGGTCAACAGCAGTGTTGGCAACCGATGAGGTGGTTCCAGCAGCCGTAGCCTCCGGTGTCAAGGCTGATCGAGCCGATGCGTAAATCGCCCTGCGCTATAAAGGCTGAAAGTGCAGCAGCGGCGGCAGCTGTAATCATCATCATCATCAGCAGCAGCAGCAGCGGCAGCAGCAGCAGCAGCCAGCAGCAGCAGCAGCAGTGGTCAACAGCAGTGTTGGCAACCGATGAGGTGGTTCCAGCAGCCGTAGCCTCCGGTGTCGAGGTTGATCGCGCCGACGCGTATGTCGCCCTGCGCTATGAAGGCTGCGAGTGCAGCAGCGGCAGCAGCAGTAATCATCATCAGCAGCAGCAGCAGCAGCAGCAGCCAGCACCAGCAGTGGTCAGCAGCAGTGTTGGCAACCGATGAGGTGGTTCCAGCAGCCGTAGCCTCCGGTGTCAAGGCTGATCGAGCCGATGCGTAAATCGCCCTGCGCTATAAAGGCTGAAAGTGCAGCAGCGGCGGCAGCTGTAATCATCATCATCATCAGCAGCAGCAGCAGCGGCAGCAGCAGCAGCAGCCAGCAGCAGCAGCAGCAGTGGTCAACAGCAGTGTTGGCAACCGATGAGGTGGTTCCAGCAGCCGTAGCCTCCGGTGTCGAGGTTGATCGCGCCGACGCGTATGTCGCCCTGCGCTATGAAGGCTGCGAGTGCAGCAGCGGCAGCAGCAGTAATCATCATCAGCAGCAGCAGCAGCAGCAGCAGCCAGCACCAGCAGTGGTCAGCAGCAGTGTTGGCAACCGATGAGGTGGTTCCAGCAGCCGTAGCCTCCGGTGTCGAGGTTGATTGAGCCGACGCGCACGTTGCCCTGCGCGATAAAGGTTGCAAAGGCACGGATGATGCTGAGCTCTACAGTCTTTTGGGCAAGAGGGGAACAGGGCGGAGGGTGTCGTTTGGACTGGAGGCAGCAGCAGCAGCAGCCCAGGTTCATCCAGTTGTCGCGCACGTCGCCCTGCGCGATGAAGCCTGCGGGTTACAGTGACATCGGCTTTCCAGCAAAGACATCTGCGGGTAGCAATGGAGTTCTCGGTCTGTAGGGCAAGGGAGGATCAGAGCGGAATGTTCGAGGCAACAGCAGCAGCAGCAGTGGTCGACGGGCAGAAGTCCAATTGGACCCACGCACACGTCGCTCTGCCCTGCGCGATAAGACGCCTGCAGGCGACAATGGATCCTTTAGTCATCTCACTCTAGTCATCCAGCACGGAGTACGTGCAGCAATCGACGATGACCGGCACCATTTCTTCGCCGCGCCCCTCTTCCTACCCATTTCACTCAACCCTACTCAGGGTGCTGACAAGGTCTTGTTATCCAAGGATAACAACCATGTAGCACTACTTGACCGCCCACCCCTACTCACTCTTGTCGTCGATCACGGCGAGCGCGTCGTCGCCGACGCCCGGAACCATGTCGCACTTCTTCGCCGCGCCCTTCGCCACGCAGGCGGACCGCCCAGTCTTGGCGATCTCCACGCGGTAGATCTGGTGTGTGGGGGAAAGGGTGTGTGGGGGAAAGGGTGTGTGGAGTGTGGAGTGCGGGTAGGCACGGTGTGTGGGGAAAGGTGTGCGTGTGTGTGGACCCTCACTCCAAGCTCCGGAGCTCCGAGTGTGGGGAAGTGTGGAGAGTGTGGAGTGCGAGTAGGTACGGTGTGTGGGGAAAGGGTGTGTGCGTGTGTGTGGACCCTCACTCCAAGCTCCGGAGCTCGGACTGTGGGGAAGTGTGGACAGTGTGGAGTGCGAGGAGGTACGGTGTGTGGAAAACTGTGTGCGTGTGTGTGGACCCTCACTCCAGGCTCCGGAGCTGCGAGTGTGGGGAAGTGTGGAGAGTGTGGAGTGCGAGTAGGTACGGTGTGTGGGGAAAGGGTGTGTGCGTGTGTGTGGATCGACAATCCAAGCTCCGGAGCTCGGAGTGTGGGTGGATGTACGGCAGTGATGTGGTCGTTTTTACAGTTTCGTCGGATGCCCGTGTTGGCGTGTCAGACCTGTGCTTCCGCAATGCTTCCACACACCATAGCAGGTGCACCATAGCTAGAAAAAAAGGCGGCAGCTCTCAAAGGTATATTACTGACTGCCATCTGCCATGTAGCGGCGTGCGTGTATGCGTGCACGCGCACGCAGGCGCGTCGCGAGCCTGCCCCAAAGCCAGTGGTTCCGTTCAGGCAGCCCGTCTGTTGAGACGTTTACGAGGCTTCCCTGCTGAAACAGTGCGCAGCCCTTGTGTCCAGATAACCTAAGCGGATCCCTAGAGGCAGGGTGCCATAGCAAAACCACTTGTGCCTCCTAGAATAAAGAACGACCATCAGACGCATGCTTACTCACCGGGACCGGCTCGTCGGCCGCCGCGGCGTAGAACTCCCACGACGGAGTCGGCATGCCCTGTCGCGGGGGAGGAGCAGGGGTGGCAGGGAGGGGAGGCGGGCGTTAGGGGCGCGCGCTCGGCACACACACGCACACACGCCTCAGGGATTGAGTGCGCAAGCACAAGTCTAGTACGCCATCAACAGCGTCCAACAAGACTGTAAAATCGACCACACGCACATTTGCGCTCACACGCACACTCGCACACGGGCACGCGCTGCTGTGAGGGGCCTAACAGGAACAGCAGCAGCCCATCGTGCGACCGCCAACAGCCTCGCACACCGCCGCCAGCCCACAAGGATGCAACCACCTCATCAGAGCTCGCGGCTGGTACTTGCCAGTGCCGATTGTGTACTTCATAACACGCAGACGGGGTTCATCACACGCAGATGGGGTTCATCAGACCCAGGTGGGGCTGTTCGAAATGAACTCATGTAAGATGTCCACCACCACTGCCGACTCACCTCGAAGCCGGCGAACGTGCGGCTGTACGTGTCGGCGGTCGACTTGGCGCCGGACGACTTGAACGACTTGATGGAGCCCTTGTCGTACAGGTCGCGCAGCACCTGTGGTAAGTAACAGTGATGATGGATATTACAGTCTGTGTGACACCAGTAATGATGTATAAGACCTGTGTCGGCTCTAGCGCCCGACACCTTAAACTCAGTTTCAGTGGGAAACTGGCTGGCTACCTGGTAGGGTGAGGGTAAACCCCCACATGCGCGCACGCACTGGACCTAGACAGGCACTGGGCCCCCAGAAGCTCAGTTTCAGTGGGAAACTGGCTGGCTACCTGGTAGGGGTGAGGGTGAACCCCTACATGCGCGCACGCACTGGACCTAGACAGGGCACTGGGCCCCCAGATCCACCCTATACCACCCAGGTAGTGACAGCAACGCATTGTTGGTGTGCGCCTGTGTTCTACTACTAGTCCCGCCGCCGCCATTGGCTCCAGCAAACAGTAACAGTAACGCCTCAGTGATTGTCGAGTGTGGAGATGGGCTTGCGTGCCTCTGACTGGCTTTCAGAACCGTGCGTGGTAGTTCTGTGCAGTTTGTCACGACGGGGGGGGCTGTGCTGAGGGGCTGTGTGTGATCGCCTCGCTGGCTTTAGCCTTTTAGGGTCTTGTATTTTTACTCAGGGTCTACGCGCTCCAGTTGTGTTATGCATTCGACGATGGAAACAGTAACGTCAGCTTTCCAGCGATGAATACCAGTGATCCCTGGGAAGGATTTAGCAATAAATTATTATTCCGCTTTTTCCCGGCTTTTTCCCGGCACACTTATTTTCCCCCGCTTTTTCCCGTGACAATTGATTTTTTCCCCGAGCGGAAACGCGGAAAAGCGGAATAGCCTAAAAAGCAATTAATAGAAAAAAAATCCGCTGAAATTCCGCTCCAGGCGGTATACTGCCATAGCAAGGATCAGTGATGAAAACCTTCCAGCGATGAATTCGTAGTCTTAGCGCCACCGCCTGGACCCAAGTCCAGTTCTGGCCCTGACAATCACTTGTGAGGGGCGGTAGCCACCAGTCGGCTGCCTGCCGGCGCTTAGTCCTAGAGCAAAAAGGAGAGCTAGTGTGCGATGCCTAAAAAATACTTCATAACTGCTTCCAGGAGGTCGAGAGGCGCATGGTCATTGTATGACAGGTGCTCAAGCTCATGCTCAAGCTCACGCCCACACCACACATGTGCAGGTGCTGCAACGTGGCAAGACGCAGCATGCAGCACGCAGACTGGGAGACCGGTGACGAGGGCGGTGTGCGCACGGGCGGGCGCACGGGGGAACACTGGTCAGCGGGCAGCTGGGCGCACACGAAAGGGCGACCGTCATCGTGTCCACCAACTCACCCCCATCAAGTGATGCACAGGGCAGGGGCAGGGGCAGGGGAAGCCAAGCGGGCAGCCGGACCCACCTCGAACGCGGCGCGCAGGCCGCGGAACACGGCAGCATCTCCACCCTTGTCCGGGTGCGCGACCAGGATCTTCTTGTTGTAGGCCTGCGGCACAAACGCACGTGTGGGCGGGGTGCACGGGGGCGAGTGGGCTCAAAGAGGACGGGTCGGCGGGTGCACACCGCGCTTGAGCGCTGCCACAGTGAGGGGAGTGTGCGCTGCTCGCACCCACTTCCTAGAGCATGCCCGCACACACACATAAACACACACACGCATACACACATCACCTTCTTCACGACAGCCCACTCGTCCTCGAGCGTCGCGCACTCGTCAAACATGTCGCCCTTGACCTCGAATTCACCCAGGCACTTGGCCACCGTAGCACCCTTTGACATGGCTGCTGGTCCTGCGCGTGCGGCACGTGGTCGATGCTCATGGTGCCGCTAAGAGGAGAGCAGCTCAGATGAGAGCCACTGGGTGGGCACTGTTCATGCTGTGCATGCTATGCCCCATGCAAACTGGTATTTCTTGTTGCCTCTGGACTATCTCGGCGCGGATCCGGGACCAGGTCGAACGCGAGTGTCCATGCGGGAAAGGAAGGGCGTGCAAGAGCACGGGGAGGGGCTGGTGGGCATGGCAGGTGGGTCCTTCCCATGCAAGGCTTGCGTTCATGCGCTCGAGCTGCCGCTGCTGTCCACCTGTGCTGCACGTTCAAAGTACGGTGGCGGTGTTGAGCCGCTGATCAAACAAGCTCCGCAGATAGAAGGAAGGCAGGCAGCGCAGGTGATGGGGGCTGCAGGGAAAGGGGGGCTCTGGCACCAATGCACGACGACCCAGTTAGTGGGTGGTCCCGGGTGGTCCTACGCAGAGATTTGGAGACAAAACAACGATTTGAAGGGAGTGTGGGGTCACACCAGGGGCAAGTCAAGTTACTTTCGCCACAAGAGCCAAGCTAGGAACTATGTGGGTTGGGGTTGAGTTGGGGTTGGTGTGACGTTGGGACCCCATCGCCGCATGCTGTTGCTTGCAGGATTGTGCTGATCTGAGCTGCACGTCAGCGTGTGTGCCGCTCTGCCTTCCACCCAGTCTAAGAGCACACACTGTTTTACTGTCATAGGAAAGCGCTGAGGTCTCACTTCCTGTGGCAGGTACTCCAGACCCAATGGCCACTTCCTAGGCTCTGAGGCACACAACACCTGTTGTGATCTCAAGGGATCTGGCGCGTGTTGAGTGCCCCGACCCTGTGCGCCACCACCTGTTGCAGCTCAGAACCATCTGGCCATCTTGTCAGCCACCCAAGGGGGTGGCTCCTTGGTGTCGAGGTGGACAACATAGTGGCTGCGACAGCTAGCGTGCCTAATGACAGCGAGTGATCAGGGGCGCGGCATTCTGAGTGGGGGGAGTAACTCGAACTGCTCAAGCGAGTGGCAATAGATGCGGGACTGACGAAGTTGGTTGGGAGACAAGCGCGACTTGGTTGGGAGACGAGGCGCGCGAACGCGACCAACATCAAGACAGAAATGCACCGGTGCAGCACCCCACATGGAGGCCTGCCAACAAGAGCACTGAGAGCTGTGCAAGCCTGGCAGCCCCTCATGGAATGTCCACCATGGTGATCATGGAACGTATCCCGGCAGGTAAGTGTGCTCTATGGATTGCAAGATGCGAGCCACGTTCTTCTGGGTGCGATGGTATTACGACGTACCGATGGTGGGTGGAAGGGGGGAGGTGGGTAAGGTGGGGCAGGTGGGTAGGTGGATAGAAGGTGGGTAGGTGGGATGTGTGCCGTCCCACAGCATTCCCTCGCATCTTTAGGAGATCCTAGATGTGACATGTGGGGATGAGTTGCGTATCAGTGGGGTGGTGTTTGTGTGGGTGTATGGGCAGCAGTGTGTGTGTGTGTTTGTGTGGGCAGCAGTGGTGGGCGGCAGCAGTGGTTAAGGAAACAGGCTATGTTGTTTTCGCCCCCGCAGCAACAGAGAAAATTCGCCGAATTCGTCCGCAGGACAGGACTGTTTTTTTTTGCGGAAAGTGTGAATTTCACACTTTTCGGAGCGAAATTCCCAGGGTGGGGCCGTAACTGTAACTGTAACTCCCGCAACTCAACCCCGGCCGTTACTGTTACGGGAGATACGGGAGCCTTGCTCAGAACCCAGTAATTCGCCCCGTAACTCAGAAATGTGTGAAACGCTGCTGAAAATGAGAATCGGCGCTCTCCAGGCCCCCGCAGCGCCCAAAGATGACCACAGCGTGCCTAGATCAGACCAATCTGGCCTCTGGATGGGCCAGGGAGGGTCACGGGAGGGGATCAGGCTGTTTTCTTCAGACCCCACACCTACCGTTGCGTTGAACGGTACCCACAGACGCCCGAGTTACGGGAGTTACGGGGGGTGACTGGAGGTTTCTGGGAAGGCCTGAGTTAAGGGTTGCGGGGATGGGTGTGTGGAGTTGCGAGCTGCTGAAGTCGCAAGTCCCAAAATGTTGGGATTTAGAATGAGCCCGCGCGTATGGGTTGTGCGTGAAACCGCACCAACTGCCTGCCTCCCTCACGCGGCGCAGGAGTAGACAGGCTGTCAGGCACACACACATACACGTCATCAGAAACCTCCCAAGTGACTGCAAAGGCAGAAGCAGCAGTTGCAGCAGCCCTCTTCACAGCCGGCTCGGCATGCCGCCAGACGCAGCCAGCAACTCCTGTCACTTCGCCGCCGCGTCGTCAGGTACGAGGTAGTCCTCCTCAGCGACTACAGTGGCAGCAGCAGCAGCAGCAGCAACCAGCAGCAGCAGCACTAGAAGCAGCAGCAGCAGCAGCAGCAGCAGCAGCAGCAGCAAAAGTAGCAACAGCAGCAGCAGCAAGCAGCAGCAGCAGTAGCACTGTGCTCTATTCACAACAACAAGAGGGGTTAAAATACAATCACATTTATTAACAACCCGTTGGTCATCAACAACAGCAAAAGGTTGAACATGCCGCCCGACACAAACAGCGCCTCCCTGCCTGCCACGTACGCAACATCATCACACACCAGGCATGATGGTGCACTTTACTGGCATTTTACAGTCTGTCGAGCAAGAGTGTGTGTGCAGTGTGTGTGCAGAGATACATGTTTCCCCCTTCCCCCTCCAGCATTTGCTTTTGTGCTTAAGACTGTTGCTGTCTGACCCTACCACAACCCCAACGTCTGATACGCGCAAGCCAAGGTGGCGTTGCACCGCTTCGCGGGCGCCTGTAAGCTGATTGAGATTGCGGATCTGCTGCTGGATCTTGAAGGCCGCAAAATGGTGACGATCCTTTGTATTTATTGATTGCACCGTCTCCAAGGGCTTTCCATCTTCGAGGGTCTTTTCACCGAATTCCGTCTCAAGAAGTTGTAGGGAGTGGACGCGTACGTAGAGTGTAAGGTGAATAATCACTGTGAATTAGATCAACACTTGATATGGATTTACTGCTTTATCCTCTGGGCGACCCTTATATCCTTTGGGTCTCGCGGCCGCCCCCGCCCTTGCCGGCTGATCGGAAATGACCTCTGCTTGCCCGTGAACTCCTCAATGTCTTTTCCAACATTACGTTTGTTTAGTTAGTATAGGGTTGTGCCCCTCACCGAGTCCTTCTGTGCCTCCCTCCAACACCAAGGGGGTGGGCCTGCGACACGTTCAATGTCGTGCTCGGTGCTTTGCCAAGGGGTGAGCTTATGCTCAGAGCCGCGTATGGGTAGCAGGTTTCAAGTCCTGTGCAAGCTGGTTGAAATCCCAGTTAGAAATCCCATTATAACATTAGAGGTTGCGGCCCGGCTTTTCAACCTTCTCATCATTTCAGGTCACCTCTTGACCAGCCCCCACCTCCCTTCCGATACACAGTGATCAGTAGCCTCTGCTGCCGCTGCGTTGGAGGTCTAGGGGAAACGATCCCGCGGGCTTGTGAACCCCGGCCGTGCCCCCACGGGGAGGAGTCAGATCTGGAGGCCGAGTGCCCTGTCTAGGTCCAGCCCCGACCCACTGGCCCCCCACCACCAGTAGCCAGCCACCCGTCTGTAGCGCTCGGGCGTTATACGCCGAGCAAGGTCGAATACGCTAGCCGGTAGGCTCGTCACACACGACTGTAAAATCCATTGTCATCATCATCATCATCAGGCGGTGAACGCCGGTGCTCGCTGCGGTGGTGGGGCCGGAGCAAACAGCTGTCCTTGCTGACCGCCGCATCGCGGACAACATCTGCATCACTCAGATGCTGCCTGGCTTGGGGTGCCCACATGTGAGGAAGTGGGATAAATTGGGGATGAATCCAAGAGAGTGAGGTACGAAGGGTGAGGTAGGGAGGGTGAGGTAGGGAGGGTGAGATAGGGAGGGTGAGGTAGGGAGGGACATCTCGACTTCTGGCGGCTTGATGTCCACCCTGTTCAGAGTGTCTACAGTTCACAGTTTGCAGTACGCACCTTCAGGGCGTGGGACTGAGGGAGGGAGTTGCCTATCGCGTTCAGAGACGGCCATAAGCTGAAAGTGCACCACGGTGAAACCTTGACCTGAGTTTATTTGTGTGCACAAACGGACCCAGCCCTTATTCCCAGCCCGCAGCATCCACGACCATTCGAGGTCCATCATCCCATGGCGGCCTGCCTGCCTCCTGTGATCCAATCCAATCCATCTTTGCATTATTTAGCATGGTAGCTAGCCTCGTTAGGGAACTCCCTCAATCCCACACCCCAAGGATGTGTACTGTAAACTGTAAACTGTAAACTTACATTAGTTGGCACGCACGTTGGACATCTTGCCGAAGGTCTCTGCTGCCGACCCTGCCGACCCTGCGGACTTTGGCAATTCGATTGCTGGACGCCTGCCGCCTGCAAAGCCTAGCCCTAGGGTTGGCAGCCTCATCTCTCTTTCTGTCTCTCTGTGCCTCTCTCTCTCACACACACACACAAGCTCCTACACAATGTTGGAGGCAGACAGGGCGACAGGTGCGCTCAAGAGGTCCTATGTGCAGTGATTCCCCTGCAAGCCGTATACTGCTCCGGGCCGGATTTCTCATTTCCCAGAAACCACCCCACACTGAGTGGGAGAGGGCGTGGAGTTATGCGTTGGAAAGCTCTTGCCGAGAGCATCACAGCGGCATGCGTTGCATGAACCCCCGCTGTGTATGGTGCCTGGTAGGAGCGGTCAAAGTTGCTGGAGCCGGCAAAAAACTAATTACTAAAATCATTCCCAGGGACCACTGCCTAGGTGGTGCCACTGTGACAGCCTAGGACAGCCAATGCGCACGCTCGCATGCATGCGCGCCTGGCAAGGCGCCACACAAACACAAACACAAACACAAACACAAACACAAACACAAACACAAACACAAACACAAACACAAACACAAACACAAACACAAACACAAACACAAACACAAACGAAAACACAAACACAAACACAAACACAAACACACACACACACACACACACACATACACACACACACACACACACACACACACACACACAACAAGCACAAGCACAAGCACAAGCACAAGCACAAACACAAACACAAACACAAACACAAACACAAACACAAACACTAACACAAACACAAACACAAACACTAACACTAACACAAACACTAACACAAACACAAACACTAACACAAACACAAACACAAACACAAACACAAACACAAACACAAGCACAAGCACAAACACAAGCACAAGCACAAACACAAGCACAAGCACAAACACAAACACAAACACAAACACAAACACAAACACAAACACTAACACAAACACAAACACAAACACTAACACTAACACAAACACTAACACTAACACAAACACAAAACACTAACACAAACACAAAACACTAACACTATAACACAAACACAAACACTAACACAAAACACAAACATCAAACACAAACACTAACACAAAACACTAACACCTAACACTTACACACAAACACAAACACTAACACAAACACAAACACAAACACTAACACAAACACAAACACAAACACATAAACAAACACAAACACCAAACACAAACACAAACACTTAACACAAACACTACACACAAAAACCACCCACAACACAAACCACAAACACAAACACAAACACTAACACTAACACAAACACAAACACTAACACAAACACAAACACTAACACAAACACAAACACAAACACTAACACAAACACAAACACTAACACAAACACAAACACAAACACTAACACAAACACAAACACAAACACTAACACAAACACAAACACAAACACTAACACAAACACAAACACAAACACTAACACAAACACAAACACTAACACAAACACAAACACTAACACTAACACAAACACAAACACTAACACAAACACAAACACAAACACTAACACAAACACAAACACAAACACTAACACAAACACAAACACTAACACAAACACAAACACAAACACTAACACAAACACAAACACAAACACTAACACAAACACAAACACAAACACTAACACAAACACAAACACAAACACTAACACAAACACAAACACTAACACAAACACAAACACAAACACTAACACAAACACAAACACAAACACTAACACAAACACAAACACTAACACAAACACAAACACAAACACTAACACAAACACAAACACTAACACAAACACAAACACTAACACTAACACAAACACAAACACTAACACAAACACAAACACAAACACTAACACAAACACTAACACTAACACAAACACAAACACAAACACTAACACAAACACAAACACAAACACTAACACAAACACAAACACAAACACTAACACAAACACAAACACAAACACTAACACAAACACAAACACTAACACAAACACAAACACTAACACTAACACAAACACAAACACTAACACAAACACAAACACTAACACTAACACAAACACAAACACTAACACAAACACAAACACAAACACTAACACAAACACAAACACAAACACTAACACAAACACAAACACAAACACAAACACTAACACTAACACTAACACTAACACTAACACAAACACTAACACAAACACAAACACAAACACAAACACACACACAAACACAAACACAAACACAAACACAAACACAAGCACAAGCACAAACACAAGCACAAGCACAAACACAA
>VFSX01000579.1:31763-39263 GCA_016618255.1 Chlamydomonas sp. UWO 241
AGGCGGTGCTGGGCGCATCCCATCCCATCCCATCCCAACCCATCTCAACCCAGCAACAGTAAGAATACAGTAGCCACAATGATTATTGCAGTACCAACCGGTATGCAAATTTTCAGCTGGTTAGCCACCATTTATAGAGGTAGTGTTTGGTTTACTACTCCTATGTGGTTTGCTATGGGTTTTATCGCTCTATTTACTTGTGGTGGTGTTACTGGTGTTGTTTTGCAGTAGCAACAGTTAGAGCTCTGGCTCTAACAATCCCAGCCCACCCCCAATCCAGGCGATGCATGCCAGGAGGCTGTACTTGCCTCCCCCTCCCCCCCCCCCCCGCGCCGCGGGCACTATCACAGCTTCTTGACACTCCCCCAACTCAATCCAGGCTATGCGTGCCAGGAGGCTGTGCTTGCCTCCTCCCCCTTCCCGCTCCCCCCCCCGCCCGGCGCGGGCACTTGCACAGCTGCCCGACGCGCCCCCAACCCAACCCAGGCGATGCGTGCCAGGAGGCTGTGCTAGGCGCTTGCCGCTCAAGCGACAGCCCCACCGCATCCCAACCCAGTAACAGTAGTAGTAACAGTGAGAATACTAGTTAGTTCTGGATCTAACACTCCCGACCCAACCCATCCCAACCCAGGCGATGCTTGCCAGGCGGCTGTGCTGGGGGCTTGCCGCTCAAGTGACAGCCCCACCACATCCCAACCCGTAACAGTAGCAACAGTCCTGGCTCTGACAATCTCCACCCAACTTAACCTCAACCCAGGCGGTGCCATGCCAGGAGGCGGTGCTGGGCGCGGCCCATCCCATCTCATGCCAACCCATATCAACAGAAGTAGTAGCAACAGCCCTTGCAACAGCCTTTGCAACAGCTACTGTTCTGGCTCTGACAATCCCAACCCAACCCAGCCAGGCGATGCATGCCAGGAAACCGTGCTGGGCACATGCCATCCCAAGCCAACCCAGTAACAGTAGCGACAGTAAGAAAACAGCAACAGTAGCAACAGTTCTGGCTCTGACAATCCCAGCCCACACAACCCCAACCCATGCGATGCGTGCCAGGAGGCTGTCCTAGGCGCTTGCCGCTCAAGCAATAGCCCCAGCACATCCCAACCCAGTAACAGTAGCAACAGTTCTGGCTCTGACAATCCCAGCCCACACAACCCCAACCCATGCGATGCGTGCCAGGAGGCTGTCCTAGGCGCTTGCCGCTCAAGCAATAGCCCCAGCACATCCCAACCCAGTAACAGTAGCAACAGTTCTGACTCTGACAATCCCGACGCGCCCCCAACCCGATCCAGGCGATGCGTGCCAGGAGGCTGTCCTAGGCGCTTGCCGCTCAAGCAATAGCCCCAGCACATCCCAACCCAGTAACAGTAGCAACAGTTCTGGCTCTGACAATCCCGACGCGCCCCCAACCCGATCCAGGCGATGCGTGCCAGGAGGCTGTCCTAGGCGCTTGCCGCTCAAGTGACAGCCCCACCGCGCTCGTGATGTATGGAAAGCGGTGGCCAAAGAGCTGCGAGTGCTGGCGACAGCTGGTCAAGTGTGTGTGTGTGTGTGTGTGTGTGTGTGTGTGTGTGTGTGATGCACGGCAAGCGGTGGCCAAAGAGCTGCGAGTGCTGGCGACAGCTGGTCAAGTGTGTGTGTGTGTGTGTGTGTGTGTATGTGTCGTACCATCCTCCAAATGTGTGTGTGTGTGTGTGTGCGTGCGTGCGTGTGTGTGTGTGTGTGTGTGTGTGATGCACGGCAAGCGGTGGCCGAAGAGCTGCGAGTGCTGGCGACAGCTGGTCAAGTGTGTGTGTGTGTGTGTGTGTGTGTGTATATGTGTCGTACCATCCTCCAAAATGCAAAACAGGTTCTGCATCACTGGCACATACACGCTCTCATTCACAAGCGCGCACACACACACACACACACACACACACACACACACACAGGGTCGCATGGCATACGGAGCACAGGGTGTGGATCCTGCCTCGCTTGGCACCCAACATGTACCTTATGTGAGTGAGGGTGTGTGTGTGTATGCGTGTGTATGTGTGGTTGTGTGTGTGTGTGTGTATGCGTGCATGGATCCTGCTCCGCCTGGAACCCAACATGAACCTTATATGAGAGTGTGTGTGCGTGTATGTGTGTGTGTGTGTGCTTGTGTGTGTGTGTGTATGCGTGCATGGATCCTGTTCCGCCTGGCACCCAACATGAACCTTATATGAGAGTGTGTGTGCATGTGTGTGTGTGTGCTTGTGTGTGTGTGTGCGTATGCGTGCATGGATCCTGCTCTGCCTGGCACCCAACATGAACCTTATGTGAGTGTTTGTGTATTCGTGTGTGTGTGTGTGTGTGTGTTTGTGTGCATGCACGTGTGTGTGTGTGTGTGTGTGCATATGCATGCATGGATCCTGCTCCGCCTGGCACCCAACATGTACCTGATATGAGAGTGTGTGTGTGTGCTTGTGTGTGTGTGGGGGGGGGTTGTGTGTGTGTGCGTATGCGTGCATGGATCCTGCTTCGCCTGGCACCCAACATGTACCTTATATGAGAGTGTGTGTGTGTACGTGTGTGTGCGCGCGTGTGTGCGTGTGAGTGTGTGTGTGCATGCGTGTGTGCGTGTGTGCGTGTGTGTGTGCGTGTATGTGTGTGCATGTGTGTGTGTGGGTGAGTGGTTGAGCACTGCAACCCATGTGCCTTGTGTGTGTGTGTGTGTGTGATGATGATGGTTATTACAATCTGTGTGACAACAGTAATGATGTATAAGACCTGTGTCGGCTCTAGCGCCCGACACCTTAAACTCAGTTTCAGTGGGAAACTGGCTAGCTACCCGGTAAGGGTGAGGGTAAACCTCCACATGCGCGCACGCACTGGACCTAGACAGTGCACTGGGCCCCCAAATCCACCCTATACCACCCACGTAGTGACAGCAACGCATTGTTGGTGTGCGCCCGTGTTCTACTACTAGTCCCGCCGCCGCCACTGGCTCCAGCAATCTCCTCCATGCCCGCCAGCAATCTCCTCCACGCCGGCAAGCAACCTCCTGTATGCCCGCCAGCAATCTCCTTCGTGCCCGCACGCAATCTCCTGTATGCCCGCCGGCAATCTCGTCCATGCATGGGCGCCGCCATGCGATCTCCATGCGCCGCGCCGCGCTCCATGCGCGCCAGCACCCGTACCACCCGCCTCATTCCCGTTCTTTAGCCATTCCCCGTGACACCTATGGCTGATCCTTGTTCCGCCTTCCCCTCTGGCATCTGTAACCCGTATCCTCTCCCTGTAGCCTCTTTACCCGTCCCTAACCGCCATCTCCATTATGGTGCCTGCCCGCTGGTGGGGCCTCGCCTCGCCCCATGCCGCACGGCCAGTGTATTGATCGCTGCGCCATCTAGAATCTATGTATATGTGTGTATGTGTGTGTTTATGGGTGTGTGTGTATACATACATGTTCAAGAGTAAGAGATTTCTGGTTCATGTGATTTGGCACAACTAGGAGGCTCCTAGTAGGGGCCGTTCTCCAGGTTGCGGTAGAGACTGTTATGAATGTCCCTCGCTCTCCCTCTCTCCATGTCTCTCTCCCTCTCTCCCCCCCTCACTTTCTCCCTCTCTATGTCTCTCTCTCATTCGTTCCCTCTCTCTTCCTTGCTTTTTCTGTGAGTGAGTGAGTGAGTGAGTGATGATGCATATTCAAAACCGAATCGAAGTTCGGAATCGAAATTCGGAAATGACAGAAAGTAACAAAAAACGCAATCAAAAAATGACACACACACACACATACACACACACACGA
Source organism: Chlamydomonas sp. UWO 241 (assembly GCA_016618255.1). Lineage (NCBI taxonomy): Eukaryota > Viridiplantae > Chlorophyta > Chlorophyceae > Chlamydomonadales > Chlamydomonadaceae > Chlamydomonas > Chlamydomonas priscui. The sequence goes on from VFSX01000579.1 coordinate 35,536, forward strand.
GCACAAACAAACACGCATACGCATGTGTGCGCTCAAGCGCCTGTACCAACAAAGCTGTAAGTAAAAAAAGAAACCGGAAACCGAAACTGATGCTCAGAAATTACTGCTACGAGCAAGACGATGAGCCGCCCGACAGACAGTTATCTGACGCGCCACACCCACCCACCCACCCACCCACACACACACACACACAAACGTGCGCATGCTCCTCCACCCTAGAATCTGAAAGTAACGAAATGTAACCGGGAACCGAAACCGAAACGCAGAAATTACTGCTACGAGCGGGACGGCGAGCTGCCCGACCGACAGTTCTCCGACGTGCCTGCAGCTGGCGAGCCGGGGGTTACATTTTATCTGGTCAAGGTGGGTGCGTGTGCATGTGGGTGTGTGTTTGTGTGTGTGTGTGTGTGTGTGCATGTGTGTGTGTGTGTGTGTGTGCGGGCGTGTGTGGGCATGTGTGTATGTGTGTGTGTGCTGAGAGTAGGAGTGCGGTACCAGGGTGCGAGTGGAGGGCGAGCCTGGCGTCTCATTCTATCTGGTCAAGGTGTGTGCGTGTGCGTGCGTGCGTGCGTGTGTGTGTGCGTTTTTGTGTGTGTGTGTGTGCGTGTGTTTTATGTGTGCATGCGTGTGTTTGTGTGTGCGTGTTGATGTGTGTGGCGTTGGAAGGTCTTCAGGCAGCCTCCATGACAACTCTGTCGTCCATGCACCCCTGGAGGGTGGGACCTGGTCATGCATGAGGCATGTGGCGCCGGCTGAGCCCCATGCAAAAGAGAGCTGGACAGCCATGCACTGCCAGGCGGGGACCGTTCCAGTCAGCGCCAGTCGGCTCTGCCGGCTTGACTGACCACAAGGCCACTACTGTGACCCTGAGGAAGGTCCTCTCCTATATGCTCCTTGCCAGACATGTCTCTCAAAAACCGCTGTTTGGGGTAGTCTAGCCGGCGGGAGCAGTAGTCTATCGGCTGGGAGTCGGCGGTACTCTAGTACTTTAGTGTGCTGGAGTATCGGCGGGTGTCTCTAGTAGAAGAGTAGCCTGCTTAGCTGGAAAACCCGTGTTACTGTTACTGTTTATGTGTGTGTGCATGTGTGTGTGTATGAGTGTGTGTGTGTGTGCGTGTGTGCGGGCGTGTGTGGGCATGTGTGTGTGTGTGCTGAGAGTAGGAGTGCGGTACCAGGGTGCGAGTGGGGGGCGAGCCTGGCGTCTCGTTCTATCTGGTCAAGGTGTGTGTGTGTGTGTGCATGTGCGTGTGTGTGTGCGTATGTGTGCGTGTGTGTGTAAATGCGTGTGTGTGTGTGTGTGTGTGCATCCCCCGCTGCCCCCGAAGTCCCTGCAGCCCCCGCAGTCCCTGCAGCCCCCGCAGCCCCCGCAGAGCCCCCGCCGCGGGGGCAAACCAGGAAAGGGGGGGGGGCAACGGCGGGAGGCGAATCGCAAGAATTTCGCTCCGCAAAAACATCGTCCCCTTGCGTGAGCACTTTGGCATATTTCCCTCCAACGTTGTGAGGGTCAAACACTTTCTTGCGTCGTCCCCTTGCGTGGGCACTTCGGCATATTCCCCTCCAACGTTGTGGGGGGCAAACACGACATTCTGTGTTTCGTCACGTCGTTCCTCGGGATCGGGTGCAAGAGAAGACGACGTGACTTTTGCAGGAGACCAGTGCAGGAGACCTGTGCAAGAGACCAGTGCAGGAGACGTGTGCAGGAGACCAGTGCAGTGTAGGAGACGTGTGCAGGAGACCAGTGCAGGAGATGTGTGCAGGAGACCAGTGCAGGAGACCTGTGCAGGAGACCTGTGCAGGAGACCAGTGCAGGAGACGTGTGCAGGAGACCAGTGCAGGAGACCTGTGCAGGAGACCTGTGCAGGAGACCTGTGCAGGAGATCAGTGCAGGAGACCTGTGCAGGAGATCAGTGCAGGAGACCAGTGCAGGAGACCTGTGCAGGAGAAGACGAAAATACCTGTGTCCGTGATCCTCATTCCCCCTCTCGCCATGATCTATGTTTCCTTTCAAGGACACCCCCGACCCACCCACCCCACCCCGCCAACCCCCACCTGCCCCTCAGAATTGGGAGGAGGACCACAGCCGTCCGTTCCGTGGCGCCCCGGAGGACCCCAGCGAGCTTTTAACGCTCATCAAGGTAAGCTCTGCTTTTATTTTCTCTAGTGACTACCACATTCCCAATGCCTGAGGCGGCGCCTCAGCCGGCGCCTTCACCCGCGCAAATCAGGCGGCGCCTCAGGCGCTCCGAGGATGCCTGAGGCACAGCCCCGACCGACTTGATGCTTTATGACCGCCTTGACGTGCGCATCCGACGTTGGGGCTGTGGTAGTGTGGGACTGATGATGATGATGATGGTGGATTTTACAGTCGTGTGTGACGAGCCTACCGGCTAGCGCATTCGACCTTGCTCGGCGCATAACGCCCGAGCGCTACAGACGGGTGGCTGGCTACTTGTGGTGGGCGGCTAGTGGGTCGGGGCTGGACCTAGACAGGGCACTCGGCCCCCAGATCTGCGTTGGCAGGCGGCCGGCTGGTGGCCACTGCTGTTGAAGTGAGGTGAGGTGTTCCATTGAATGGAATGGAACAAGTGAGGTGAGCTGTTCCATTGAAACTGTGCTGTTCCATTGACATTGTGCTGTGAAGTGAGGTGAGGCTGATGAACCAGCAGTGGGCCTTCAAAGCCATGTTAGCGCTAAGACGGCTGTGAAGGCCAACTGCTGGTTTATCAGCCGCACCTCATCTCAACGACCGCCCCTCACAAGTGGTTGTTAGGGCCAGAACTGGACTTGGGTCTAGGCGTTGGCGCTACAACTAAAACGTCGATGTTGGAAATCCGATGCAACTGTCACAGTTACAGCGGAAGCACCACAAACTTGCCACGAAATGGGTTGGTGCCACTTACTAGTGGCAGTCATAAGGATTCCTCTTAGTTCACAATCCCGTCCTTGTCCAGATTGCGAGTGAACCACACCGCGTGCCACCCCCCCCCACCTTCGCCTTCCACCTTCTCCCCACCGTCTCCCCACCTTCTCCCCACCTTCCAGACTGAAACAGCTCAGTCCACTGCGAAGGACCTACACCCTACATACACCGCACCTTCCTCCCACCTTCCGCCCACCTTCCCCCCACCTTCCTCTCACCTTCCTCCCACCTTCGATATTTACACAACACGTAAGCCCATGTGGTTGCTAAGGACCACCTACTACACCCCACCTTCCTCCCACCTTCCTCCTACCTTCCCCCCACCTTCCTCCCACCTTCCCCCCACCTTCCAGATTGACACGCCAGCCCAAGTGCTTGCTAAAGATGACGGACAACCGCTGCTGCCGCTGAGCCAGTGCCCAGACAGGTGTGTGTGTGTGTGTGTGTGCATGTGTGTGCATGTGTGTGTGTGTGTGTGTGCGTGTGCGTGTGTGCGTGTGTGTGTGCGTGCGTGTGCGTACGTGCGTGTGCGTGCGTGCGTGTGCGTTTGTGTGAGAGCATGTGTGCAGGTGCCTCAGTCGCAAACCCTAAAGCCCCAACCTTAAAACCCCAATTATACCCTGAACCCTGAATAACCTGGAACCTAAAACCCTTGACCCTAAACCTTGATAACCTGAACCCTGAACCCTAACTGAACCCTAAGCTCTTTGGGGTTTGGGGTTAAGGGTTAAGTAACCCTTAACCCCTAACCCCAAACCCCTTAACCCTCAACTCTGAACTATAAACCACAAACCCAGGTGCAGGGTCC
>VFSX01000579.1:49263-61763 GCA_016618255.1 Chlamydomonas sp. UWO 241
ACACACACACACACACGCAGTTTGTGCTCGCGCGCAACGACTCGCGCGTCAAGTATGGTGGCCCGGTCGAGGAGTACACCCGTGCAAGCTTCTGCTTCAACCCCTATGGTGAGCAGCGATCCCCCCCCAAGCCATATACCGCTTGGTGCCGGATTTCCCATTCCCCAGGAAACCACCCAACACTTGGTGTGAGAGAGCGTGTGCAGGTGACGGGTGGGGCAGCCGCCTACCGCACATCCTAAACCCTTCACCCTGAACCCCCTACCATAGTACCGCTTTGCCTTGCAGCTTAAATAATTCCGAGGATGTGCCGGCAAGGTTGATTTCTGAGATGCATTGCCGAAAATGTGAAAGAAAACTGACGTCAAAACGGGAAGAATCCAAAGTAAATCCCGCGGCAAGGCACCCAAATTCGAAACAACTACCCCTTAATAAAAGTGGCGGCAAGGCAAAGCGGTACGACGGTAAACCCTCGACCTGCCCTCAACCTGTAAACCCTGCAAAACCCGCGCAGGCGACGGGTGGGGCAGCCGCCTGCCGCACATCCTAAACCCTTTGCCCTAAGCCCCCTACCGTAGTACCGCTTTGCCTTGCCGAAATAATTCCGAGGACGTGCCAACATGGTCGATTTCTGAAATGCATTGCCGAAAATGTGAAAGAAAACTGACGTCAAAACGGGAAAAATCCAAAATAATTCCTGCGGCAAGGCACCCAAATTCGAAACAACTACCCCTAAATAAAAGTGGCGGCAAGGCAAAGCGGTACGACGGTAAACCCTCGACCTGCCCTCAACCCGTAAACCCTGCAAAACCCGTGCAGGCGACGGGTGGGGCAGCCGCCTGCCGCACATCCTAAACCCTTTGCCCTAAGCCCCCTACCGTAGTACCGCTTTGCCTTGCCGATTAAATAATTCCGAGGACGTGCCAACATGGTCGATTTCGAAAAAATTGCCCCAAAAGAAACAAAAACGCCTAAAGTCACGTCGAAACAGGGGGGAAATTCCTGCGGCAATGTACCCAAATTGTTAACAATTACCCCCTTTAAAAAAATGGCGGCAAGGCAAACCGGTTCTACGGTAAACCCTCAACCCGTGACCTGTAAACCCTAAAAAAAAACGCGCAGGCAACGGGTGGGGCAGCCGCGGCCGGGGGCAGCCGCCTGCCACACGTCCTAAACCCTCACATCCTAAACCCGCACATCCTAAACCCGCACATCCTAAACCCGCACATCCTAGAACCTTCACCCTAAGCTCCCAAAACCCTCAACCTGTGACCTGTAAAACCCTGTAAAAAAAACGCGCAGGCGACGGGTGGGGCAGCCGCCTGCCGCACATCCTAAACCCTTTTATCCCGGAACCCCCTAAACCCCCAACCCGCCACTTGAAAAAAACTGTTAAAAAACGCGCAGGCGATGGGTGGGGCAGCCGCCTGCCGCACATCCTAAACCCTTTGCCCTAAGCCCCCTAACGTAGTACCGTTTTGCCTGAACCCCCCAAACTCCCAACCCGTGACCTGTAAACCATGCAAAAAAAACGCTCAGGCGACGGGTGGGGCAGCCGCCTGCCGCACATCTTGCTCGGCGGCTGCGTGCCGGTCACCGTGCAGGACTACACCCACCAGGCGTTCGACGACATCATCCCGTACGATGACATCGGGCTTCAGCTGCGAGTCAGTGAAATCCCGAGGTGCGTGTGCACGTGCGTGTGTGTGTGGGGGGGAGTGTATGCCTCGGGGGGGGGGGGGGGGGCAAGGCCACACCAGGCGTTCGACGACATCATCCCGTACGATGACATCGGGCTGGCGCTGCGAGTCGGTGAAATACCGAGGTGCGTGTGTGCGTGTGCGTGTGTGTGGGGGGGAGTGTTTGTCTCGGGCGGGGGGGGGGGGCAAGGCCACACCAGGCGTTTGACGACATCATCCTGTACGATGACATCGGGCTTCAGCTGCGAGTCAGTGACATACCGAGGTGCGTGTGGGAGTGTGGGAGTGTGGGAGTGTGGGAGTGTATGTCTCGGGCGGAGGGGGGGGGGGGAAGGCCACACCAGGCGTTTGACGACATCATCCTGTACGATGACATCGGGCTTCAGCTGCGAGTCAGTGACATACCGAGGTGCGTGTGGGAGTGTGGGAGTGTGGGAGTGTGGGAGTGTATGTCTCGGGCGGAGGGGGGGGGGCAAGGCCACACCAGGCGTTTGACGACATCATCCTGTACGATGACATCGGGCTTCAGCTGCGAGTCAGTGACATACCGAGGTGCGTGTGGGAGTGTGGGAGTGTGGGAGTGTGGGAGTGTATGTCTCGGGCGGAGGGGGGGGGGGCAAGGCCACACCAGGCGTTTGACGACATCATCCTGTACGATGACATCGGGCTTCAGCTGCGAGTCAGTGACATACCAAGGTGCGTGTGGGAGTGTGTGCGTGTGGGAGTGTGGGAGTGTATGTCTCGGGCGGGGGGGGGGGGGCCAAGGCCACACCAGGCGTTTGACGACATCATCCTGTACGATGACATCGGGCTTCACCTGCGAGTCAGTGAAATCCCGAGGTGCGTGTGCGCGTGCGCGTGTGTGTGCGTTTGTGCGCGTGTGCGCGTGTATCTTGGGGGGGGGGAGGTTGCAACCAGGCGTTTCAGTGCTGAAGATCCTGGAGTCAATCCTTGGAGTCCATTCGAAAGCCCCCCCAGCAGAGCGTGAAGGGGGGGGGGTGTTGGAAAGATCTCGCCGAGAGCAACACAGCGGCACGCGTTGCGTGGACAGTCTTTACAGTTTTTACATGTACGCGCCCAGAGGACCCCGGGGCGTGAGTTAAGGCCTAGGCTACACATCTAGGGGAGCTCTACTAGTAGAGCCCGCAAGGCCACGCCGCGCGCCAGCCTACCAGGTTGCGTGTACACCCGTTGTGGCTTGCCTGGTGTGAGCGGTCAAAGTTGCTCGGGCCGGGAAAATACTAATTACTAACATCCTTCCCACGGACCACTGATTCCACCCCACCCCACCCCACCCCACCTCACCCCACGCACCCCCTCCCCTTTGCGCTGGCTGTTAAGACACCCTGCAGGCGATCCCTCATCCACCTCCCACACACACACCACACACACCAGCACCACAAACACACACACACACGCACACACACACACACACACACGCGCACGTGCACACACACATGCGCGCACTCACTCCACCACCACCACCACCACCCTCTGCGCAGGCTGTTGGACACCCTGCAGGCGATCCCTCAGTCGCGCATCCTAGAGTACAGGCGTGCCGCCCTCAAGTACTACCGAGCGTTCTACTGGTAGGCGTAGAGTTTACTGGTTGGTGGTTTTAGGGTTTACTAATTGATCGTTTTAGGGTTTACTGGTTGACGGTTTTAGGGTCACTGGTTGGTGGTTTTAGGGTTAACTGGTTTTAGGGTTAACTGGTTGATGGTTTTAGGGTTTACTGGTTGATGGTTTTAGGGTTTACTGGTTGCTGGTTTTAGGGTTTACTGGTTGCTGGGTTTTTTTAGGGTTTACTGGTTGATGGTTTTAGGGGCATACTGGTTGATGGTTTTAGGGTCTCCAGACCCTAGGGATTTAGGTCAACATGATAACATGCGCGTGCCGGAGGGCCCTGACCCAGGGTCGTCGTTTTTGCCTCAAGGCGCACCCTCCTCCCACTGCTTCAAAAAGGGCTGCTGGGGGGAAGTCAGCAGCTCCTTCCACAGGCCCCCCTGCCCCCCAAACGCGGCACATCACCGTTATAAATCACCCTGGACACGCCAGGCTTCGGGGAGAGGGTATTGGGCAAGTTGTGTCCCGCCCCTAACTGCACTATTGGGGCTCCAATCCTTAACTCAATTTCATCGACCCGCCCGCACCAGGTACCGAGACGGCCAGGCGTACGACTACACGATCGCAAGCCTGCACAAGCGCCTGAGCCACGGGTTCCACCCGAGTCCCGCGCACGCGCACAATGCGACGCTGTGAGCAGTCCCCCGGCAGGTTTGACAGGTTTTACACGTACGTGTCCGGAGGATCCTGGGGCGTGGCCTAGACTACACGCCTAGGGGAGCTGTACTGGTCAGGCCACGCTGTGCGCCAGCCTACCAAGGATCCCCCGGCCGCACGGGCTCTCCCTGCGGTTGGTTCCCGCGCCCACGCCGCACAGTTGACAGTTGGTACTACGCACCCTTGGGGCGTTGGACTGGGTGAGCTGCCACGTGAGGCGGGCGATGCTGCGAGCACCCCCCCGGGGCACGGGCTCTCCCTGCGGTTAGTTCCCGCGCCCACGCTGTACAGTTGACACTCGGCAGTATGCACCCTCGGGGCGTGGAGCTGAGTGAGCTGCCGCGTGAGGCAAGCGATGCTGCGAGCATGCCACTGGGGCACGGTTTCCTTGTGGCCGCGCACACGCTTAGCAGTAGACAGTCGACGTGGGACTGAGGGAGCTGCCGCGCGATGCGGGCAACGCTGCGAGCAGCCCCGGCACAAGTTTCCTGTGGTTGGTTCCCGCGCCCACGCCGTACAGTTGACAGTTGACAATACGCCCCGTCGGAGCGTTGGACTGGGGGAGCTGCCTCGGGCGACGCTGTGAGCACCCACCTGTCGGCGCGGGCTTCTTGTGGCCGCGCACGTGCACATACCGTCGTAGGGCACACCGACAACGCCGGGACGCCACGGTTGAACGCCACCCGGACACGAACGCCACCTGGACGCCACGGTTGAACCTAGAGAGGGCCAATGATTTAGGCCTTGGGTAGACGCCAGGGGTAGAAACCCCTGGTAGCTGCGATGCCGTTGGCGACGCGCAGCGCACGCGGGAGCGAGCTGGACAGCGGTGCACAGCCCTCCTGCGCCCCCTTGCCCTCTCCCTCGCGAATAATTTCGTTGCACCATAAACTTTGATTGCCTGAATTAATTAACCGCTATGTAAAACCCTATGTAAAACCCGATGCAAGCGCTATGCCTCAAGGTATTCCGGGTTTAGGTGTGAAAGTGTGGCAGACGATGAGTGATAGCCCAATCGATTGGCCGATGCAAAGACTTGGCTTTGCGAGGCCGCCGCGCGGCCGTGGGAGGCCATAGGAGGCGGTCTTGTAGGTGGCTACGGGGTTCGTCTATCGACTCGTGTGCGCGCCTTGCACGCGTGCGTGACCCCCATCGCCCTCGCACATAACACCTTCCTGGCACCATCATGCAGCACCCAGCCACTCGTGTGGGCAGAGTTTGAAGGGGAGAGGTGCGGGAAGGTGCGCTGCGACACGTGTGTTTGGCGCGAACACACAGGCGCACGCGCTGAGCTTTGGCGGCATCATGTGTCATGTGCTAGATAAGGGCGACAAGAGAGGGCACGCTGGATGAGACAACTTGCGGAGATATTTGAGCGACGGGCCTAAAACCGTGGTTCCTAGCCTTCAAACTGTAAGGAAGTCTTCAGGCACCGCTGAACCTGAACTTTGCAGCAACCCCTCTGACTTCTGTGCCACATGAGCCGATGCGCCACCACCTGGTCACGTGCCTGTTATTCTGTGTTACCCCCTACGGAACCCTGCGGCCCCTCCTGCAGCACCCGCCTGTAATAAGTGCCCCTCTTGATGATTGAAGCTGCCACGAGAGTCCGTTTTTTTTTATCACCACGCGCATTCCCGCTATGGGCGTCCTCGTCCGTGCGCCGCCTCAGGGGCTTGCGGCAACTCCGCATCCGTGTCTCAAGTAAAACTCCCAGAGCTCCTCCACGTGGCCCTTGCACACGTCCAATTGTCCTCCCCAATTGTGCGTCAGCAAAGCCGTCCAGCTGCGCCGCCCATCTGCGTGGCAGCTTTCCGCGCCTGCCCGCGAGCGTCCGTTGGTGCTGACACGCCCGCCTTCTTGCAGGCCAGCTGCGCTGCTCACGTCCAGTTGCCCCCCCCCCCCCGACCCCGATTGCGCGACAGCTGCGCCGCCCAGCTGCGCCATCCTGCTGCGTGGCGACTCGCGCCGGCCCGCGAGCGTCCTCTGGTCTTCACATGCGCGCCTTCTTGCAGGCCAGCTGCGCTGCGCACGCCCAGTTGCCCCCCCCCCCCGATTGCGCGGTACCTGCGCCGCCCAGCTGCATGGCAGCTCCGCACAGGCCCGCGAGCGTCCGTGGGTCCTCACATGCGCGCTTTCTTGCTGGACAGCTGCGCCGCGCGGAAGCGCTCGGAGATCGCGTCCATGAACGGCTCCGTGTAGAGGTACTGGTCGGGCGTCACCGAGGTGGTGCCATGGATGCAGATGGCAAGGTCCTTGGTGACCTGCCCCGCCTGTGTGGGTGTGTGTGTTGGTGCCGTGGATGCAGATGGCGAGGTCCTTGGTGACCTGCCCCGCCTGTGTGTGTGTGTGTGTGTGTGTGTGTGTTGGTGCCGTGGATGCAGATGGCGAGGTCCTTGGTGACCTGCCCCGCCTGTGTGTGTGTGTGCGTTGGTGCCGTGGATGCAGATGACGAGGTCCTTGGTGACCTGCCCCGCCTGTGTGTGTGTGTGTGTGTGTGTGTGTGTGTGCTGGTGCCGTGGATGCAGATGGCGAGGTTTTTGGTGACCTGCCCCGCCTGTGTGTGTGTGTGTGTGTGTGTGTGTGTGTGTTGGTGCCGTGGATGCAGATGGCGAGGTCCTTGGTGACCTGCCCCGCCTGTGTGTGTGTGTGTGTGTGCGTGCGTGTGTGTGTGTGTGTGCGCTGGTGCCGTGGATGCAGATGGCGAGGTCTTTGGTGACCTGCCCCGCCTGTGTGTGTGTGTGTGTTGGTGCCGTGGATGCAGATGGCGAGGTCCTTGGTGACCTGTCCCGCCTGTGCGTGTGTGTATGTGTGTGTGTGTGTGTTGGTGCCGTGGATGCAGATGGCGAGGTCCTTGGTGACCTGTCCCGCCTGTGCGTGTGTGTATGTGTGTGTGTGTGTGTGTTGGTGCCGTCGATGCAGATGGCGAGGTCCTTGGTGACCTGCCCCGCCTGTGTGTGTGTGTGTGTGTTTGCGTGTGTGTGTGCGTGTGTTTGTGTGTGCATTGGTGCCGTGGATGCAGATGGCAAAGTCCTTGGTCACCTGCCCCGCCTGCACATCAATGGGCGTGTGTGTGGTGTGTGTGTGTGTGTCGGGGGTGGGGGGTGGGGGGGGGTATCGCGCGGCACTAGAAGGCTCACAGCGGCACGCACTCGCACGCACACACACGGACACACAAGCACGCACGCAGACACACACACACACACACACATCATGCTTCCGTCCACACCTTGATTGTATTGATGACTTAGGTCCACACACACACACACGCTACGCGCGCGCTCGCTCACACACACACATACGCACGCATGCACACCTCTACACATAAAAACACGCACACAAGCCCCCCCCCCCCACAATCATCCTTCCGTCCACACCTTGATCGTGTCAATGACTGAGGTCTCGAGGTCGGTGCAGAACTGCGCCAGCTCAGCGTTGCTGTCGAGCTGAGTGTGTGTGCGTGTGTGTGTGGGGGGGCAGCGGTGAAGCAGTGTGTGTGTGGTGGTGGTAGGGGATGTGGGTGTGTGCGTGTGGAGGGGGGCGTGCAGAAATGCGCCAGCTTAGCGTTGCTGTCGAGCTGAGGGGGGAAGGGAAGGAGGGGCGGTGTGAGGGTGGGGTGGGGTGGGGTGGGGTGCAGCAGTGTGTGTGTGTGTGTGGTGGGGGCAGGAGCGAAGCAGTGCGTGTGTCTGTGTGTGTCCGTGTGTGTCTGTGGGTGTGTGGTGAGGCGAAGGGTGTGTGTGCGTGTGTGTGTTGAGGTGAAGGGGGTGGGGGGTAGCGCAGCGCCGTTAAACTTGGGGAGAAGGAAGGGGCGGGCGGGGCAGGGGCAGGGAGGTGGGGGCAGGGAGGTGCCCTGCCCTGTACGCGCAGCATACACCGGCGCGCACGCACGCGTGCGCAAACACGCACGCACGGGCACGCACACACACACACGCGCACACACGCGAACGCATGGGCGCGCACACACGCGAACACACACGCACGCACGCGCGCACCCGCAGAAGTGAGCCTGCTGCCTTACCTTGGCGCGGTGCTGCAGTCCGCGCGTCCACGCAAAGATGGACGCCACCTGCACGGCACAGAGCAGAATACAGAGCGTTGCGCACGAGTGAGCGTGCGCTATGTGTGAGCGTGTGTGTGTGTGCGTGCGTGCGTGTGTGTGTGTGTGCTGGATGCCCACACGCCCACGCAAATATGGACGCCACCTGCACGCAGCACAGAACCGAGTAGAATACAGAGCGACAACTGCGATGTTGCTTGCTCCTCAATGGCCAATACTTATTATGTGGCGCCCCCACATCGGCTTGCACGCACCGGGTTGGTCGACGTCTGGTTGCCCTTCTGGTGCTCGCGTCAGTGGCGCGCGACCGCGCCGTAACCAAAGGGCACAGTCCCCTACCAGGCAAAGCCTCGGTAAACGCTTACCTAGGCTCTCTAGGCGTTACTTTATAAGGAAGAGGAGCACAAGTGGCGCGTGCTCACCGGGTTGGTCGACGTCTGGTTTTCCTTCTGGTGCTCGTGCCAGTGGCGCGTGACCAGGGCCTTTGCCATGAGCAAAGTTGCGGGAAGCGCTAGCGTAAACAAATGTCTGTATGTGGAAGAGCACGAGGGACAGAAAGACACGTGGCGCGTGCTCACCGGGTTGGTCAACGACTGGTTGCCCTTCTGGTGCTCGCGCCAGTGGCCTTTCCAAAGTCAAAGTCTCGGTAAGCATCAGGTAAGCGCAAACAAAAGAGGAGCAACGCAGGCGACACAAGTTTTGCACGCACCGGGTTGGTCGACGTCTGGTTGCCCTTCTGGTGCTCGCGCCAGTGGCGCGTGACCGTGCCGTGCGCGGCCTCGGCCTCAACGGTCAGTCCGTCGGGCGTGATCAGCACGCTGGTCATGAGCCCGAGGGAGCCGTAGCCCTGGCAGGGGAGGGGGGGGGAGGGGACGTCGTTGGTGGTGGTGTGCGTGTGTGCATGCGTGCGTGTGCATGCGTGCGTGCGTGCGTGTGTTTGTGTGTGTGTGTGTGTCTCTCTGTGTTTGGGTGTGCATGTGTGTGCGAGTGCATATGCCGCATCCACCTGCGAGATGATGTTGCTCTGCGTGCCACACGTCGCACGCACACCCATGCACACCCACACCCGCACCCACACAGCAGCAGCAGCAGCACCTGCGCAATGATGTTGCCATGCATCACACGCACGCACACACACGCACACACACACAGCAGCAGCACACCTGCGCGATGATGTCGCGCTGCATGTAGCACACACACACGCACGTGCACTCACACACACACACACACAGCAGCAGCAGCAGCACACCTGCGCAATGATGCCGCTCTGCACGCACGCACACGCACAGCAGCAGCAGCACACGCACACACACACAGCAGCAGCTGCATACCTGCGCAGTGATGCCGCACGTCGCACGCACACGCATGCACACCCACCCACCCATGCACAAACACACACGCACACTGCAGCAGCAGCACCTGCGCAATGATGTCGCCCTGCATCACACGCACACACACACACACACACACACAAACAGCAGCAGCACACCTGCGCAATGATGCCGCTCTGCACGCACGCACGCACACGCACAGCAGCAGCAGCACACGCACACACACACAGCAGTAGCAGCACACCTGCGCAGTGATGCCGCTCGGCATGCACGCACACGCACACCAAACACAAACACACAGAGGCAGCAGCAGCAGCACAGCTGCAAAATGACGTCGCTCTGCACGTCACACGCACACCCACCCCACACACACATGCACACACACACGCACGCGCACACACACACACACACAGCAGCAGCAGCAAACCTGCGCGATTATGTCGCTCTGCACGTCGCCGTCGTAGTTCTTGGTCGCCCACACAAAGCCGCCGCTGCAAGTGTGTGTATGTATGTATGTATGTGTGTGTGTGTGTTCGTGTGTGTGTGTGTGTTCTTGGTCGCCCACACAAAGCTGCTGCTGCAAGAGTAAGAGAGTGTGTGTGTGTGTGCGCGCGAGTGCCTGCGTGTGTGTGTGTGTTCTTGGTCGCCCACACAAGCCGCCTCTGCAAGTGTGTTTCTGCTCGATTTCACAGTCCGTCGGATGCCTTTGATGGCGTATAATGCTGGTGTGTGTGTGTGTGTGTACGCGTGTGAGCATCAGTATTGGTGTATGCCCTGGCAAGGCGCAGCGCCAGGGTCCCAGAGCCCCGACCGCACAACGTACTAGTGGTACCCTCGGCCTCGGCCGTGCACGCGCATCAACGTCTCGTCCTCTGCCTGCCGGCCTCGACGTGTATGCACGCGCACGGCCCTGGCCTCAAACCATGCACATCCACATGCACGCTTGGCGGCGCGCGTGCATGCATCGCCTGTGCACAATGTGTGCGTGCGCGTGTGCACAATCTTGGACCCCCCGGGTTTGGGAAACCACGCGCCCATCCCCCCGCACAACAATTACCACCCGCCTCGACGTGAGCGCCTGCGCGGTCACCGATACGCCTGCCTAGGGACACTTGTAGGGCCTAGGGTTAAGGGCTTAGAAGGATTTGGTCGCTTGTCAGCACTAGCACACGGGCGCTATAATTAGTTGGGCACGCCACCTGTGATGATGATGATGGATCTTACAGTCTGTGTGACACCAGTAATGATGTATAAGACCGGTGTCGGCGCTAGCGCCCGACACCTTAAACTCAGTTTCAGTGGGAAACTGGCTGGCTACCTGGTAGGGGTGAGGGTAAACCCCCACACGCGTGCACGCACTGGACCTAGACAGGACACTGGGCCCCCAGATCCACCCTATACCACCCAGGTAGTGACAGCAACGCATTGTTGGTGTGCGCCTGTGTTCTACTACTAGTCCCGCCGCCGCCATTGGCTCCAGCAATCTCCTCCATGCCCGCCAGCAATCTCCTCCACGCCCGCCAGCAATCTCCTGTATGCCCGCCAGCAATCTCCTCCATGCCCGCCAGCAATCTCCTGTATGCCCGCCAGCAATCTCGTCCATGCATGGGCGCCGCCATGCGATCTCCATGCGCCGCGCCGCGCTCCATGCGCGCCAGCACCCGTACCACCGCCTCATTCCCGTTCTTTAGCCATTCCCCGTGACACCTATGGCTGATCCTTGTTCCGCCGTCCCCTTTGGCATCTGTAACCCGTATCCTCTCCCTGTAGCCTCATTCCCCGTTCTTAACCGCCATCTCCATTATGGTGCCCGCCCGCTGGTGGGGCCTCGCCTCGCCCCATGCCGCACGGCTAGTGTATTGATTGCTGCGCCATCTATAATCTGCGCCTTGGGGCAGGGAACCCCTGCGCCACAACCTCCTCACAAAGCCTAGCCGCATGTGCCTCGCTTCCCATGTTTCTCAATTTCTCGCCATCCGCTTCCATGCTGCCGCCTGCAATCTCCTCCACGCCCGCGAGCAATCTCCTCCATGCCCGCCAGCAATCTCCTCCATGCATGCACGCGCAGAGCGCCGCCATGCAACCCCCATGCGCCGCGCGCGCCATGCGTGCGCCGCGCCCGCCAGCTCCCGTAGCCTCATTCCCCGTTCTTTACCCATGCGCCATGACGCATTAGCCTTGTCCGCCGTCCCCTGGCATGCATAACCCGTAGCCTCATCCCCGGTAGCCGCATTCCTCGTTCTTAGCCGCCATCTCCATTATGGTGCCCGCCCGCTGGTGGGGCCTCGCCTCGCCCCATGCCGCACGGCTGGTGCATCGATCGCGTCGCCATCTAATAATCTGCGCCTTGGGGCAGGGAACCCCTGCGCCGCAACCTCCTCACAAAGCCTAGCCGCATGTGCCTCGCTTCCCATGTTTCTCAATTTCTCGCCATCCGTCTCTCTCTTCCATCCAGGCACAGTAAACCATTAGGAGCCGCAATCTGCTTGAGTTCCGATCGTTGTGAGAGGGGGTGCATGCTCGCCGCAATTCTCGCCATCGTGCATCGTGCTCTCCATCGTACCGCTGCCCCATCTGCCACATAGCCTCGCCCCATCAGGACCAGTTCATCAGTAGCGCTGTGCGTCACAGCCGCTCAGGGCAAATTTCCAGATTTTCAGCCGCCCAGTACCAAGCGCAGTTGTCCCGGTTGTCCGCCATCGAGCGGCGCCAGGGCGGGAGCCCCTGGCGAAGAGCTTATGAACTTAACATGGTAGACAGACAAACTTATCAAACTTACCTGTAGGCAGCTGCAAAAAACCAACACCATCGTCACTAGCGAATGCCTGTTTGGCGCGTCGAACACGACTGCTACATCCATCATCAGTTGCTACCACTCGCCTCGATTTGAGCGCCTGCGCGACCATGTCGTCAATCAGCCTGTGCTCGTACCAGATGCCGGCCGTCTGAAAGATGGAACAGGGGGGAGGAGAGAGGAGGAGCAGGGGCAGGTGGGTGGGCCTACTGCGCGCTGAGCGGTGTGTGTGTGTGTGTGTGTGTGTGTGTGTGCGTGTATCGTCAATGCGCCTGTGCACGTACCAGATGCCGGCCGCCTGCAAGATGGAACAGCGGGGAGGGGAGAGGAGGAGT
>VFSX01000579.1:64263-94754 GCA_016618255.1 Chlamydomonas sp. UWO 241
TATTCGAACGCCACATTCCTCTTATTTCTGTGATCGCTTCGGAGGCTCTGTAGACATGGTCCTTCGTAAACACAGGCATGTCCTCACATCCACATACACAAGATTGCAGGCAGCCAGGGGTCGACTTTTGGCAGCTGCTGGCCTCTCTCTCAGGGTGTGTGCGCAGGCGCAGGTCTTAATACCGTAGTCACGCTTTGCCTTTGCGGGGGTCCACTAAAGGGTCTCTCTATTTGGAATTTCAGGCCTTTTCGGGGCGTTTTTCGACTTAATTTGACTTTGCGCTGCCTTTGCGGCGGCTTTTTGCAGGCCTTTAGAGTGTTGATCCGGGTTCAAATCCCGCAGGAACCTTTTCTACCTTTGAGGAGCGTTTTCGGACTTAATTTCACGTTTACGGAGCCTTTGCGGGGCGTTTTCAGACTGAACTAGGCGCAAAGGCAAAGCGTGACTACGGTACCCTGAACCTTAAACCCTAAACCCTACAGCCCTCAACGCCAGCACAGGCATTCGACGGACCGTGACGCCGACCACACGCAGTCTGCCTCGTCTTTGAGGGACCGCCAACCCTGGACCCACGCAATCCCCGACCTTGTTAGTGGCGAATTTGGCCCGTCTAAGCGCACATCGCGCGCCGAGGGCGCTCCCACCTGCCCCCCCACCTGCCCCCCACCTTCCTCGCGACTGCCCCCCACCTTCCTCTCAGCTGCGACCCAGCTGCCCACACTCACCTTGAGGATCGTGTTCTTGGTAGACAGGTACAGTGGCCACTTCTTCATCAGCGCGTACTCAAAGCTGGACCGAGCAAAGCCGCGGATGCTCTCCTCGGTGTTGTACCTTGGAGGGTGAGTGTGTGTGTGTGTGTGTGTGTGAGGGCGTGCTCAAAGCTTAACCGTGTCAAGCCGCGGATGCTCTCCTCGGTGTTGTGCCTTGGGGGTGCGTGTGTGTTTGTGCGTGTTTGTGCTTGTGTGTGCGTGCGTGTGTGTGTGCGTGTGCTGTGTGTGTGTGTGTGTGTGTGTGCGTGTGTGTGCGTGTGTGTGTGTGTGTGTGTGCGCGTGTGCTCGAAGCTGGATGGCGCAAAGCCGCGGATGCTCTCCTCGGTGTTATACCTTGTGTGTGTGTGTGTGTGTGCATGTGTGTGTGTGTGTGTGTGTGTGTGTGTGCATGTGTGTGTGTGAGTGTGTGTGTGCTCGAAACTGGACTGTGCAAAGCCGCGGATGCGCTCCTCAGTGTTGTACCTGCGTGTGAGTGTGTGTGTGTGCGCGCATGTGTGTGTGTGTGTGTGTGTGTGTGTGTGTGCTCGAACTGGACCACGCAAAGCCGCGGATGCTCTCTTCGGTGTTGTACCTAGGTGGTGCGTGTGTGTGTGTGTGTGTGTGCTCGAACTGGACCGCGCAAAGCCGCGGATGCTCTCCTCGGTGTTGTACCTTGGGGGTGCGTGTGCTTGTATGTGTGTGTGTGCGTGCGTGTGTGTGCGTGTGTGTGTGTGTGTGTGCTCGAACCTGGACTGCGCAAAGCCGCGGATGCTCTCCTCGGTGTTGTACCTTGGGGGTACCTTTGCGTGCGTGTGTGTGTGTCTGTGTGTGTGCTCGAATCTGGACTGCGCAAAACCGTGGATGCTCTCCTCGGTGTTGTACATTGAGGGTGCGTGTGCGTGCGTGTGTGTGTGTGTGTGTGTGTGTGTGTGTGTGTGTGTGCGCGCGAGAGTGCGTGTGCGTGTGTGTGTGTGTGCATGTGTGTGTGGTCGATTTTACAGTCTTGTTGGACGCCTTTAATGGCGTATGTGTGTGCATGTGCGTGTGGTCGACATTGTGTCGGACGCCCATCATCTTAAGACAGACTGACAGTAAATCTACCAAACACACAGCGCGCGCTCTCTCATAGCCAACTCACGTATGCAAATATTCGACTCAGATTTGATCCCCGTCGACTCAAATTTGACCCCCCCCCACTCCGACGGATGTTGCCCCGGATACCATATGTGAAGTTGACCAAAACCCGATTTTCGACTCAAAATGAGTCGAATATTTGCATATGTGAGTCGGCTATCACTTGCACGTAGGTCGTATTATACGCCTAGTATACAAATATAGGCGTCCGACGAACTGGAAAATCAGCCACTCACATTCCCCCACTGCGACACCCGGACCCTCAACGTCATGGATCCCGAACGTGGCCGGTGCGCCTACCCCCCCCCAGCCGCACGCACACTTCACTCCCCACAGTCCACACGAGCACACAATCACACAAAAGCGCACGCTTTCTCCTATTCACACTCACATGCCCATCGCGACGCCCGGCCCCTCGAAGTCGTGGATGTCGTACGTGACCGGTGCGCCCCCTCCGTCGGGCGTGAACGTCATCGTGACCTTGCCCGGGCCCGGGATGGCGATGTCCGTGGCGCGGTACTGGTCGCCGTACGCGTGCCTGCGTTTTTTGTTTTGTTTTTGTCAGTGTGTGTCCCTGCCATGTGTCGGTTACAGTTTACAATGACGCTATCGCTAGAAGGCTTCGCCAGACTTTTTTTTAAATCAACGCACACTGGACGCACACACGGAAGCCAACAAGGTCCCTGCACCCAGGACGCGGTTTGACCACGATGCCCCACCCCACCCCACCCATCCCTTCTGCTCTCTTGGCCCACGTCTTGGGGGCCAAGAGGGCAGGGGAGGTTTCTGGGGGCTGCGGTAGGAGGGGGGCGGGGGGGGGGGGGGTAGGGGGCCAAGAAGAGGGGGGGGGGGCAAGAGGGCGTTCGGGTGCCTACGTCGCTCCGACGGCGATTCCGAGGGGTTTTGGCCCCCCCCGTCAGGCTCCCCCCCCCCTCTTGGCCCTCTTGGCCCAAGACCCCCCCCCCCAACATCGGTCAACAGTCAACGGTCACCGGTCGAAACGGTCAACGCGGTTTGACCACGATGCCCCACCCCCCACCCCACCCATCCCTTCTGCTCTCTTGGCCCACGTCCCTGGGGGCCAAGAGGGCGGGGGAGGTTTCTGGGGGGTGCGGTCAGGGGGCCAAGAGGGCCAAGAGGGCAGAAGGGGGCCAAGATCCACGCCGCCCTCTTGGCCCCTCTTGGCCCCCATCCCGCCCACCCCAGACGGCAGGGCGCGGGTGGGTGGGGGTGGGGGGGGGGGGAACGCCAAGAGGGCCAAGAGGGCAGAAGGGGGGCCAAGATCCACGCCGCCCTCTTGGCCCTCTTGGTCCCCACACCGCCCACCCCACACACACACACCACACCACCCCCGCCCCCCCCCCCAACAGCTTCCCAACACCCCAGTCACTTGCGTGGATTCCTTGCTGCCGCGCCGAGAGGGAGAGGGAGGGGCACACACGACCTACTTCTCTAGGCAAGATACGCACAAGACGGGACACAAGCAAGGGGTGGATTGCCATCCAAGTCGGCCCTGCACACAGGGGTGCACGTGGGGTCCCCCACGTGGGGTCCCGCACGAGGGGGGTCCCGCACGAGGGGGGTCCCGCACGTGGGGTCCCGCACGAGGGGGGTCCCGCACACAGGGTTCACAAGCAGCGCAGGTCCTGGGTGTGCAGGAGTTTCCAAGTAGCGTGCGGGGGAGGTCGCCGCACGCGTGCCTGTGCGCCAGCGACAGACGCAGTGGCCGCGCCAGTGGGGCGTACATGCGAGCGGGCTTGTATCGAGGGAGGGGGGGGGAGCGTGAACGTCAATGCGTGAGCATGCTGAGCCCCGGGACGGCCGCGTCCGTTGCGCGGTAGGTACTGGTCGCCGCACGCGTGCCTGTGCGTCAGCGACAGACGCAGTGGCCGCGTCAGTGGGGCATGTGTGGCGCGTGGGCATCAGTGTGTGTGTGTGGTACGTCATCGTGTGCAAAATCTTGACCTTGCCCGGCCCCGGGATGGCCACGTCCGTTGCGCGGTACCGGTCGCTGTACGCGTGCCTGTGCGCCAGCGACAAGGCATGTCAATGGGGCGCGCGTGCGCGTGGGCATCTGTGTGTGTGTGTGTGCGGGGGGAGGGGGGAGGGGGGCATCATTGTGTGCAAAAGCTTGAGCTTGCCCGGGCCCGGGATGGCCACGTTGCGCGGTACTGGTCGCCGTACACGTGCCTGCACGGCAGCGACAGTTGGTGCCAGCGGAGCGTGCGTGGCGT
This sequence comes from Chlamydomonas sp. UWO 241, assembly GCA_016618255.1. NCBI lineage: Eukaryota > Viridiplantae > Chlorophyta > Chlorophyceae > Chlamydomonadales > Chlamydomonadaceae > Chlamydomonas > Chlamydomonas priscui. The sequence continues at coordinate 68,381 of VFSX01000579.1, forward strand.
GCATGCGGTGGGATTACGACGTGTGTGTGTGTGTGGGGGGGGGGGGTAGGTGAACGCCATCGTGACCTTGCCCGGGCCCGGGATGGCCACGTCGGTACTGGTCGCCGTACGCGTGCCTGCGCGCTACCAGCAAGGGAAGTGGTGGGTGGCGTCAGTGGGGCGTACATGCAGGCGGGCTTATGTAAAGCAGGAGGGGCGTGAAAATCAATGTGTGAGCATGCCGAGCCCCGGGATGGCGACCAGTACCGCGCCCCGCCACGTCGGTTGCGCGGTACTGGTCGCTGCACGTGTGCCTGAGTGCCAGCAACAGTCGGTGCCAGTGGGGCTTTTGTGGCGTGCATGCGGTGGGATTACGATGGCTGCGTGGGTGGTGTGGGTGGTGGTGGTGGGGGGTCGTCATCCTGACCTTGCCCGGGCCCGGGATGGCCACGTCGGTACTGGTCGCCGTACGCGTGCCTGCGCGCCAGGGTGGTGGCAGTGTCACGCACCCTCGCAGTAGGGTTTATGGTTGTAAGTTGAACGCCGAACGTCCCCCCTGTAGCCCTCTCTCTCTCTCTCTCTCTCTCTCTCTCTCTTTCAGCAGCCCCAGGGCTGACGCTTGTGACCCTCTCTCTCTTTTTCCCTCTCTCTTTCTCTCTCTTTCTCTCTCTCTCTCTCTCTCTCATCATCACTCTGACTCTCTCGCTCATACCCCCACTTGCCCGCCGATCACAATCAGCTTGGTCCACCCAGACCAGGATCCCACGATGCGCGGGATGGAGCCGGTCAGCCGGGGCACCGCCCGGGGCACCCTCGCTTAGGTCTTAGGGTGCAAGTTGAACCCCAAACGCCCCCCCGTGGATCAGCAGCCCCTGACGGCCTGCCTGTGACACCCCCTCTCTCTCTCTCTTCCTCTCTTTCTCTGTCCTTTTCTCCCTCTTTCTCTCTCTCCCTCTCTTTTTCTCTCTCTACATGTGTCCCCACTCGCCTGCCGATCACGATCGGCTGGGTCCACCCGGGCACGCTGCGTGGGCTGCTGTTGACCCAGGGTGGATGGATGCAGTTCAAGTCGATAGTTGATTGAAGTTAAGGAATCCATCATGATTGAGGTTGATGCATCCATGCAGTTACAAGTCAAGTCGATGGATGCCCAATCCCCAGCTGAAGCCCCACTCGCCTGCCGATCACAATCGGCTGGGTCCACCCGGGCACGCTGCGTGGGCTGCTGTCGACCCAGGGTGGATGGATGCAGTTCAAGTCGATAGTTGATTGAAGTTGAGGAATCCATCATGATTGAGGTTGATGCATCCATGCAGTTGCAAGTCAAGTCAATGGATGCCCAATCCCCAGCTGAAGCCCCACTCGCCTGCCGATCACAATCGGCTGGTTCCACCGGGGCACGCTGCGTGGGCTGCTGTCGACCCAGGGTGGATGGATGCAGTTCAAGTCGATAGTTGATTGAAATTGAGGAATCCACCATGATTGAGGTTGATGCATCCATGCAGTTGCAAGTCAAGACGATGGATGCCCAATCCCCAGCTGAAGCGCCACTCGCCTCCCGATCACAATCGGCTGGGTCCACCCGGGCACGCTGCGTGGGATGCTGTCAACCCCCTACTTAAAGCAGTGTAAGAACGAACCGTCGAGAAATGGACCCCTCACTAAACCCTCAAGCACCGAGACTTTGCCAATCCCACTCGCCTGCCGATCACGATCGGCTTGGTCCACCCGGGCACGATGCGCGGGATGTTGTCGATGACGATGGGCTCGCGGAACACGGTCCCATTGAGGATGTTGCGGAGCGTGCCGTTGGGGCTCTTCCACATCTGCGTGGTGTGGCATGGATTGGATTTGGTGTGGAGTGCATTTGGTTTGGATTTGGTTTGGAGTGGGTTTGGTGGACGACAATGGGCTCGCGAAACACGGTGTGTCGTTGAGGACGTTGCGGAGCGTGCCGTTGGGGCTCTTCCACATCTGTGTGGTGGGGCGTGGCGTGGCGTGATGTGGAGTGCATTTGGTGTGGATTTGGTTTGGAGTGGATTTAGTGGACAACAATGGGCTCGCGGAACACGGTGTGTCGTTGAGGACGTTGCAGAGCGTGCCGTTGGGGCTTTTCCACATCTGTGTGGTGGGGCGTGGCGTGGCGTGGTGTGGAGTGCATTTGGTGTGGAGTGCATTTGGTTTGGATTTGGTTTGGAGTGGGTTTGGTGGACGACGATGGGCTCGCGGAACACGGTGTGTCGTTGAGGACGTTACGAGCGTGCCGTTGGGGCTCTTCTACATCTGTGTGCACGTGGATTTGGTTGTATTTTATTTCATTTGATCAAATCAAATCAATTTGATTTGGTCTGATTTGGTTTGGTTTGGTTTTATTTCGTTTGATCTGATTTTTTTTGCTGTTTGGATCACTCTGATGGGCTCGCGGAACACGGTGTGCCGTTGAGGACGTTGCAGAGCGTGCCTTGGGGGTTCTTCCACAACTGCGAGGAGTGGATTTGGTTTGGTTTGGTTTGGCTTGATTTAATTTGATTGGTGGTGTTTTATTTTACTTTTTGTATCACTCGCTGGGGCTCGCGGTGCACGGTGTGCTGTTGCGGAGCGTGCCGTTGGGGCTCGCTCTTCAACATCTGCGAGAAGTGGATTTGGTTTGGTTGGATTTGATTGAGTTTCTTCTGTTTTGCTTTGTGTATCACTCGGACGGGCTCGTGGAAAACGGTGTGTAGTTGAAAATGTTGCGGAGCGTGCCGTTGGGGCGCTTCCTCATCTGCAAGCACGTGGCTTTGGTTGGATTTGGTTTGGAGTGGATTTGGTGGACGACGAGATCGCGGAACACGGTGTGGCGTTGAGGATGTAACGGAGAATCTGTGCAGGTTTGATTTGATTGGAATGAACTGCACACATACACACACACACGCACACGCACACACACACACACATGCATACACACACACGCACACACACGCACACACACACACACACACACGGACACGGACACACACGCACACACCTTCTTAAGCCCAAACTCGACGACGCGCGCCTCGTCGGGCGTGATGGTCGCGCACTTGATGCCAACGTTGTACTTCTGCGGTACACACGGTGTTGCAGCGGTGCAGGTGTTGCAGCGGTTCAAGTTGTTGCAGTGCACGGTTTGCGGCGCACCGGTGCGTGCATGTGTGTGTGTGTGTGTGTGTCCGAGCGTGTGGTCGATTTTACAGTCCGTCGGACGCCTTTGATGGCGCATTAGACCCTAGGAACGAGGCCGGCAGCTGTCAACATTAGACCCCCCCCCGTGTGTGTGTGTGTGCGTGCGTGCGTGTGCCGGTTGCAGTGCACCGATGCGACGTTGCACTTCTGCGGCACACATGGTGTTGAGGCGCAGGTGTTGCTGCAGTGCACATGCCGCGGCGCGCCATCGAGTGCGCTGTGGTGCGCCGATGTGCGTACGTTGCGGCGTGCCAGTGTTTGTGTGGCGCGCCAGTGTGTGCGTGTGGCGTGCCAGTGTGTGCGTGTGGCGTGCCAGTGTGTGCGTGTGGCGCGCCAGTGTGTGCGTGTGGCGTGCCAGTGTGTGCGTGTGGCGTTCCAGTGTGTGCGTGTGGCGCGCCAGTGTGTGCGTGTGGCGCGCCAGTGTGTGCGTGTGGCGCGCCAGTGTACGTGTTGTCGCGCCAGTTTGCATGTGGCGCGCCAGTGCGCGTTTGCTGCGTCGCCTTGACACGATCCATGATGGATTTTACAGTCGTGTGTGGCGCACCTAACAGGCAGCGTATTCGACCTTTCTCGACGTAAAGCGGCCGAGCACTACAGACGGGTGGCTGGCTACTGGTGGTGGGGGGCTAGTGGGTCGGGGCTGGACCTAGACAGGGCACTCGGCCCCAAGATTTGCCCTCCCCGTGGGGGCACGGCCGGAGCTCACAGGCCCACGGGATCGTGCCCCCTAGACCTCCACCATAGCACATGGGTGTGTGTGTGAGTGTGTGTGTGTGTGTGTGCCATGCGCTGCTCGCCACTCGTCTACCTGGGATGGTGCGGTCTTCAGCAGTTCGAAAATAGTGTATTCAAACTTCAAACTGGTCGGGGCTGGACCTAGACAGGGCAGCCATACGCATGCGCCAGGCGTGCACCAAACCACACCCCTAGCAGCTGCATAGCTGCATCCCATGGCCTGTGGCCACGTCATTGTGGAATCGTGTAGAGGGAGGAACTTGCTTCCGGGTGATGTTCTCGTTTTTTTAGGGGAGTCAATATTGAGGGAGCGACAGACTTCCAAACCCATACTCTAAATAATATGTCCCTCTTCCTCGTGCACGTCAGTGGTCCCTGGGAAGGATTTAGCAATTAGTTTTTTGCCGGCTCCATCAACTTTGACCGCTCATACCAGGCACAATATACAGCGGGTATTCATGCAACGCATGCCGTTGGGCTGCTCTCGGCAAGAGCTTTCCAACGCACCGCTCCACGCCCTCTCCCAGCAAGTGTGAGGTGGTTTTCTGGGAAATGGGAAATCCAGCTCGGAGCGGTATACGGCTCGCAGGGGAATCACTGCTACACGTGCCTGCTGGAGAGCCGAGCACTGTTCCTGTTTCTGCTGCCACACTTTGATCGCCTCTGCCGCGTCGATCGTGACCTGGTCGTTCATCTTGTGCACTACTACGCCCCGAAACGCACATCAAGACGCGTACCCAACCAGGTCCTTGAACCCACAAAACCCTAACGCCGAACCAGTGGTATCATAGGCGTCCCCGCAGCCCCCGCCAGCGATTTAGTTTTCAGGATTTTAAATTAATATACTGCAGCCAAAAAGTGATAAATCCACACTTTCACACTTTTACACTCAATTCCGACTCAATTCTGCTTGTGAAATCACGCGTTTCAGCTTACATGTTGGCAGACCCTCTCTCTTTATATCTCTCTCCTCGAGCTCGGGCGACGGCTGGCGCGGGGAGCAGCGGCGGCTGGAGCGTTTGGGGGCGGCGTGGCTCTTTCCGCGCCGCAGGGGTCGGCACCGCGATGGCGCCGCGCGCGCTCAGGCCCACGGCCCATTGGTAGACAGTAGGCTGATCCGCCACTGCGACTACCATGCGCGTTAGCACGCCCAAGGTCAGACACAAATTTTCACACTTTCGGTCATTCCGGCTGCACAGCCGTCCCCCGAATTAATACTTTACAGCCGGATTACAGCCATATGGCTGCGTGCAGCCGGAAACAAAATCACTGGCCCCCGCAGACCCCGCTGCGGGGGCATACCAGCAATTTTGAGGGGAAACTGCGTGGGCAAATCGCGGAAGCTTCGCTTCAAAAAGTGTGAAATCTGACGATTTCCACACTCTTCCGCGAAAAGTGCCTCGCAACGGGGCAATTCGGCATGTTCCCTCCAACGTTGCGGGGGCACACAGGACATTTTTGGTTCCCTTCATGATACTCAAGGCCGCGTCACGCGGTGCCCGAGGAACTCAGTTTTTTTGTTTTGCTAATGGAAGTATGCACGTGGTGGCCTATGTATCTCATGGCCCATGCTGTAGCTGATGCACTGCTTGCGGGTATGTGCACTTCATGCATGCATGCAGCGCCCCGGCGAGGCGCATGGCGTGGTGTCCATGCATGACATGCTGTGGCTCATGCTCATGCTGCAGCTGATGTGCTGATTGTGAGGGGTAGATTTGCGTGGTGTGTGAACTGCATGCATGCAGCACCACCGCCCCCTTGGCGCACCCACATGGCACCCACATGCATGGCGTGATCCCATGCATCCCATGCATGCATCTGCCAGCTCCTTTGCACCGTAATGCCATGGCATCATCAAATCGCACACCATTCGCCACTCATGTAGCAGCAGGGGGCCCGAACCGGTCCATATCTTCTAACAAAAAAACCGGCGACATCCCCCAGCGACATGCGCACCCCCCAGAGACAAGCTCATTCCACTAGTTACGTGCAAGCCAAACTCAACGCAGAGGAGATAGTGACGGTAAGCACGGCATGGCTAGCCGACGCATCCTTGTTGCGCTCCGAGACTGTTGCGTTTGCGCCCTGCAGACTCACGCCCCGCTTCTGGCGTCTCGCGCATCGCACTAGTGACGTGAAGGCTAGCCTCACAGCAGTGGAGAAAGCCGAAGGGTCAGGACGGCACGCTGCTGACGTGGCTGACGTGGCGCGTCCATACCGGCGAAAAGACCGCCTCGGAGTTGCACAAGCTTTGTAAAAAAACGCCGACGCTATGACCTACGCTAGGCCTCGCTGGTTATCTCAATTCCTGTTTCCGACCCGGGTGCGGCGACGCGACGCGGATCTCGGAATGGCAGACGCCTCTCCGAATTCCGCTGCAGACAGTCCCGAGTCACTTCATTCGTCAGGAACACTACTGACCCAACCCCCTACACTAGGCCCACACCGCACCTTGGTCGCCTCTGCTGCGTCGATCGTGACCTGGTCGTTCGTTTTGTCACGGTTAGGCAGTCCGAGGTCGAAGTACTTGATGTCGAGGTCGAGGTAGGGCAGAATCAGCTGCGTGTGTGTGTGTGTGTGTGTGTCGCGGTTGGGCAGTCCGAGTTCGAAGTACTTGCGTCGAGGTCGAGGTAGGGCAGGATCAGCTGCGTGTGTGTGTGTGTGTGTGTGTGTGTGTAAGTCGTGGTTAAGGACTTAATGTCGAGGTCGAGGAAGGGCAGGATCAGCTGCGGGACAGGTGCCGTGTGTGTGTGTGTGTGTGTGTGCCATCTCGTCGCCCGCTCCGCCAGACACGCAACACACAACAACCCACCCTACCACAGCCTCAACGCCTGAGACGCGCAAGTCAAGGCGGTCATAACGCCTGAGGCTGTCGGGGGTGCGCCGCGGCGGTGGTGGGCGTCGCAGGCGGCCGGGGTTGCGCCTGAGGCGGTCCGGGGTGGCGTCTTAGGCGGAGCCTCAGGCGGCCGGGGTTGCGCCTGAGGCGGTCTCGGCGCGGCTGAGGCGCCGCCTGATCCGCGCAAATGACGGCGCAGTCTGAGGCGCTGTCTCAGGCGTTGGGAATGTGGTAGGGCCACAGCAACCGACAGCTTACCCAGGGTGGGTGGCCACTGGCCCTCTGCTTGACCATCGCCCATATGACGCGCGTCAAACAGACTCGCAACCCCACACCCACCCTTAACCACGCCTCTGCCTGCTGCCCGATCCCACAACCACCCCCCTACCTTCTGCCTGAGCATTGCCAGGATGACGCGTCATATTGACTCACACCCATCTTTAACCGCCCCTCCACCCTCTGCCCGATTCCCCCCCCCCCCCCCTCTACCTTCTGCTTGACCATCGTCGAGATGCCGTGTTTCATTTCGTTGCCCGCTCCGAGAGACACACAACCCACAACCTACAACCGGTCGTCCGTTCCGAAAACACACGGCCCACAACCGACAACCCACAACTCACAACAACCGACAACAAGCTACAGTGACCCCAGCCCACCTACCTTCTGCTTGACCATCGTCCCGATGACGCGCCATCTCGTCGCCCCCCCCCCCCGACGGACCCCTCAGACCCCAGCCGTAGTTCCTACCAGGTGCTGCCCATTCATACTGCCTACCTTCTGCTTGATCATCGTCCAGATGACGCGCGTCATCTCGTCGCCATCAAGATCGACCACCGGGTTGGCGACCTACGTAGTAATAAGCAACACAAATTACGAGGGTTCAGAGCCCAAACAGGGCTGCGCGAGCGAGCAGGCGATTCGCAGCGGCTGAGGGTACGTCTCGGTGGTTGAAGGGGGCCGAGTCATGTTGTTGAAGGCGCCATCAAGGTCGACCACCGGGTTGGCGACCTGCGCAATCACACAAATTACCGTACAGGGCCTGAGCCTTTGAGGGGGGTGGTGTCAAAAAATGATTGTTTAATCGCTCTGCGCGGGTATTTTCGTCGTTTTCAGTCGATTCGACGTCAGAGATCGCGCTTTTTATGCATACTACATTAAAGCTCCGCTGGGGGCTTCGAAACAACATTAATTTGCGAAGGCACAGGCCCTGTACGGTATGAGGGTTCAAAGCCCGAACAGGGCTGCGCTAGCGAGCAGGCTATTTGCAGCGGCTGGGAGCACGTCTTGGTGGACGACGGGGCCGAGTCGTTTGTTGAAGGCGTCATCCAGGTCCGGGTTGGCGACCGGGTTGGCGCACCAGTGATTCCCCTGCAAGCGTTGTATATACCGCACCGGACTGGATTTCCCATTTCCCAGATAACCACACCACACTTTGTGGCAGAGGGCGTGGAGGGGTGCGTTGGAAAGGTGTCGCCGAGCAGCACAACAGCACGCGTTGCATGAACGCCCGCTGTGTATTGCGCCTGGTATGAGCGGTCAAAGTTGCTGGACCCGGAGAATAAACAATTGCTGAAATCCTTCCCAGGGGACACTGGGGCACACGCGCCAGGTTTGAGCTGATCCTCCCGCAAGCTGTAAACCGCCCAGAGCTGGCCCAGAGTCGGATTTTCCATTTCCCAGGAAACCACCCGGAAGGCGCGGATGGGTGCGTTGAAAAGTTCTCGCCGAGAGCAGCACGCCGGCATGCGTTGCGTGAACAACCGCTATGTATTGCGGCTGGTATGAGAGGTCAAAGTTGCCCGAGCCGGGACAACAACAAATTACTAAAATATTTCCTCCTTAAAAAATGTGGTTGAGACCCGTTGTATGACCTGGGCGCTGCACGTCCACACACGCACGTGCATGCGCACGCAAACACACACGCGCACGCCATCACGCCACACGCACACGCACGCGCACGCGCACACACACACGAAATCCTCCCGAGCATAAGATTCGTGCTAACGAAAACAGGCCCAGAGCAGCGCCTCCGTGCCCTGCCGCCGCATCCCCTTCAGAGGGTAGCCCACACACACACACACACACACACACACACGCTGGCTGACTTCCTTGTCACCTGTTTTGAGACACGCACCGCGTGCACAGCAATCATGATGGCAGATGGCATGCTAGGGGTCTAATTTTGACAGTTGCCGGCCTCTTTTCTAGGGTGTAATGCGCCATCAATGGCGTCCGACGGACTGTAAAAATCGACCACACGCGTACACACACACACACACACGCACACACGCAGCCCAGGGCGGCTGCACGAGATGGTCATGTAACGACCAAGCAGCCGGCTCGCATTGTCACATACACACACATGCACACACACCACGCACACGCACGCGCACCTTGATCTTCACGAGCTCTGCGACGACCCCCATGCTTCTGGCAAAGACCAGCGGCGAAAGCCTGGACCGGGGTAAAGCGGCGGTGGAGCGGGCGGGGACAGCGGCAGGTCCACACCAGGTGCGCCGGAAGGCGGCGGCGACGGTGCGTGTGGGAGACAGCTTTGCAAACCAATCGGCGCGCGTGCACGCGCACACGTGTTGAGAGAGTGGAGGGAGAGGGGCTGTGCTGGGTGCGGGGCAGGTAGGCACGCATCAAGTCTGCGTGAGTCATCATAAAGCCTTGGAAGGCATGCTGCATGCATGCCCTTGCATGCCTTTGCTGCATGCCCCCCGACGCATGCCCCCCCATGCAGCTACCACAATCTGCACGAAATCTCTCCGCGTCTGAAACCCATGTAGTATACTACACGAGAGGGCCAACTCGGGGGGTGCGCACCCGCAGGGCTGGCTGGGGCGCGTGCTGACAAGAAGAGAGCTAGAACCCTTCACCCCGACGCAGCGCATGGACATCTCGGTCTCACCTCCTTCAGGAAGGGCGGCAGGACGGGCGGAGAGAACTCAATGTGCAGGCAAGTTCACGCACGGCTGAGATACGAAGATGACGCCATCACGCCGAGATGACCCCACACTTGGGGTGTGTAGGGTTATGTCCTGTGATTCCTCCGGGGTGTCATTCATGCGTCATTCGTTGCATAATATTCATAATACGTTTGTCATTGGCCATTGGTCGTCGGCTCCTGCTGCTCTGCTGACGTTTCTGCACAGCCACTCTTATTAAGAGGAGGATCAAAACGCGCATTGGTGCGCTACCATCAGCGTACCGTCACCTGGTGTGAATACAAAAAAAATATAGAAGGGCAAGGGGTGAGTGGGTGAGTGGGTGGGCACAGCTGGGCATTTAGTTGTACAAGTTCAAAAAGTGTTTCTAGTAAATAGGGAGCGAGGAGCGAAGAGCAGCATCCGCCACGAGGCGAGTCCGCCGGCCAGTCACTACTCTTCGCAGGGCGCTGGCCGGCAAGCTGGCCGGTCGAAAGGCTGCTTGAGCGCCAGACTTGGGCCGAAGGCCGCTGCGACCAATCAATCGCTCTGATCAATCCAGCATCCCGTCGCTCATCCTGCGCCCGCTTCCGTCGCCGCCACCACCTCTGGCCGGGCCCAGGCCCGCGCCGCGCCCAGACTCGGATGGTCCGCCGCCGCTGTCTCCGCCTTGCTGCGTGGGGTTGCCCGTGTCGTGCGTGTCGCCCACACCCAGGTAGCTGGCCGGCAGCTGCTCGCCCGGCGACTGTTGTTGGTCCACTACCAGCGGGGCGTGGGGCCACGCGCCATCGGCAATCAGCGCGGCGGCGTGTGTGTCGACGACGCCATGCGCCTCGGACAGCGCACGGCGCGGCTGCGGCAGCTGCGGCTGTGGCGCGTGCACGCTCTGCGTGGCGCCCTGTGTGAGCGCTGCAAACAGCCCGTTGGACACCTGGCCAGGCAGCTGTTAGCTGCCAGGTGGGTGCGACGGCCATGCAGAGGAGGCGCCCAGGGGGTGGGGCATCGGAGCGAGCGCCACCAGAGCGGGCGCCGCCAGAGAGTGCGGCAGGAGCGCGGCAGTGGCGGCAGAGTGCTCGTGCGCGAGCTGCGCATGCGCATGGAGCAGCGCAGCGTGCGCATGCGATTGTGCCTGCTGCTGCTGCCGCGTGCGCTGCTGCGCGTGCTGCTGCGCGTGCTGCTGCTGTTGCCCCTGCTGCTGCTGCTGCTGCTGCTGCTGCTCCGCCTGCTGCTGCCGCCCCGCAGCGGCCAGTCGCTCGAGGAAGCTCTCGACGGCTGCGGGCGCCGGCTGCTGCGCATGTGGCTGCCAGTCCAGCGGGCCCTGCTGCTGCTGCTGCGCCGCCTGCACCTGCCAGTCCAGAGGCAGGCTCTGATGCTGCTGCAGCTGCTGCGCCTGCGCCAACCCCTGCCCCTGCCACGCGAGCATCTGCCGCTGCGCCTGCGCCTGCGCCTGCCACTCGTGGCCCTGCTGCTGCTGCTGCTGCTGTTGCTGCCGCTGCTGCTGCTGTTGTTGTTGCTGCTGCTGCTGCTGCTGTTGCTGCTGCACCTGCTGTTGCTGCTGCACCGCCTGCACCTGCGCCAACGCGTTTTGCGTCGCCTGCTGCTGCGTGAGCGCAAGCAGGTGTGCAACGCTCGCCGCATCCATGCCTCCGCCGCAAAGCGACATGGGATCCAGGCCGCAGTTGCCGTCAGCGCGCCGCGTAGCCACCCACTCCGCGTGCTGCTCCTGCCGCTGCTGCTCCTGCCGCTGCTGCTGCTGTGCGTGCTGCACCTGCTGCCGCTGCTGCTGCTGTTGCTGTGCGTGCTGCTGGAAGTGCGCCCTCAGGACGGCCTCCGAGTACACACCCTCCACACCCACCGCCTGCGCGTCCATCCCGCCCGCCATCTGCAGCACAAACGGGCTCATGCCGCTTGCCGCGCCGCCCGGCCGCTGCTGCGCTGCTGCGAGCGCGCCCTGGTGACCTGCCGCCGCCAGCTGCGGAGGCGGCTCGCGTATCGGCGTGCCCAAATGAGTGCCGCCGGGTGGTGGTATCACGAGCTGGGTCAGCTGAACAAGCGCGGGCGCAAAGACCTGCGAGCAGCGCGGACATCGGAGGGGAGGCGCAGCGGGCGTAGGCGTGGGCATCCGGTGGTTGAAGGCAAGGGTCACATGATCTTGCAGGAATGTGGTGATGGTGGCGATATGTGGTGGTCGATTTTACAGTCCGTCGGACGCCTTTGATGGCTCATTACACCCTAGGAAAGAGGCCGACAGCTGTCAAAATGTGACGTGTTTGTGTGCCGCGGCCCGTGCTGGGAGACGGCCCTTATCCTCCCCCCATGCAGGACGCCATGCGGCACCGATCTCGACGAGTTGATCGACGAGCGGAGGAGCTGGCGCCCGTCAATGCATGCTGGACATTGGTCAAGGTGGCTGCCCGTGGAGGCGGGCTACCATCACGGCTTCAGCGGTGGCGACCGCCGAGGCAACACAGAGTAAATCCGCTTCACCAATCGCAGCGTTCGTCACCGCGCTCATCCTCGGGGTCGCTCGTCTGCCGGTGACTGGCGTTGGAAGGTCTTCAGGCAGCCTCCATGACAACTCTGTCGTCCATGCACCCCTGGAGGGTGGGACCTGGCCATGCATGAGGCATGGGGCGCCGGCTGAGCCCCATGCAAACGAGAGCTGGACAGCCATGCACTGCCAGGCGGGGACCGTTCCAGTCAGCGCCAGTCGGCTCTGCCGGCTTGACTGACCACAAGGCCACTACTGTGACCCTGAGGAAGGTCCTCTCCTATATGCTCCTTGCCAGGCATGTCTCTCAGAGACCGCTGTTTGGGGTAGTCTAGCCGGCGGGAGCGGTAGTCTATCGGCCGGGAGCCGGCGGTACTCCAGTACTTAAGTGTGCTGGAGTATCGGCGGGTGTCTCTAGAAGAAGAGTAGCCTGCTTAGCTGGAAACCCCGTGTTACTGTTACTGTGTGTGTGTGTGCGTGCCTGTGTGTACGTGCGCGCATGTGTGGAGCACGCGACGCATACACACGAGATGCTGACTTCCTTGTCGCAAGTTTTGAGACACACACCACGTGCACAGCAATCATGATGACAGATGGCATGCTATGGCTCTAATTTTGACAGCTGCCGGCCTCTTCCCTAGGGTCTAATGCGCCATCAAAGGCGTCCAACGGGCTGTAAAATCGACCACGCATTACCGCGCACCCACCTGCGCAGAACACGGCAAGTCGTACCCGCTGAGACCACCGCCGACAGAGCCTGAGCGATCAGAGCCGCACGGCAGGTGCGGCAACGTGCCGCTTCCGCCTGCGGTGTGCTGCAGCCATGCGCCGCTGCTTCCGGCAGGTTGCTGCAGCAGCGGCCACATTCCGCTGCCCCCGGCGGCGTGGTGCAGGGGCGGCACGTCGTGCGCGGGCTGCTGCTGCTGCTGCTGCGCACCAACCAGCGCGTGCTCCCCACCCAGCCCATCGGCAAGGTGGCGGTGCACACCCTGCTGCTGCTGCTGCTGCGCTGCCGCAAGAAGAAGCTGCCGTGAAGCTTCCCCAGCCTGCACGTCGAGCGACAGCGGCGCCGGCTGCCCGTCGACCGCGAGGTCGAGCACGCGCATCGCCTTGCAGAAGCGGCTCGGCTGGTGCTGGTGGTGCTGCTGCTGCTGCTGCTGGTAGTGCTGCTGCTGCTGCTGCTGCTGCTGCTGCTGCTGCTCGTACTGCTGCTGCTGCTGCTGCTGAGCGCTTCTGCCCGACCCCCCGCCCCCGCCTGCTCCGCTGCCGCTCCCCCCGCTCGCGCCCCCGCCACTGCCCAGGCTGAACACCGCCGACCCGGGTCCGCCCAACGGCGTGCCGGCGGAGCAGAGCTGCGGCGTGCCCGCCTGCCCACCCGGGTACCCACCGCCGCCGCCGCCGCCGCCATGCGGCGGCCCCGTGCTCGCGCCCGACCCCCCGCTGCGGTAAGCCCCGCCGCCTCCCTGGCTCGTGAAACTGCCAGCTCCTCCCTGGCTGGCGAAACTGCCGCCGCGCCCGCCGGCTCCCTGGCTCGAGAAGCTACCCTCGAGTGTCACCTCGGTGCTGCACGTCATACGGAGCGCATTGAGCGCCGACGTCGGTGATGCGGGCTCGGGCTCGCCGTCTGCCGTCCCACCTACGTGCGTGTGCGTGCGTGCGTGTGTGCGTTTGTGCATGCGCTTGTGCGTAAGGTTGTGACTGTGTGTGGCTTTGTGGGTGTTTGTGAGTTTGATGCGAGGTGTGTGAGTGTGCAGCTACCAATCGCCCCCACCTCCTTCACCCACGCCACGAGCTCATCGCGGCCACCTACAACTGCTGCACCCTCTGGGGTGCAGCAGATGGCTCACGCTTCAACCCCATGGCACACCCCCTTGCTCTCGCCAAACACCTCGCACACCTCCGCATCGACATATGCGGCCTCCAAGAGGTGCGTCACCCCGGCTCCGGTAGCCAGCCGCTCGAAGAGAATGGCTACCACTTCATCTGGTCCGGTGGGACCAAACACACCCACGGCGTCGGCGCCCTCCTCAGCCCTGACACCGCCAAGCTCCTCCTCAAAGAGGGCGGCTACGCCGCACTCAGCGACCGCATCCTCGTCCTACGCTTCCGCCCCGCCGGCGCCCCTCCCGTCACCGCAGTCATCGCTTACGCCCCCACAGACGCCGCGGATGACGCAGTCGCCAAGGACGCGTTCTACGAACAACTCCACCGCGACGTGCTCTCCCAAACCCCCTCAAACCACTTCCTTTTGGTCCTAGGCGACTTCAACGCCAAGATCACAGCGGCATCCCCCGACGCCCACCCGTCGGTGGGTCCGTACGCCTGCCCCCCCCTCCACCGCCCCTCCTCCTTCTTCCCTCCCTACTCCCCCCTTGCCGGGTTTCACCACAAACCTGGCATCAGCGACAACGGCCACCGGCTTCTCGACCTGTGTGCCGCCCACAATCTTGCCGTCACCTACACCTTCTTCCCCCATCCCCCTTCGAGCGTATTTTCCTGGTACAGCAACACCCAAAAGGATTGCAACATCCCAGACTACATCCTCGTCCGCCGCCCTCACCTGGGCTCCGTGCAAGACGTGCGAGCACGATGCCCCAAGACCCGGGGACTTGACACCATCGCCCGCTCTGACCACGCCCTTGTCACCGCGCGCATCCTCTTCCGCTTCTCCAGAGCCTGGAACATCACCCACTCCCGCCGTCCTCCTCCGCCCTCCCGCTATTTCACCGACCTGCTCCGAGACCCTGACACGCGGCTCCACTTCGCGGCAGCAGTCGAGGAGGCCCTCGCCACCCTCCCCCCTTCCCCGACCCCCCCCACCCTGGACCAGATGACGAGCCACCTCACCGCGGCCATCCACTCAGCGGCCAGATCCACCCTTGGCCCCCGCCCACGCTAGGTCCCCATCCCCTTCTACCTCCCCCCCGAGACTCTCAAACTCGCCCACGACCTTCAGTCCATGCGTTCCGACAGTGCACTGACTGGCAACCGTGACGCCCCCAAGGAGGCGCGCATGACTGCCCAGCTCAAGTCCGCCATCGCACGTGCCACCAACAAGCATTGGGACGGTGTCGCTCAACGCGTGCAACATGATTTTGACGACAACAACCCCCACTCCGCCCACCGCATGCTGTCCAAACTCGTCGACCGCCCCCCTTCCGCCGCCCTCCCTGCCCTCCGTGTCGGCGACCACCTGTGCTTTGGAGCTCAGGCGGTGGCAGACGCGTTTGGAGAATATTTCCGTGTCCTCCACACTCCACTCCGCTCGGAAGTCGACGAAGCCACCCTCGCCTCCCACCTCATCTTCACACCCACCACCCTCGCACCGCCCCCGTCTCCCTCCCCCTCCTCCTCCTACACTACCCCCGCTCCGCCTCCGTCCCCCTCCCCCTCCCTCCCCTCCCCTCCCCGTCCCGTCCCTCCTCCCCCTCCCCTCCCTCTCCCCTCCCCCCCTCCCCTCCCCCTCCTCCACTCTCCACTCTCCACTCTCCACTCTCCCTCTCCCTCTCCCTCTCCCCTCCTCCCCTCCCTCTCTGAGCGAGGTGGTCTCCGCGATCAAATCCCTCAGGAACTCTGCCCCCGGCTCTGACGACATCACCTCCCCCCTCCTCAAACACGGCGGCACCGCAACCGCAACCGCCCTCCACCAGATCATCCTTACCTGTTGGAACACCACCTCCATCCCCGCCGCGTGGAACCAAGCAGACATCTGCCCCCTCTACAAGGGCGCATCCTCGGGCTCACCCACGCGCAGCAAGTCCTACCGCGGCATCTCCCTCCTGCCCGTCGCTGGCAAGGTCTACACTCACATCCTCCTCAACCGCCTCAAGCTCCAGCTGGAGCCCACCCTCCACACTTCCCAGTTTGGCTTCCGTCCGGGCCGTGGCACCTCCGATGCCATCTTCACCCTACGACGCCTCCAAGAGGAGTCACACCGCGCCCACGCCCCCCTCCATGTGGCTTACGTCGACCTGTCCAAGGCGTTCGACAGTGTCAACCACGCCGCCCTTTGGAAAACCCTCCTCCACCGCGGCGCGCACCCTGCCCTCCTTGCACGCATCGAAAGCCTCTACTCTGGTGCCACCGCCAGAGCCCGAGTCAACGGTGCATACTCCGCCCCTTTCCCTCTCAAAGCTGGCGTCAAGCAAGGCTGCCCCCTCTCCCCCCTCCTCTTCAATGTCTACATCGACACAGTTGTCCGGTCCCTGATTGCCCAGCTCCCCAACGCTGGCATTCAAATTGGCTACATGATCGACGGAAAACTGTACACCCCTGAGTCCAGCAAGGAATTTTTGACCACCATCCTCCCCCTCCTTCTCTACGCCGACGACATCGCCCTGCTCGCCCCCTCCGAGGAAGACCTCCGCACCATGCTCACCCTCCTCGACCGCATCTGTTCAGACCTGGCCCTTGCGATCAACTACGACAAAACCGTGGCACAATCCCTCGGCCACCCTTCTGCCCACACCGTCCCCTCCGCCCCTATCACCATCCCCTCCAACTCCTCATCTACCCCCCACCTGGTCCACTCCACCTCCAAGTTCAAATACCTGGGAAGTATTCTGTCCTCCCCCGCCGCCCCTTCTGATGACGCTCCCAACACGTCTGATTCCGACATCCTCGACTCAGAGATCTCACGCCGGATCGGAAGTGCCTGGTACGCCTTCAACCGTCTCACTCCCCGGTTCTGGAACTCCAACTCAATCTCTCCCACTACCAAGATCCACCTCTACAACGCCTTTGTGATCTCTGCCCTACTGTATGGCTGCCAGACATGGACGTTGAACAAGGCCCACATCCACCGACTTGAAGTAACCCACAACCGCTTCCTCCGCCTCATCAAGGGCATCCCTCCTCACACCACAGAGCACACCTCCACCACCACGATGCATGCCTCCCCCCCTTGTACGTTCCCCATCATCGACACGATCAACAAGCACCGTGCTACGTTCATCGGCTCCCTCATCCGCCGCCTCCCACCTCCCCCGTCCCCCGCCCCTCCATCTCCACACACCCGCCCGTCCCTTCTCCCCCCCACTCCCTCCCGACATCATATACCCCCCCACTGCCGCCCTTTTCGCGTACCGCCGACCGGACATGACTTCGCTCTATGCCGGCGGCGCCATCACATCCTACCGGCTCAGCGCCGGCGACTTTTTCGCCCACTCCGTCAAGTTCCGTTCCTCCGCAAACACCCACTTTTCCAACTTCAAACGCGACATCTCCAAGCACCCCGAGTTCATGGACCTCTTGTCCAAGCGAGTCACACCCGAGTGGATCCTCTTAGCGAGATTTCCACAACTGTGGAGGTCAATCTGCCGAGACCTAGTTTAAACTCAGTCGAAGCGGAGTGACGAACACAGCCGTCAGTGACCCGCATTTGCCCCTTTCCCCCACTGCTTTTTGAATGAGGTTATTCACCCTCTTGTTGGCGCACGGTTGGTCACCCGCCTCCAAATGGAATCTCCTCAATGATGACCAGAAACAGCCTATCTAGGTCTGCCGTGCAGAGTTCTCTGTAACGATATCTCTCTCTCTGTGTGATGGGTGCGCATGTGTTTGCGTGTTTGTGGGTGTTTGCGAGTGCGATGTGATATGTGTGCGTGTGTGTATTTGTGTCTGTGAGTGTGTGTGTATGTGTGCATGTGGTGTTTGTGAAAGTGCGTGTGTGTACGAGGCGCGAGGCAGCTGCCCACACGGGAGCGACGAGTCCTCCACCCTACCACATTCCCAACGCCTGAGGCGGTGCCCGAGGCGCGCCCCCGATCGCCTCAGGCGGCGCCTTTGGCGTCACCCCGACCGCCTCAGACACCACCAACGCCTGAGGCACACCCCGACCGCGTCAGGCGTGATGGCCGCCTTCACTTGCGCGCCTTGGGAGTTGGGATTGTGGTGCGGCCACCTACCGAGCGCGCCGTTGGCGCCGATGCGGCGCTTGATCGACCCGAGCAGCGTGGTAGAGAGTGACAGACGCGGGCGGGGGCCTTGGTGTTGTTGCTGCTGCTGCTGCTGCTGTTGTTGCTGGTGCTGATTCTGGTTCTGCTGGTGCTGCTGGCTCTGGTTCTGGTTTTGCTGGGTTTGCTGGTGCTGCTGCTGCTGCTGCTGCTGTTGCTGCTGTTGCTGTTGCTGCTGCTGGTTCTGGTTCTGGTGCTGCGGTTGCTGCTGGTGCTGCTGGTTCTGGTTCTGCTGGTCCTGCTGGTCCTGCTGGTGCTGCTGGTGCTGCTGGTTCTGGTTCTGGTGCTGCAGCTGCTGCTGTTGCTGTTGCTGCTGTTGCTGCTGGTTCTGGGGCTGCTGTTGCCGCTGGTGCTGCTGCTGCTCATCGCCCTGCGCACCGCTCTGCCCATCGCCCCAGCCGAGGCTGCCAGTGGGGAGTGCCACCAGGGCCGCCGCGCGCGCGTGCTGCTGCTGCGCCTGCTGTGCGAGCAGCCACGCAACGTGGCGCACGTCGAGTGCCGCGCCGTGCCGCTCGCCACTGCTGCCCGGAAGCTGGGCAAGCCCCGCGGCTGCCGTCGCAGCCGCCGCAGCAGCAGCCTGCGATGCGCGCCCGCCATCTCCTCCGCCCCCATGGAGCATGCCGTGCAGCATGTGCACGCCCTGCCCGCACGCCGCGCCGCCGCACGCCGCCGCACCCACACCGGGGGCGCCGCAGAGCTGCGGCGGGGCGCCGTCGACCGGCATGCCGCATGCGACGTCGGCGTAGTCGATGGCCATCACAGCATGCGCCGCCGCGGCTTGCATGTCGCAGCCGCGCCGCGCACCGAGGCCGGGCTGCAGCGAGCGCTGCTGGTCCAGCTCCATCAGAGGATGGGGAAGCCGAGTGGCGCCGCTGGCACTGCCGCTGGCACTGCTGCTGCTGCACTGGGGCGCCTCTGTGCATGGCGCCGCCGCGGCCGCCGCCGCCGCGCCGCCGGCCGTGGCCGAGCGCTGCAGGCAGCGATGCATCAGCAGCGGAAGAGCGCAGCCGCTGGCGCTGCTCTTGCCGCTGCTGCACGAGGGAGCCTCCTCAGCGAGCGCAGCCGCTGCTGCAGCCGCAGCCGCAGCCGCCATGCTGCCGAGCCGCGAGCCGCCGCCAGGGGTGGTGGCCGAGTGCTGCAGCGAGCGCTGCGACGTCTGGGGCGGCGGGGGCGGTGCCATGCAGCCGCCGCCGCTGCCCTGCTGCTGCTGCAACGAAACCTCCGCCAGCGCCGCCGCCGCTGCCGCGTGTGTCCCGCACCCGCCGCCCCCGGGCATCCGCGCGTCCCCGCCGCGCCGGCCGGCCGTGGCGGACCGCTGCAGCGTGTGCGCGTGGTGCGGCGCGCGAGCCGCGGTGAAGCTGCCCCCGCTCAGGAGCACGCTCCCGGGCGCGGCAGAGAAGAACGAGGACTCGCTGGGTCCGACCGGCGCAGCTGCGCTGAAGCTCCCCCCGCTGGGGAGAACGCCCCCTGCGGCCGAGAACGCGGGCGCGGCAGTGAAACTGCCCTCGCTGGGGAGCACGCCGCCTGCGGCCGAGAACGCGGGCGGAGGAGCAGTGAAGCTGCCCCCGCTGGGGAGCACGCCCCCGGCAGCCGAGAACGTGGGCGGCAGAGCTGTAAAGATGCCCCCGTTGGGGAGCACGCCCCCCGCGGCCAAAAACGCGGGTGTGAGAGCAGTGAAGCTGCCCCCACTGGGGAGCACGCCCCCGGCGGCCGAAAACGCGGGCGGCAGAGCTGTGAAGCTGCCCCTACTGGGGAGCACGCCGGGCGCGCCACCGGGCCTCCCGCCCCTGCCGCCCACGGCCAGCCCGCGGCCTCGTCCGTGCAGCAGCAGTGAGGCCACCCCCTGCAGAGAATTGTGGGTGGTCCGGCTCAAGTGCTCGCAACATGCAGCCTGGCACAACAACTGCCATCTCCCGATCACGCACACCCGTGTGCGTAGTAGCCAGGGTCATGGGCCACCACATGCACACCGCCATGCACACACCAGGCACGACATGCACACCCTGCGCACCTGCGCCGACGTGCGCGCGCCCGGCGCGGCCTTGAGCCCGCCGCCGCCGCCAGACGCCGCGCCCGCACCCACGCCCGCGCCCACAGCCGTCGCACCACCGTGGCCCTGTCCCGCTGCCAGCGCCGACGTGTACATCGTGATCCAGGGGTGTTGCAGCAGCTGTGCGACCGGCGCGCGCGTGGCAGGGTCCTGGGCGCACGTCAAGCAAGAGGGGGAGGGGCAGGGATGCCGGGTCAAGCAGGGGGTGCAGGCATGCAGGGGTGCTGCAGCAGCTGCACAACCGGCGCACGCGTGGTGAGCTCCTGAACGCACGTCAAGCAAGGGGGGGGGGGGCAGGGATGCCGGGTCGAGCAGGGGGGCAGGCATGCAGGGGTGCTGCGGCAGATGCGCGACCGGCGCACGCGTTGCGGGGTTCTGAGCGTAAGTCAAGCAAGGGGGGGGGAGGGGCAGGGATGCAGAGTCAAGCAGGGGGGGCAGGGAGACACAGGGTCAGCAAAGGGAACGGGCTCCGGGACGCATGCACTCGGGAGATTGCGTGTTGAAGGACAGGCGCGGGCGCCCGGCGCGACCGGCATGCGCGTGTGACGGGGTCCTGGGCGCACAGTCGCAAAGGTGGGGCAGGGATGGGATGCAGGGTCAAGCGAGTTGGGCAGGGACACACGGTCAAGCGAGGTGGGGCAGGGATGGGATGCAGGGTCAAGCAAGGGGGGACAGGGATGGGATGCCGAGTCAAGCAGGGGGGCAGGGATGCAGGGTCAAGCAAGGGGGGGTGGCAGACGTGGGATGCCAGATCAAGCAAGGGGGCAGGGATGCAGGGTCAAGCGGGTTGAGCAGGGACACACGGTCAAGCGAGGTGGGGCAGGGATGGGGGCACGGTGAAGCAGGGGGGGGCAGACGTGGGATGCAGGGTCAAGCAGGGGGGCAGGGATGCACGGTCAAGCAAGGGGAGGGCAGGGATGGGATGCCGGGTCAAGCAAGGGGGCCATAGCACACAGTCAAGTAAGGCGCAAGACTAGCAGATAAAGACGCGCACACTGCTCAAAACCCGAGGTTTTCCTGGACGCCCGTGGCATCATTTCACCCCAAGAACACGTGGTTCCAATTTCGTTGAGTTTCATGATGGTGAACAGGTTCCTTGTGGGGTTTGATCCCCCAAAGGCAGGTATGGGGACCAGTGGTTCCGCTAAGGATCTTGGCAGTGATTTCCTTTTCGGGATTTTTCAATTAATTATTCCACAGCCGGATTTTGCTTTGACCGCGTTGACCGTTGACCTCCCGTTGACCGTTTCTCCTCGTACAAAGGCCATTTGAAAACTGTTGACGTGCTCTGTCTGGCGAGCTTTTCAGACTCACAATCCACTGCATGAGTTGCGCTGTGTGCACGGTCAAATTAGAGCCGGAATACAACCAAATGGCTGTGTACAGCCGAAAAGGAAATCACTGGTTATGCAGCTGCTCCATCTGCACTTGTTGCTGTTGCATTTGGGCCTGCTGCTGCTCCATCTGAGTATGCTGCTGCTCTATGAACTGTTGCATTTGCTGTTGGACGTCGAGCTCGGGGTCCCAGATAGACGGGGCCGAGCGCATGAGCATGGGCACTGCGCGCACCTTGACGAGCGCGCAGCGAATGAACGACGCGGCCGCAGGGGACACCCACTCGGGGAGGGCTGGGTGGGCGGCCGTGATCGCGCGCATCGTGCTCTGCGTGTGCGTGCACGTTTTTGCGAAGGCGTGTGTTGCGTGTGTGTGTTTGTAGGGGGTGGGGGGGCACGCAGGCGGGGAGGGCTGGGTGGGCGGCCGTGATTGTGCGCATCGTGCTCTGCGTGTGCGTGCACGTTGGCAAAGGCGTGTGCTGAGTGTGTGTGTGGGGGAGGGGGGCACGCAGGCGGGGAGGGCTGGGTGGGCGGCCGTGATGGTGGGCGTGGGGGGGGCACGCACTCGGGGAGGGCTGGGTGGGCGGCCGTGATTGCGCGCATCGTGCTCTGCGTGTGCGTGCACGTTGGCAAAGGCGTGTGTTGAGTGTGTGGGGGTGGGGGGTGAGAGGGGGGGCACGCACTCGGGAAGGGCTGGGTGGGCGGCCGTGATCGCGCGCATCATGCTCTGCGTGTGCGTGCACGTTTGCGAAGGCGTGTGCGATTGTGTGAAGGGGGGGGGGGGAGGGGGAGAACTCGGGGAGGCTGGGTGGGCGGCCGTGATGGCGCGCATCGTGCTCTGCGTGTGCGTGCACGTTTTTGCGAAGGCGTGTGTGAGTGTGTGTGTGTGTGTGGGGGGGGGGGGGGGGCACTGGTAGAGGGCTGGGTGGGCGGCCGTGATGGCGCGCATCGTGCTCTGCGTGTGCGTGCATGTTTTTGCGAAGGTGTGTGTGAGTGTGTTGGGGGGGGGGGCAGAACTCCGGGACGGCTGGGGTGGGCAGCCGTGATCGCGCGCATGGTGCTCTGCGTGTGCGTGCACGTTTTTGCTAAGGCGTGTGTGAGTATGTGTATGTGTGTGTGGCACTGGGGGAGGGCCGGGTGGGCGGCCGTGATGGTGTGCATGGTGCTCTGCTTGTGCGTGCACGTTGACAAAGGCGTGTGTGCGTGTGTGTGTGTGTAGGGGGGGGGGACCTGGTGGAGGGCTGGGTGGGCGGCTGTGATGGTGTGCGTGGTGCTCTGCATGTGCGTGCACTTTTTTGCAAAGGCGTGTGTGCGTGTGTGTGTGCGCGCAGGGGGGGGGGGGGGGGGGGGGGGGCACCCACTCGGGGAGGGCTGGGTGGGCGGCCGTGATGGTGTGTGTGGTGCTGTGCGTGTGCGTGCACGTTTGCGAAGGCGTGTGTGAGTGTGTGAGGGGGGGGGGGCACCCACTCGGGGGGGGCTGGGTGGGCGGCCGTGATCGCGTGCACGTTTTTGCGAAGGCGTGTGCGTGCACCTTTGCGAAGGCGTGTATGTCTGTGTGTGTGTTGGTGATGGCGTGTGTGGTGTGTGTGTGTGTGTGTGTGTGTGTGCAGGTGGGTGGGGGGAGGGGACACCCACTCGTGAAGGGGGGGCGGGCGGCCATGATTGCGCGCATCGTGCTCTGTGTATGCGTGCACGTTTGCGAAGGCGTGTGTGAATGCGCGTGCGTGGGGGAGGGGGCACACACTCGGGGAGGGCCGGATGGGCGGCCGTGATGGCGCGCATCGTGCTCTGTGTGTGCGTGCGCGTTTTTGCAAAGGCGTGTAAGAGTGTGTGTGTGTGGGGGGGGGGCACCCACTCGGGGAGGGCTGGGTGGACGGCCGTGATGGCGCGCATATATATACTGCAGTACGGTGACAACAAACCCACCTCGCGGTCGGTCATTCCTTGGGCTACATACATGACGAATACGCAATTGCGTATTATATATATATATATATATATCAGGGGGGGGGCAGAAGTTAGGAACAGACACCATGTCGAAATACTTTGAATTTTCACACCAGACCGGTGCCATGCCCTTCCCCTCCCTAAATGAGAGAGAAACCCACTCTAAAAAAAACGGGCAGCGAGGGGGGGGGGGGTCTAGACCGTTTCACATAATTTTTATTTAACTTTTTATTCTGACATCCGTTCGACACGACAGTTGGTGCGCTGGATTCCTCCCGTCAAGAGGAGTCAAAATTCACCTTCAGATCCCCCATACACCCAATAGATAGTGCAGTGGTGTGGGGGTGTGAGGGGGTCCACACCGGGCGATTGGTGTGGACCACTGGTTCACACCCCCTCGGAGCCAGAATGCTCTGCAGACCTCCGATTGGGATGGGGAAGGCCGCAATGGATTTGTCTCACGACAGGGATGCCAAATCCATTGTCATTCATGTAGTTCAATAGTTGGGAGGGTGTGGAAGGGGCCTCGGTGTGAGGGGCTGCACCGGGGCGTGTGGCCGTCTTCTGGGGCCAGTTTCAGGAGTAGGACTGGGCTCTGCAGCTTCTCAAATAGTGCGATGGAATGGGACGACGTCACGAAGCTGCCCACCAAGTTTCAGCTCCAGCAGATAAGGTCTGGGTGTACTTGGGGGGGGGAAGGTCCAGGCCCGTTTTGAAAATAAGTCAACATGAGGTCTGAGAAAAACTGTTCTGCCCCCCCCCTGATATACATATATATATACTGCAGTACGGTGACAACAAACCCACCTCGCGGTCGGTCATTCCGAATGGTGCGCGTCCAACTGTGAGCTCGTACGCGAGCACGCCCATCGCCCACGCGTCGACCTGTGATCGAGTGCGAGTGCGAGTGCGAGTGAGGGGCAGAGACTGAGATGGAGTAAAAGAGAGTGAGAGTGACAGAGTGAGAGTGTGTGAATTAGAGGGATAGTGATGATGATGATGAGAGTTTTACAATCCACATAGTGAGTGTGCTGAGTATGCGTGATTGCATGCAAGTGGGAGTGAGAGTGAGACAGAAAGAGCAAGTAAAAGAGAGTGGGAGTGACAGAGTGTGTGAAAGAGAGTGAAAGGAGGGTGATCGTGAGTGTGTGTCGAGTGTGCAGGCGCCATGCCATGCCATGCCAACAGACTGCACAGTCACCACCACAACTGTCATCACAACCACCATCACAACCACCATCGCAACCACCAACAACCCACCGCCTCTGTGTATGCCAGGTCATGCCGCTCCAGCCACCACCACAACTGTAGCATACTAAGAGCCAACGGCTCTGCATCATACCCTATGACCTGTCCAAACAACCCACCGCCTCGGTGTACGCCAGGTCTTGCCGATCCTTGTTGTCGCTGGGGAGGGACTTGTCGAGACAGCGTAGCACCTCGGGCGCCTGTGCGTGTGTGTGTGTCAGGGGTTTCCTTTGGGTCAGTCATCCTTTCGTTTTTCCCGAAAAATGTTTCCCGGTTTGGTCGGGATTTGGGGCTGCAGCCCTAAGAATCGCTTCGAAAAGTGCGAAATCAACGATTTCACACTTTTCTCGGAAAATCGCCTCCGCACGTCGGTTTTCCCGAGCGTGCCCTCCCCCAAACCATCGGGGACGCGCCCTTCGATCACGGTTTATTTATTCCCGATCGGGAAGGAAACCCTTGGGGTGTGTGTGTGTGTGTGGTCGATTTTACAGTCTTGTTGGACGCCTTTAATGGCGTATTAGACTTGTGCTTGCGCACTCAATCCCTGAGGCAGGCAGATACTGTCACCCGCACTAGTCCACTCAGTGGATACAGTGTGTGTGCGTATGCAAGCGTGTGTGCGTGCTTGCATGCGTGTGTGTGCATGTGTGTGTGTGTGTGTGTGTGTGCAAGCATGTGTGCGTGCTTGCATGCGTGTGCGTGTGCGTGTGTGTGTGTGTGTGTGTGCAAGCGTGTGTGCATGCTTGCATGTGTGTGTGTGTGTGTGTGTGCGTGTGTGTGTGTGTGTGTGTGTGTGTGTGTGTGTGCGTGTGCAAGCGTGTGTGCGTGCTTGCATGCGTGTGTGTGCGCGCGCCTGTGCGTGTGTGTGGTGTGTGTGTGTGTGTGTGTGTGTGTGTGTGCGTGCGTGCATGTTTTCTAGTGCTTGCATTGCCGGTGCATGCTGCTCGCGCTCACGCAACGCTTTGGTGGAGGATGAATGGATGGTTGGATGTGTGTGTGTATGTGTGTGTGTGTGTGTGTGTGTGGTGGTCTATTTCACAGTCCGTCGGACGCCCCCCCCCCCAACACACGCCCCGCACACAACCAGATATGAGTGGCGCGCTAGCCCCTCCCAACTCCACCCCCTTTCAAATTTCCCTGTGGACTTTCCCCCCGCTGCCCCCCCACTCGAACCCCCACCCACCCACGCCCACCACAAACACGTTAATCGCACGCACGAAGACACACGCACACGCACACACACACACACACACACGCACGCACACACACGCACACACACACACCACACAACCACACACAACCACACACACACACACACACCATGCAGTCTAGCGTGTTGAGCCGCGTGACCGGGCGCTCCTCGCACACAACACACACACACACACACATGCACACACACACACACACACACGCACACACACACACACACGCACACACACCACACAACCACACATAACCACACACACACACACACCATGTAGTCTAGCGTGCCGAGCCGCGTAACCGGGCGCTCCTCGCAGTGGTTGATTGCGAGACCAAAGTCGGTCACCTGTTTCGTTTGGATTGAGAAATATGATGTGAGGCGGGTGTTCGGGGGGGGGGGGCGTCAGCTGGTCGTAGCAGCTGGTTGTGTGTTGTAGCAGCTGGTTGTGTGTGTGTGTGTGTG
>VFSX01000138.1:0-44160 GCA_016618255.1 Chlamydomonas sp. UWO 241
CAACACCCACACCCCACCCCACACACACCACTCAGTTCTCCCGCCCTCGCGTCCGACCGCGCCGCGTGCGACACGCTCTACGCGACCGTCAAGGGCGAGTGCGAGGGCGGCCTTTCGTACCTTCTGCGCAAGCGGCTGCAGGACCCATACGCTGACTTTGGGCAGAGGATGCTGTGGGAGGGCATACGCGGCTTCCGCGAGCAGGCGCCGACGTTCGAGCCCTGATAGTGTTGTCACGTCACCTTACTTGGAGTTGTACTTGTGTGGGGCGCGACACTTCCCCACAAGTGTGAGAACTCCTGTGGGAGGGAGGGCGAGCAGGCGCCGACGTTCGAGCCCTGATAGTGGTGGCTTTTGTTCCCTCGTGTCCGTGTCCTTCGTCTTCCTCATCCTCGAGTTCCGTTCCCCCGAGTCCAAGTTCCTTTAGTCCTGTCGACTCTAATGCTCTAGATGGATTGGCTTGCGTGTCCCTGTGTTTTCAGGGGCCGCCCTGCTCCGGCCGTGCCTTCGGGAGTCTCCGTTCCACCACCAGGGTCTCTTGTTTCCTCTTTGTGCCTGTGTTACTGTCGCTTAGGTGTCGGCATGGTTGCGTTGCTTGACTGTCACGTTGGCCTCTGAAAAAAAGGTTCGCCTACGTATGACCGTACCAGATCTCGCTCCAGATCTGGAGCCACGAACATACATAAGGGTCAGCACAGCTCACTCGCCTGTAAAGGGCATGCGCGGCTTCCGCGAGCAGGCGCAGACGCACCAGATGTCACTTGCAGCCGTACTTCACATTTTGTGGGAAGTGTGGGAACTCCTGTGAGAGGGATGTGGGAGGGAGGCGCCAACGTCCAAGCCTTGACCGTGGTCGCCCTCCAAGGGAGGGGGCACGAGGGCGCACATGCTCCCCCTCCCCCCTCCAGAACCCACCACGGTTTACCACTCAGTGGTGACTGAGGGGCCCACATAGCTGCACTCTGCGTTGGGTTTGGGTTCTCTGCCAGCTGGGCTCAAGTTGGGTGACTAGACAAGGGGCTGCGTCGCCCCGAGGCATTCGATGATTGGGCTTTTCCCCTGCAATCTTCCCCTGCAATCACCATTCACACACACACACACACACACACACACACACACACACACACACACACACGCGCGCAACAACACACGCACAACCACGCCTTTCCCACTTTGTCCCTCGCCCATGCCTCGTCTAAGGTCTTAAGTAAAGCTAAACAGGGGCACCTGTAGTGATGCGGCGCGCTGTTGCTCTGTGTTGAAGGCATCCACACCTTCCTCCAGCTGCCCCGCAGCTGTGTCATGGCGTCCCCCTATCTCCGATCTGAGCGTGCCGGCGGTCGCCTGGTGTCTGCCCACCATGTTAAGATTGTTGTGATTGCAGGTTCTGCAAGAAGGCATGGCGCCAAGTTTCAGCAGGAGGAGGAGCCGGATGTTGTTTGCTCTCATGGTGGTGGCTGCTGTGTCCATTCCCTCTTCTGTAGGAGGGCAGAGCCAGCTTGTGAACCCACTCAGCGTTAACCTGCTCAGCGTACCGGCGGGTTTTTGGCCTGGCGAGTGGGAGGCGCCGCAACGCGTCTTCATCTTTTGCCCGCAACCCCCCAAGCCCACCGTCGATGTCGTGGGAGTCAGTGAGTGCTGATGGCGGGGCCTGGTGAGGGCCGCTTGCATGCATGCACGCGCGATTAGAGTGGATCGGAGTGCGACTGAGCAGCTCCTCCCCCTCCTTGCTGCAGCGTACTACCTCGACGACAAGTTCAGCATCATCGATGAGGTGCTGAAGGCCAGGAACGACGCGGCGGTCATGCCTGTGAGGTAACAACGCGCGTGCACACACACACACACACACGCGCGCGCGCGTCGAGAAGGCAATGCATGCACACAGGGGGGTACACAACACACACACACAAAACAAACTGTGCATGCGCATCCCCCAGCACGCGCATCCATCCACACGCACACACCTGCCCCATACCCTGCCCCCCCCCATCTGCAGCGACCTCGCGGACGGCCTCTCCACCATGGCCGCGCAGTACTGGGGGAACCGACCGCTGTCGCACGACATCGCCCGCTGTGCGCTGGGGTGGCTGGACGTGTGGGCGGTCGGGAAGGGCCTCACTGGGATCGCAAACTCCCAGGGGCGCAACACCATCAAGTTCAGGCTCACGCAGGTGTGTGTGTCTGTGTAGGAGGTTGAGGCGGGGGTGCATGAGATACACGCACACGCACACGCACACACACATCACCACCTCCACCACCACCCGCAGATGCAACACACTTATGTTTATATGCACGAGCACACACACGTGCACAAACATACACACACACACTCACACGCACACACACGCACACACGTGCACACCACGCCTCGCGCAGATCGCCCTCTCCTACCTCCGCATGCGCGACGACCCCACCCTGGACCCCGTCGTGCGTGCGCGCGTGGGGGTGTGGCTGGCGCGCGTCGGCCGCACGCATGTTCAAGATTACTACGTTGCGCTGTTTGACAGGCCGGGAGAACTGGTGGCGTCTAACCATGTGTACTGGGCAGGTGAGGTGCATCAGTGGTTCCGTTAGCCAACCCGCAACCCGATCAAGCGCACGTTTGGGTTGAGATCTGCCGATTTGGGCTGGCGCGTCGGGTTGGGATTGCGAATTTCGACCCGAAAAGTTTGAAATCAACATTTTCACACATTTTTCGCAAGAAATCGTCTCTGTCGGGTTGAGATTGGGGAGTCAGCCGTGAGGCCCGGGTTGAGCCATCGTTTCCTCAATATCCTTAGCGGAACCACTAGGGTGCATGTTACAGTTACAGTTACATGGCATTCCAGCTCCACCGGGTCATCATCGCCGTATGGCGGTCGGGGAGAGCCCCGAGGGAATGGAAAACTGCTATTATCACACCGTTATATAAGGGGAAGGGTCCGCGTGACTCCCCTGGTAACTACCGCGGTATAAGCCTTCTCTCTATTGACGGGAAAGTGTACGCTGCCATACTTCTGCACCGCGTCTCCACGCAGGTTGATGGTCAGTTGCATGAGGCTCAGTGTGGTTCAGAAAAAGCAGAGGCACTGTTGATGCAATTTTTACTCTGCGCTCGCTGAGCGCGGAACATGCCGAGTACAAACAATGCATGGCTGTGGCATTTGTCGACTATTCTAAAGCTTACGATTGCATAAACCGTGCGGCACTTTGGAGAGTCCTTAGATTATATAGTGTTCATCCGCACATTATTGATCTTTTGGAGGATCTTCACACCAACACAGCAGCTGCCGTGCGGCTGGCTGGGAAAATCGGGCACGAATTCCCCGTGTCGTCTGGTGTGCGACAGGGGTGCGTCATTGCTCCTGTGTTGTTCAATGTTTTATTGACCACATAGTGAAAAAGGCGCTAGACATGATGCCAGAGGGGCTGGCGTGTCAGTCGTGACCCGAGCCGGCGGCTCTGTGTTGTCGTCGTCGGTTGAGCGCATAGTAATGCTGATGTATGCCGACGATTTATGTTTGTTCTCGCATGACCCAGCTCAGTTGGCGCTTATGCTGAAAATCCTTGACAAAGTGTCCTCTAGTTTTGGCATGCAAATCAACGCCGCCAAGACAGAAGTGATGATTTTGCCAGCAGATTTTGTCGCGGATCTGCCCACGTTTGCGCTGACTGGTGGTGAAGTGAAGACCGTCTCTGCTTTTAAGTATCTAGGGAGTTGGATAACCCAGAGTGGTGGTGTGGAAAAGGAGATCGGTGTGCGTGTCGGTCGCGCGCTGGGCGTGTTTGCGTCTTTTGATAAGATTTGGGCCAGCAAGAAGATGCAAGTGCAGTCTAAGATGCGGGTTTACCACACTTTCGTGCTGCCCCACTTTCTGTACGGCTGCGAAACATGGGCCCCTACTAAAACACAACTGACTCGATTGGAGGTTGCCCATTCTAACTGCCTTCGTCGCATTCTGGGTGTGCGCCTGGTCGACCGGCACAGATTAATTTATATTCGGCAGGCGTGCGACACTGAGCCAATTGAGAGCCTTGTGGCAAAGCGATCAATGCAGTGGCTAGGCCATGTGATGCGCATGCCGGCTTCTCGTCTTCCTCGTACGACTTTTGACTGCACAATGGATGTGGCTCGGCAGCAAGGCCGGCCTCCAGCCTCCTCCCGACACTATTTTCTTAAGCTACTGATTCAGCAGCTAGGCGAAACTAGTGGCACTCGTTCTGATTGGAAGAACTTTTTCGGACACGGCGTTTGAGCGTGCTCAGGATAGGGTCGGGTGGAGAGCCGTGGTGTACGGTCCGGCTGCCCCTCAGGCGCCGGCCCCTCCACCACGGCGGTCAAGTAGATTGGCAAGCGCCACTTGACCCCCTATCCCCTAGAAGCAGTTAGGACCTATTTTGGAGGCGTCGCACAATAGCTCTCCTTTTTGCTCTGGGACTACACGTTGGCAGGCAGCCGGCTGGTGGCTACCGCCCCTCACAAGTAATTGTTAGGGCCAGAACTGGACTTGGGTCTAGGCGGTGGTACTAGGACTCGAGGTAGTCTTTGCTGGAAAGCCGATGTAACTGTAACTGTAACTGGCATTCCAGCTAAGACAACACTAGTCCTAGTGCCACCCCCTGTGAAGGACGATAGCCACCAGCCGGTTACCTGCCGTCTAGACTACCGCTCCCGCCGGCTAGTTTAGACCCAAACAAGTCCCTGAGGGACATGTCTGGCAAGGGGCGTATAGGAAAGGACCGTCCTCCTCCTGGCCTTTGAGGCCAACCACGCCGGCTGTGCCGACTGGCGGCGCTGAAGCAGAAAAGTCCCCGCCTGGCATGGTGCATGGTTGACCAACTCCATGCATGGGGCTCTGCCTGCGCCCCATGCGTCATGCATGGCCAGGTCCCACCCTCCGAGGGGGCCTGGGCGAACAGAGTCGTCATGGCAGGCTGCCTAGGGTGCATGATACGACTTGAATTCATACGGCCCTGGTCAGCAAAATCTGATGTGATCCCTGTATGATCCCCTCGGCGCGATAAAGCCCAGCCGCGCGAGCCTTGACGGAGGAAGCAGCATGCAGTAGAGTTGCGCATACTCGCCACGCTACACCGGCACTGTGCACAACGCACCCTTACACACCCTAAGGCACCCTGGGGCATCGAACGCCGCAAGTCAGCGCAGCCGATGTCTGCGTGGCCTGTCGATACCTGCCGATCTGAATCGTGCGTGCACGCCTACCTGCCTGCCTATGGGGGTCTTTCCATTGGGCCGGATATTGGTTATCCGGGTGGAACCATCCGGGCGGTTACTGAATATCCGGTCGTTTTGTTTTTATTGGCGTGGCCGGATGGACAACTGGGCACACCCAGATAGCTTGCAAGGCCGGAGGCGGGCGCGAGGGTCATCTGGCTCATCTGGCTCACCTGGCCCTCGGTCAAACCTCGGCGTAGGGCCTGCAACGGAGCGCGACGAATAGACAACTCCATCGCGCGTCTGTAGGTGTGTTTAGTACATCAAACGGTCAAGAAACGCGAGCACTACGGCCTGGGGATGTGCAACACAGTCTAAAACCGCTCCATGCAAACTGCGCCATGCATCTGTTGCTGCACGAGTGCGTGCCGCACTGCAACGTGCTGGTGCGGGACGCCCCGCGGCAATATCCGGGCATTGCATGCAATGGAAACACGACGAGCCGGATATTCACACGAGGGCCAGATAATGCCCGCGGCCCGGATTGTCGTCTGGGTGCGTACCTGGATAAGCGACCACCCGGATATTCAATGGAAAGACCCCCTATCTCTCTCTCCCTCTTCTGTCTCCCACACAAAGGCGTGTGCCTGGCTGCCTGCCGATCTGACACGCGCGTGCACGCTTGCTTGTCCATCTCTCTCTCTCTCTCTTCTCTCTCTCGTCTCTCTCTCTCCCTCCCTCCCCCTCTCTCTCTCTCTCTCCCTCTCTCTCTCTCTCTCTCTCTCTCTCTCTTATCCCTCAACAGGCGCGTGCACGCCTGCCTGCCGACCTGACACGTGCGTGCACGCCTGCCTGCCCATCTCTCTCTCTCTCTCCCCCTCCCTCTCCCCTTCTCTCTCTCTTCTCTCTCTCTCTCTCTCTCTCTCTATCTCTTTCTCTCTCTCTAGTCTCCCTCAACAGGCGCATGCGCGCCTGCCAGCTTACCTGACACGCGCCTGACTGACTGTCCCCCTTTCTCACTCACGGTGTGCCCCTCAACAGGCGCATGCCTAGCTGCCGTCGGGATTGCCGCCGACGACGTCCCGCTGTTCTTCTACTCGGTCTCGCTGTACCCCTACTTCCTGCGCACGGTGCTGCCAAATGGGACGCTGCCTGCGGTGCGCAAAAGAGAGGCACAAGGCACACGCATGCAATCACAGCACGATAGAGATGCTTTGCCGACATTTTTTATCAAGAGCCGAATTATTTGGGGGTTCTGTGCCCTGCCGGGGGGATTTTGGGGGGGGGTCCCTGTTTTGACGTCACTTTTGGCGGTTTCATCGCAAGGCGAAGCCTCTCTATGGTAACCTTATAACTCTCTGAATACGAGTAGAGTGCTCGAGTGCCTTCAGCCCGCGTTTGGGCCTTTGCCCTGCCCCAAAACGCCACTCGTGCCACGCCCACCACCCCGCCCCCCGCGCAACCACACCCTGCTTCCTGCCACCGCACACACACACGCAGGAGATCATCCGCGGGTCGCGCGCCCTGCTGTACCATGCGTTCGCGGCATCCGCTCTCGTGACGATGGACTTGCTCGCGCGCCCCAATGGAATCAACCTCTATGCGACGCGCGCACCGGGGACGCCGGGGTTTGCGCTGCCGCGACTGATCGACCTGGTGATTCGGTGAGAGTGTGGGGATCTGCACATGCAATGCGTTGGTGGTGTGGTGGGCGTGGTGGTGGGTGTGGTGGTGGGCGTGGTGGTGGGTGTGGTGGGCGTGGTGGTGGGTGTGGTGGTGAGTGTGTGGGGGTTTGCGCTGCCGTGGCTGATCGACCTGGTGATTTGGTGAGAGTGTGAGGATTTTGTGGAGATTTGCACATGCAATGTGTCGGTGGTGTGGTGGGCGTGGTGGTGGGTGTGGTGGGTGCGATTGTGGGCATGTGCATGTTGGCGGGCGTGGTGGTGGTGGCGTAGTGGTGGATGGGGTGGTGAGTGTGTGGCGATCTGCACAGGCAATGCGTCGGGGGTGTGGTGGGTGTGGTGGTGGGCGTGGGCGTGGGCGTGGTGGTGGGTGTGGTGGTGGGCGTGGGCGTGGGCGTGGTGGTGGGTGTGGTGGTAGGCGTGGTGTGGATGTGGTGGTGGACGTGGTGGTGAGTGTGTGGGTATTGCACATGCAATGCGCCGGTGGTTTGCTGGGGGGCTGTGTGCAAGCCTTGCTGGCTACTAGCTTTGGGGGGTTTTGTGTTTTTACTCAGGGTCTGGGCGCTCCAGTTGTGTTACGCTTTCGACGGCGACGACGGTGACGGTGGTGTGGTGGACTTGGTGTTGTTGGGCATGGTGGTCGGTGTGGTGGTGGTGGGCGTGGTGGTGGGCGTGGTGGTGGATGCGGGCGTGGATTTGGTGTGTGCTTCATGTAGCCATGGGTCCGCTCACTCACCTCCACACCCCGCTTGCTTGTGGCTGCTCCTCATGCAGTGGCTATGACGACCCCTCACTGCTGGCCGCTGATGCTGGGGAGCCGCAGCTTCCGCTGCCATCGTCCAACTGTGATGGGCACTGCGATCTCGCGTTGTTAGAGGTGTGTTGGTGTATGGCTGGCTGGCTGGGTGTCTGGCGATGCGGCTGCGTGGCTGGGTGCATGTGGCTGGGTGTATGTGGGTGGCTGGGTGGCTGGGTGTGTATGCTGGGGAGCCCCAGCTTCCGCTGCCATCGTCCAACTGTGACGGGCACTGCGATGTCGCGTTGTTAGAGGTGTGTTGGTGTGTGGCTGGCTGGCTGGGTGTCTGGCGATGCGGCTGTGTGGCTGGGTGCATGTGGCTGGGTGTATGTGGGTGGCTGGGTGGCTGGGTGTGTACCGTAGTGCTCCATATACTTCACGTCACAGTTGACGTCAGGGTGACGTGAACTGTAACGTGAACCAGGGTCAGACCTGGCGGCCGGCGTGAACTCCGTAATTGGGGAGAAAAGTGTGAAGTGTGGGGAAGGAACCCCCCCAGTCGCCGCCCTCTTGCTCCTAGGCCCCATAAGCCATGACCAAGCCTACGGGACCTTCCCCCCCTCTCGGGGGAGGAAGCCAGGGTGACCCACAGCTGCCTGAGGGGACGGACATCATGATCGTCTCGCCTCGCGCTACCGCCATCGGCACACCGCGCTCCCCTGCGCGGCGCCTTGGCGCGATCACCAGCGTCAGGTCACCTCTTCAGAGGGTCAGCATGGTGCTCCATGCCCGGCGCCCAAGGGCTCTGTGAGGGGCTTCTTCCCTGTGGTGCCCAAGCCCACCCCTGGGGCATGGGTGTCTGCGCAGCAGCAGGCCCAGCAGGAGCAGGCCAAGCAGCAGGCCAAGCAGCAGCAGCAGCAGCAGCAGGCACAGCAGCAGGCACAGGCCCTGGTGCACCTGTGCGCACTCACTGCAGCTGACACTGCCGCTGAGAAGCGCCGCGGCACCAAGAGCGCCATCTCCAAGGTGGTGAAAGGTGGTGCCTCACTATGCAGTCACTATGCAGTTGGGGTGGAGGTCCCACCACGTGGGGTGTGCGGGGGAAGTGCGGGCAGGCAGTTGGGTCGAGGTGGGTGGAAACGAGTTGGAGCAGGTGATCTAGATAAGAGAGAGAGAGAGAGGGAGGCGGAGAGAGAGGGAGAGAGAGAGGGAGAGATCTAGAACAGAGAAAGACGGTTGAAGAGCCTGTTGGATCTGTAATGCCTGAGTCGGAGCCAAGTCGGTCAGCATCAGTACAGCGTTCTGTTCTGCTCGTCTGTTTTTTTTTGTGTGGCGTGAAATAGGTGACGTGAAGCGTGCCAGCCCTGGCGGCTGACGTGAACACTGTATCACGAGAAGACTGTTGGCAGCCATTTTGGCCGACGTGAACTACACGTCACTTGAAGTACATGGACCACAACGGTATGCTGGGGAGCCCCAGCTTCCGCTGCCATCGGCCAACTGTGACGGGAACTGCGATGTCGCGTTGTTAGAGGTGTGTTGATGTGTGGCTGGCTGGCTGGGTGTATGGCGATGTGGCTGCGTGGCTGGGTGTATGTGGCTGGGCGTGTGTGGGTGGCTGGGTGCGTAAGCTGGCAACTCCCAGCTTGCGCTTCCCTCATCCAACTGTGAGAGGCACTGTGACCTTGCGTTGCTAGGAGTGTGTATGTGAGTGGATGGGCGGGTGGCTGGCTGGGCGGGTGGCTGGCTGGCTGGCTCAGTGTGTATGTGGTTGGCCGGCTGGCTGGTGGGCGGTGGCACATGCTGCGAGGGACACTGCGACCTCGCGTTGTTGGAGGTGTGTTGGTGTATGCCTGGCTGGCTGGGTCTGGCAATGTGGCTGCGTGGCTGGGTGTATGTGGGTGGCTGGGTGGCTGGTAAATGCTGGCGAGCCCCAGCTTCCGCTGCCCTTGTCCAACTGCGAGGGGCACTGCGACCTCGCACTGTTGTGAGGTGTGTATGTGAGAGGTGTGTATGTGAGTGGATGAGCGGGTGGCTGGGCGGGTGGCTGGCTGGCTGGCTGAGTGTGTGTGTGGTTGGCCGGCTGGCTGGTGGGCGGTGGCACATGCTGCGAGGGACACTGCGACCTCGCGTTGTTAGAGGTGTGTTGGTGTATGGCTGGCTGGTTGGGTGCCTGGCGATGTGGCTGCGTGGGTGGGTGTATGTGGGCTGGGTGTATGTGGGTGGCTGGGTGGCTGGTTGTGTACGCTGGGGAGCCCCAGCTTCCGCATCTTTTATTCAAATGTGAGGGGCACTGCGACCTAGCACTGTTAGAGGTGTGTATGTGGGGAGCTCTCCTTTCCGATGCAGGTGTACGAGGTGGCAGCCGGGTGGGGCTACCGCCCCTCACAAGTGATTGTCGGTGCCAGAGCTGAACTTAGGTCCTAGGCGGTGGTACAAGGACTGATGATGATGATGATGATGGATTTTTCAGTTGCGTGTGACGCACCTACCAGCAGCGTATTCGACCTTGATCGGCGTATAACGCCCGAGCGCTACTGACGGGTGGCTGGCTACTGGTGGTGGGGGGCTAGTGGGTCGGGGCTGGACCTAGGACAGGGCACTCGACCCCCAGATCTGACTCCTCCCCGTGGGGGCACGACCGAGGTGCAAAGACTTAGAGGGTGCCTGTGCTGGAAAGCCGATGTTTCGCTTACTGTTATGTGGGTGGGTGGCTGACTGGAGGGTGGGTGGCATGCGCTGCGGTATCACTCACATACATGGCAGAGTGACCATGTTGTGGGGCCATCAGTGACCCGCAGACCCTGCAGATTGCAGCTGTGCGGTGGGATTCGGCAGATCGGGGTGTGCGACACGGCCCGCATAGTGAGGTGTATCAACCGACACCGGGCAGGTGTTTTGGTTTCTAATTGGTCGCGGGAGCGTGCTTGTGCCTTTTGACTCGTACATTGTGCCTTATGCCCCTTTGTCTGCTGTGCCTTGTGCCTTGTGCACCGACTGCCGTGAGTGCGCGCACCGACGAGGTCATGTACCCATTCATTTTCATTTTCCCCACTCATTGTAAATCAAGTGGCGCGTCCACGCTGTTGAGATGAGGTTGATCAAGCAGCAGTGAGGTATTACAGACATCCTAGCGCCAGGATGTCTGTACGACCTCACTGCTGCTTTATGAGCCTCATCTCAACACACGCGGTGTGCGTCGTGCGCGCTCAACAAGAGCTGTGGAGCGAGATGATGATGGATCTTACAGTCTGTGTGACACCAGTATGATGTATAAGACCGGTGTCGGCGCTAGCGCCCGACACCTTAAACTCAGTTTCAGTGGGAAACTGGCTGGCTACCTGGTAGGGGTGAGGGTAAACCCCCACACGCGCGCACGCACTGGACCTAGACAGGACACTGGGCCCCCAGATCCACCCTATACCACCCAGGTAGTGACAGCAACGCATTGTTGGTGTGCGCCTGTGTTCTACTACTAGTCCCGCCGCCGCCATTGGCTCCAGCAATCTCCTCCATGCCCGCCAGCAATCTCCTCCACGCCCGCCAGCAATCTCCTGTATGCCCGCCAGCAATCTCCTCCATGCCCGCCAGCAATCTCCTGTATGCCCGCCAGCAATCTCGTCCATGCATGGGCGCCGCCATGCGATCTCCATGCGCCGCGCCGCGCTCCATGCGCGCCAGCACCCGTACCACCCGCCTCATTCCCGTTCTTTAGCCATTCCCGTGACACCTATGGCTGATCCTTGTTCCGCCGTCCCCTTTGGCATCTGTAACCCGTATCCTCTCCCTGTAGCCTCATTCCCCGTTCTTAACCGCCATCTCCATTATGGTGCCCGCCCGCTGGTGGGGCCTCGCCTCGCCCCATGCCGCACGGCTAGTGTATTGATTGCTGCGCCATCTATAATCTGCGCCTTGGGGCAGGGAACCCCTGCGCCACAACCTCCTCACAAAGCCTAGCCGCATGTGCCTCGCTTCCCATGTTTCTCAATTTCTCGCCATCCGCTTCCATGCTGCCGCCTGCAATCTCCTCCACGCCCGCGAGCAATCTCCTCCATGCCCGCCAGCAATCTCCTCCATGCATGCACGCGCAGAGCGCCGCCATGCAACCCCCATGCGCCGCGCGCGCCATGCGCGCGCCGCGCCCGCCAGCTCCCGTAGCCTCATTCCCCGTTCTTTATCCATGCGCCGTGACGCACTAGCCTTGTCCGCCGTCCCCTGGCATGCATAACCCGTAGCCTCATCCCCGGTAGCCGCATTCCCCGTTCTTAGCCGCCATCTCCATTATGGTGCCCGCCCGCTGGTGGGGCCTCGCCTCGCCCCATGCCGCACGGCTGGTGCATCGATCGCGTCGCCATCTAATAATCTGCGCCTTGGGGCAGGGAACCCCTGCGCCGCAACCTCCTCACAAAGCCTAGCCGCATGTGCCTCGCTTCCCATGTTTCTCAATTTCTCGCCATCCGTCTCTCTCTTCCATCCAGGCACAGTAAACCATAAGGAGCCGCAATCTGGTTGAGTTCCGATCGTTGTGAGAGGGGGTGCATGCTCGCCGCAATTCTCGCCATCGTGCATCGTGCTCTCCATCGTACCGCTGCCCCATCTGCCACATAGCCTCGCCCCATCAGGACCAGTTCATCAGTAGCGCTGTGCGTCACAGCCGCTCAGGGTAAATTTCCAGATTTTCAGCCGCCCAGTACCAAGCGCAGTTGTCCCGGTTGTCCGCCATCGAGCGGCGCCAGGGCGGGAGCCCCTGGCGAAGAGCTTAGGTGGAGATAGACGATTCTGGCTGTGACGCTCCGGGTCGACACATGACTGGGCCCAAGTGTGTTTTGGCACCCCTGCTGTGTGGCCGTCTGTCTGTGGGATGGGGTGCGTGAGAGGTGGTGGGGCAGTGATTTCCTTTGAAGGATGTCAAATTCTTGGCTGGAGCCAGGCTGGAGCCATTTTACTGAAATCCGGCTCAAAGGCTCCAAAATCCGGCTCCAAAATCCGAAAAGGAAATCACTGGGGGGGGGGGGGGCAAGGCAGGTGACACGCAGTGCTCGCAACTGCCCCCCACCCCCTCACACTCCTCACCCTGCCCAGTGTTTTCCTTTTCGTGATTTTGTTTATTGAATTGTTTTACAGGCGGATTTTTCTGTGACCGTTGACCTCCCGTTGACCGTTTGTCCTCATACATAGTTCATTTGGAAGCTGTTGACGTGTTCTGCCTGGCGGGCTTGTCAGACAAACAATCCACTGCATGGGTTGAGCTGTGTGCAAGGTCTAAGTACAGCCGGAATACAGCCAAATGGCTGTGAAGTGCCGAAAAGAAAATCACTGACCCCGCCCCACACCCGGCCCCCACACCCACAGATCTACGCGCGCTTGTGCACCCCGGGCGACGGCGTGTGCGAGCGCGCGTCGGGGCTCGCACGGCAGCTGCGCCCGCTCTCTCGGCAGCTGCTCGGTGGCTACACCTCGTACTTCTACGGACCCCAGATCGACCTGGTCCCGCCCCCGCCGCCCGCGCCCCCGCCGCTGCCACCCGCGCCGTCCCCGCCCTACCGCCCCTACCTATTCTCCCCGCCCCCCCGCCGCCGACATCCCCGCCGCTCCCTCCGTCCCCCCCCCAGCGCCGGCCCACCGTACCCCCTACATCTTCTCGCCGCCCCCCTCCCCCCCGTCCTCCCCGCCACTCCCGTCGCTCCGCCGTCCGCCGCCCGCCCCTACCGCCCTTTCACCTTCTCTCCCCCGCCTCCTCCGCCCGCGCGCTCACCGCCGCCCTCTTACCCATCCCCCCCAGCATCCTCCACGACCCCGCCCACACCGCCAGCTCCGTACCCACCACCGCCAGAGCCCCATGCACCACACGTACCACCCGCACCCCCACCTCCGTACCCGACCCCGCAAACGCCCCAAGCACCACCCACCTCGCGCCCGGCACCCTCACCTCACTACCCGCCCCCAACAACTCCACCCCCGCCTCCATACCCACCCCATCTAAGACCACTGCTACTACCCGCACCTCCACCACCCACAGCACCACCCCAACACCCACCCCCTCCGAGCCCATCCCCGCTCCTTCTACCACCCCCACCCCCACCGCCCTACGCACCTCCCCCACCGCTCACGTCGCCACGCACCCCGCCGCCCTACCCTCCCCAGCCAGCTGCCTTCCCTCCACCCCCGCCCTACCCCGGTGCATCCCCCCCACCAGGCACACCTGGCCCTGCCCCGCACCCGCCGCCGCGGCACGCACCGCCGCCACCGATCGCGATGCGCCCGCTGCCCCCACTGCCGGACCAGACCTCGCCGCCGCCACGCGTGACGTCGACGCCAGCCATGCCGCACACGCCGCCACATGCGCCGCCTCGGTCACCGTCTCCGGCACCGCCTCAGCCACCGTCAGTGCCAGGCATGCCGCAGGCGCCGCCCACTGGGGGTGCGCCCCCATCCCCTGCCCCACCAATACCAACACCGCCCCCACCAACCGCGTCGCCCCAGCCCACCCCGACCTACCCCCCAACACCCCCCTCGCCTCCGCCCCCCGGGCTGCCCGCATCGTCGCAGTCGCCACCACCAGCACCGCCACCCCCGCGAGGCTCACCGCCACCGCCACCACCACCACCGCTGCTGCCGTCGCGCCCATCGCCGCCGCCCTCGCCACTCCCGGCAAGCCCGCCGCCCGCGCCACCCCCACCCCCACCCGCGCCCCTCCCACGACCGCCGCAGCCCCCACCACCACTGTACGCATCGCCCCCGCCCTCATCGCTGCCGCCATCGCCCACACTGCCACACGCCCCGCCCCCATCACCCCCCCACGCGCCGCCCCCGACACCCCCACCGCCACCGCTGACACCCCCGTCGCCCCCGCCCCCCTCTCGGCGCCCCCTCCCGCGCCCCCCGCGCCCCCGTCGCCCACTCCCACGCCCTGGGCCACGCGCGAGTGCGTTGTCACAGTGTCAGTCATGCGTGAGCGCGGGGGGCTCGACGTGACCGCGTGCGCGGTGCTCGCGGGCGCACTCAACACCATTGTGTTTGCGGGCGCGGTTTCCGACCCGGGCGCAGTGTTCGATCCGCCCGGCTCAGGATTTGCGTGCGTTGAGGGCACGGGGCGCGAGTGGCAGGTGCGTGGCTCTGCGCTGTGCTGCGGTCGTCTCCCCCCTTTGGCAACGTGCCCTTGCTGCCAGTGCTCCTTTGGCATTGTGGCCTTGCTGTCAGTGCCCCTTTGGCATTTTGCCCTTGCTGCCAGTGCCCCCGCTGCAGTGCGTGCGTCCCCCGCTGCAGCAGTGCCCCGCTGCAGCAGTGCCCCCCCCCCCCTTCCTGTTGCCCCCCCCCGCCACTACCGGCCACGCCCTCACCAGTGTGTTCCCACCCATCCCTCTCCCACTTCCCCCCACACACACACTCCCCACTCACATCCCCCCCACACACGCACACACTCATATTCACCATCTCCCCCCCCCCGCACACACACACCTCCCCCCCACTCCAGGTTTCCGCCCTCGCCAAGCTGTCAGACGCCGTCAACGAGGCGCTCCTCATGTACATACTGCGCTGGGACTCGCGCCCGCCCGCGCGCGAGCTCGCGCTCGCGAAGGCCTTCTCTCTCGCGTGCGACGACCTGGTGGAGGTGCTGCCGTCGTGCACGCCAGGCAACGCGCTGAGGTACTCGGGCTTCGACGACGCCTTCGTGCCGGGCGCGTGCGACACAGTCCCACAGCCCCCGCCGCTGCCGTCCCCGATGCCGCCGCGGCCGCCGAGCGCACCGCGGCCGCCGACCCCGCCGCTGCCGTCGCCGCCCGCGTGCGGCGTGTCGCTCGTGGTGACAAAGGTGTCTGGTATGCTGGGGCCGTCCGATTGCACGGTTGCGCTCGTGGTCGCGTCTGGCCATGCACCCGACACCACGTTCCGTTTTGAGTGCGCCACACGGAACGAGGCGTCGCTGTCGTCGCCTGGTGTGGGCGGCGGCGGCCAGCGGTCGACGCTGACGCTGACCGCCGACCTCGCGACCGCGTCTGACGAAGCCGTGTACACGAGCAGCTTTGTGCAGCTGGCGGGAGACGTGGCGGCGGGGCTAGGGCTCACGTGCGACGATGCGCTGGCGCTGACTGCGTGGTGCAGCGGTGGGAGCCCGCTCACGCAGCGAGGGTGTGGCAGTGTTGGAGGAGGTGGCGCAGCGGACGGCGGCACGGCCGGGCCTGTAGCCGACCCATACGAGCTGCCGTATGTGAGCTGAGCGCACGCCACAAAACGCGCTGCTCATAGCATCTAGGAGGACATGGGGCAAATTGTCTCGAGGGGCAAATTGTCTCACTGAGCTATATTCCAGATGATTCCTGCTGCCTGGCTGTGTGCCTTGCCCCCTTCTGGACTCAAGCTCTGGAACCATAGGGGAATTCAT
Source organism: Chlamydomonas sp. UWO 241 (assembly GCA_016618255.1). NCBI lineage: Eukaryota > Viridiplantae > Chlorophyta > Chlorophyceae > Chlamydomonadales > Chlamydomonadaceae > Chlamydomonas > Chlamydomonas priscui. The sequence continues at coordinate 15,957 of VFSX01000138.1, forward strand.
GCCTGCGGGGGCGGGGCGGGCGGGGCGTCACAGCCACCCCTCCTGGGGTGGCAAAGATCCACACACTCAGGCACTCCTATATTTGGTTTTAGACCTCCTACGCTCAACTGAGAGAACATTTGGGCAGCTGGCGCCATGTACGTGCCCACGCTCTGTTTGGTTGACTTTCTAGTGCACGTCTGCAGTATGCCACGCCAACACCAAGAGGGTGTCACCAGTAGCCAGCCAGCCCAGAAAGATGCTCGGGCACTACACGCTGGGCCCTACACGCCGAGCACAGTCTTGTACGCCTTGAGAGTAGAGTAGAGTAGAGTAGAGCAGAAAGTAGGGGAGAGTTGGTGTCCCTGTAACATCCGTCATTATCAACACGCGTGACTGAGACAGTGATAGAGGCTAAAGCGCCGATGATCAGTCTTCTGGACGTCGACCAGAAGTCGACCAGCCAGTACAGGCACGACCGTGTGCGTGTCCACCTCGATACTAGCCAGTGTAAGTTCGAGTGCCAAGTCGGCTGCAACCCAGTCCGTAGCCCACCGTCAGGTCAGTCACCACCCAGTGCCTGGGGCAGGTTTGGCCGATGGCTGATGCATGTTTGTTTGTCTAACGACACATTGATGATTACAGCACCAAAGCGCGCACACTCCAGCAGCAAACAGCGCGCAGCAACTCGCGTGTTGCCGTTTCAATCCATCGTCAATCCATCATCATCGTCGCCATCACTGGTCGCTCACTTTGGCGGCGGCGGGACGTAACCCTCGGGCGGCTGGCCATAGGGGGCAGGCGGCTGGCCGTAGGGGGCAGGCGGCACGGCGTAAGCGCCCGGCGGCGGGGGCACAGCGTAAGCGCCCGGCGGCGGCGGCGGGTAGTTGTACACGGGCTGCGCCCCGGGGGGCGGGTAGTAGACGGGCACGGCCGGCGGCGCCTGCTGCTCCGGCAGGTGTCCCGCCGCACCCGCCTCCTGCGTAGCACTCAGCGCCATGATCGAGAACACGAGGGACACGCACGCGAGGCCGAACGCGGCCCACGCGACGGCATACACGGCCTTCGGGCGAGGGGAGTGGGGGGGAGGACAGTGCACACCACTCGTCAGCCCACAGCGAGGATGCATGCACGCAACCCACCCGACCCCACGCACAGCTGGCGTGCACCCTGTCTGCGGGGCGTCGCACGCACAGAACTACCATGCGACCAAACCTTGAGGTAGTCCATCGGCAGGCCAGCGGTGCCGCCCTTGCCGCCGTTGCCGTTGTTGGACACGAGGTCGTTGTACTGGACCTGAGAGGGGGGGAGAGTGCGCGTCAGGGTATGTACGTGCGTGTGTACATGCGTGTGTACGTGCGTGTGTACGCGCGTGTGTACGTGCATGGTGCAGGGTGCATGGTGCATGGTGCAGGGTGTAGTGTGCAGTGTGCAGTGTGCATGGAACTACCGTGAAGTAGATTCCGCCCGCGAGCCACCACGCGAACATCATCATGGAGAGCCCGACGTCGAGGCACACGACCGTCCGAGACTGCCCGCGCGACATGCACTGGAAGAGGCTGATGATAAGCGACATCACGATCGAAACGCCTCCGAGCGCATACAGGTAGTTGCACGGCGTGGTGGACGTGGACGAGTAGGCGCAGCTCACCCAGTAGTAGTAGTATGGGTACGCTGCGAGAGAGAAAGGGAGAGGCAGGCAGGCGTGCAGGCGTGCGCGCGTGTCAGATCGACCGCCAGCCAGGCAAGCGCATGTGGAGGCAACGAGAGAAAGAGAGACACAGGGAGAGAGAGAGGAGGGACAGAGACACATGTGCGTGCGTTGCGGTTGAGCGCATGACTGCGTGGGGCGGCGTATGCAGGCGCCGCGTGCATGGCGGGCGAGGCGCGCCCTACTCCTACTCTTGACGTCCATGACGGCATGACCATGGGGCGGCGGCAGTCAGCGTCCGCTCCCCCCCTCCCTCCCTGGACTACAATCAAGGGGCGCACTCCTGCTCGACTCACACTGGGCGTAGTACCAGTCTGTGAGCTGGTACCGATCGATCAAGACGACGCAGATCGCACTGCCAGCAGCGAGCAGCACAGAGCGGTCAAACGGCGGTTGTGCTGGTTGGGGACCACATGCATGCCACATGCACCACGCAAAGTAGATACCTATCATTGCTACAGCAATCATCTGCTTACCAGCCCGAGATCAGGAACTGGCAGAGCGATGTACAGCCGCGGCCGACGCCGATGCGCTTCATGGAATCCCTGAAGGTGTCGGGTCAAAAGGTAATTGGGGTGGAAGGGCTTGATCAGATGGGGTCTCGATGAGGCTGCTGCGCATGGCACAATCAGAGGTGTGTGTGTGTGTGCGTGTGTGTGTGTGTGCCATGTTGCATGGAGGTGTCCCATAACATGGCACGTCAGACACGCAAGGCGAGGCGTCACCGTCCAGGCGGAAGTGGCATGCAGCACAGTGTGAATGCGCCCAGGCCGCGGGGACGCATGTGACGATGCTGGCATGCGCGGGTGTCAGCGGGACCCGGGACCCGGGTAGTCTGGTCTCCCGCGTCCGCGTGCAGTCTCCCGCGCGCAGTCCCCAGACCCCTCAAGACCCCTGAGAGCCTCTCATATTTCAGGTCAGTTTGCATGCCAGGGTTCAGCCTGCAGGCAGGCGGTCGTGCATGCTGGCCGCACTCACATTGCTGTCGGATGCCTCGGGTTGAGCCGACGGCTATCGAATTCGATTCCAAGAGGGGGGGTTGAGCGGACAAGGTGGAGTACAAGGCGAGGAAAAGTCGAGGGCCATTTCTAAACGGAGGCCCGATAGTGTGATACGAGTGATAAGTGACCATCAGGTGCTGGCGGGCAGGTGCAGATTCGTTGGCATTGACAGGTATCGCATTATGTCAACATCGTCGAACTCTCGCACGCTCCCTCCATTCGCTCAACACACTTGCGTATGTGCGTGTGCGTGCGTGCGTGTGTGTCGGAAATGTCGCTGCGGATGGGGAGGAACAGGCCAGGGAGGAAGAGCATGTGTGTTGTTTGCATGTGTGTGTGTGTGTGTGTGTGTGCGTCTGCGCAGATGCTGGTGATGCTTGCGACGCTGCGAGGTGTGTGGGGGGGGTGCGGCGTGGGGGCACGGTGGGTGCGCCAACGGCGTGCAGCAAACCAACGCCCCGCCCCACCTTGTCCTGGCCGCCGACGTCCCACACGGTGAAGCTAATGTTCTTGTATTCAACGGTCTCGACGTTGAAGCCTGGGGTGGGGTTGGGGGGCGGGGCGAGGGGAGGGGGGGTGACAGGCGATCGCCAGAGGACCAGAGAGCCCCCCCCCCTCCCGCGTGCCCCCTGTCTGCCTCACCAATCGTGGGGATGGTCGTGACAATCTCTCCCAGCTTCAGCTTGTACAGAATCGTGGTCTTACCCGCAGTGTCCAGGCCAACCTGTGCACAAATGCACGGCGTGAGTGGTCGTGGTGGTGCAGACGCTGCCAGAGAGCCTGCCACCTAGCCCCCCGTGGCGTAAGCCACCATGCGTGCACGCATGCATGCAGAGGTCGCACGCAAGCAACGCGCGCACCATGAGAATTCTCATCTCCTTCTTTCCAAACAGGCGAGACAGCACTTTGGAGATGGCGAGGCCCATGGTGGCTAGCTACTACGCGGGGGTGGGGCGTACGGTAGTGAGGGCCTGCTACTGCAAAGCAGTGGCGTTTACCACCCTATAGCTTTGTGTGGAAATCTCACACAACCTACCACAAATTGTGTTCGTACAAATCGCGTGGCCGCTTCTAACTCGGATTACTTGTGGAGATTATTTTTGCGGCTCGCTGCAATTGGGAGTAGATGCTGGCGGGGTCCCTTTAAGGCCTTTCATTTGCCTTAAATTATTACAAATTTAAACGCCTTACATACAAATTCAAAGCGCACCCGGTTGTGTCCTGCTTTCGATGGTGACGATGTAAAACTGAGTTGCACCAAATCCTCTGAAAGGTATGGTATGCGTCTGTGCACACCCTGCCTCAACACACCATCGCACGTGCATTCCAGTGACCCCTGGGAAGGATTTCAGTGATAATTGTATTCCCCGGCTCGAGCAACTTTGACCGCGCACACCAGGCGCAATACATACAGGGTGCCCACGCAACGCATGCCGTTATGCTGCTCTTGGCAAGAGCTCTCAAACGCACCCCTCCATGCCCTCTCTCACCAAGCGTGGGGTGATTTCCTGGGAAATGGGATGTCCGGGCCTGAGCGGTGTACGGCTTGCGGGGGAATCACTGGTGCATGCAGCCCCCCCCCCACACACACACTGCAGCTAGTACTGTAACTTGTAGCTTCTGTCACGTCCACGCCGTGCAATTACCGTGCGAAACGTACGGAAATACATACGCTCCAAACCCGACCGCACCATCTAACACGGGCAGCGACGGCTGCTGCTGTTGCTGCTGCTGCTGCTGCTGCTGCTGCTGCTAGCCCACCTTCTTTCACAGGCGTGCCTCTTTCCTTCACAACAGCACCCATCGACATGAGCGAGCACACAACGCGACACGCACGCGGGGGACAGCACGGCCCACGCGACGGCGTACACGGCCTTCAGTTATCCCACGGCAGAGGTCTAGTACACCCTCTGGTCCACTGGTTGTTGCACTCGACCGTGAAGAGCTAACATCAGGAGCAAGATCACAAGGTCGATGCGTGGGTCGATGCACACACGAGTGTCCCCGTCTTTCTAGACCAAACTGCACTGTGGATGACGGACGTACGAGATGGTCATCAAGCGCGCACAGGTCGCTGCACGGCGTGGACGTGACAGAAGCTACTAGTTACAGTACTAGCTGCAGTGTGTGTGTGTGGGGGGGGGGCTGCATGCACCAGTGATTCCCCCGCAAGCCGTATACCGCTCGGGCCCGGATATCCCATTTCCCAGGAAACCACCCCACGCTTGGTGACAGAGGGCATGGAGGGGTGCGTTTGAGAGCTCTTGCCAAGAGCAGCATAACGGCATGCGTTGCGTGGGCACCCTGTATGTATTGCGCCTGGTGTGCGCGGTCAAAGTTGCTCGAGCCGGGAAATACAATTATCACTGAAATCCTTCCCAGGGGTCACTGGAATGCACGTGCGATGGTGTGTTGAGGCAGGGTGTGCACAGACGCATACCATACTTTTCAGAGGATTTGGTGCAACTCAGTTTTACATCGTCACCATCGAAAGCAGGACACAACCGGGTGCGCTTTGAATTTGTATGTAAGGCGTTTAAATTTGTAATAATTTAAGGCAAATGAAAGGCCTTAAAGGGACCCCGCCAGCATCTACTCCCAATTGCAGCGAGCCGCAAAAATAATCTCCACAAGTAATCCGAGTTAGAAGCGGCCACGCGATTTGTACGAACACAATTTGTGGTAGGTTGTGTGAGGTTTCCACACAAAGCTATAGGGTGGTAAACGCCACTGCTCTGCAGTAGCAGGCCCTCACTACCCTACGCCCCACCCCCGCGTAGTAGCTAGCCACCATGGGCCTCGCCATCTCCAAAGCGCTGTCTCGCCTGTTTGGAAAGAAGGAGATGAGAATTCTCATGGTGCGCGCGTTGCTTGCGTGCGACCTCTGCATGCATGCGTGCACGCATGGTGGCTTACGCCACGGGGGGCTAGGTGGCAGGCTCTCTGGCAGCGTCTGCACCACCACGACCACTCACGCCGTGCATTTGTGCGCAGGTTGGCCTGGACGCTGCGGGTAAGACCACGATTCTGTACAAGCTGAAGCTGGGAGAGATTGTCACGACCATCCCCACGATTGGTGAGGCAGACAGGGGGCACGCGGGAGGGGGGGGGGCTCTCTGGTCCTCTGGCGATCGCCTGTCACCCCCCCTCCCCTCGCCCCGCCCCCCAACCCCACCCCAGGCTTCAACGTCGAGACCGTTGAATACAAGAACATTAGCTTCACCGTGTGGGACGTCGGCGGCCAGGACAAGGTGGGGCGGGGCGTTGGTTTGCTGCACGCCGTTGGCGCACCCACCGTGCCCCCACGCCGCTCCCCCTCCGACCTCGCGGCGTCGCAAACATCACGCTATGGGGCACATGGACTGTGCTGTGGTGCCGGCGAGGGCGGGCATGGGCCAGTCCCCAGAGTGCCCCGCACATGGGGGGCGCGCACACACATGCATGCCACCTACACGCGCATGCCACCAACACACACGCGCATGGGGGCTTCTTGGCCCTTGCATGCACATGCTCATGCACACACACATGCAGACGCCGTGGCGTGCCACCCTCACACGCTGCCTGGCCCCGCTGTGCCGCAGATCCGCCCGCTGTGGCGCCACTACTTCCAGAACACGCAGGGCCTCATTTTCGTGGTTGACTCAAACGACCGCGACCGTGTTGGGGAGGCGCGCGACGAGCTGCACCGCATGCTCGGAGAGGTGGGGGGGCGCAGGGGCCAGGGCGGGGAAGGGAGGGGTGGAGCATGCGGGCGCACGCATGGGTGGTGCATGCGCGGTGCGTTGGAGGACCTCCCACCCGCGCGAGGGTGGGCCTGTCTGCCTCAGAGCCGCCGGTGCTTCTGAACAAGGTCAAACACTTGACCTTGTTCCCCTAGATCTTCAAGGGGCGCACTCCTCGCTCAACGCACAGCTTCACTCGGGAACGTCTCCCCCTCCACACGCACGCACTCACAACCTCAACACACACACACACACACACACTGCAGGACGAGCTGCGCGATGCGGTTCTGCTGGTGTTTGCGAACAAGCAGGACCTGCCAAACGCGATGAACGCTGCCGAGATCACCGACAAGCTGGGCCTGCACTCGCTGAGGCAGAGGAACTGGTGAGGAAGGGAGAGGGGACGGGGATGCACATGCAAACACACACGCGCACTTTCTTGGGCATTTTGTTGCTGCTCCAAAGTAACTGCTGCAGGCGGCTGGGCGCGTGCTGCGTGCCGTGCACACGCATCATTGACGAGTTGGTTGGACGCACACGCGCTCTGCACCCCTGCCGGCAACTGACGCAACACACCGCGTGTGCGCACACGCCATGCACAAAAAGGTACATCCAGAGCACGTGCGCGACGAACGGCGAGGGCCTGTACGAGGGTGAGTGCCGCTTTGGGGTGGGGGGCCTCATTTGTGTTGCGGGCTATGTTTGAATTGAATGGCATCGGTGTCCGAGGGGAGGCGTTGTGCCACAGCACTGTTCGCGCACGCTCGCTTACGCACACGCACCCACGTGCTCGCAGGGCTCGACTGGCTCTCTGCAAACATCACCTCCACCACGGCATGAGCTCGCCGTGCCATGTGAGAGATTGGCGCTGCGAGCGTCAGGCGCCGCTTTGTGGTGCCCACCGTTTTTAGTTGGCGGGTCCCTCCTGGTGCCGCGATGCCATTCCGCGCAGCCAGGCTCCCCTTTTCGCCGCGTGCGATTGCAGCACACGTGTGCTGCACGCAGCGGCCCACTACCGCCCTTGTAATGACTCCTTGTACGCGCGTTTGTGTGTGGCCTCGACTCTGTCAATGGGTCTCCATAAATAAATCGATCTCTACAAACTCCACCTCAACTAATCAACGCTGCTGGATTTGGAGCGGCTTTGTGATGACCGCGTCGATCAGTCCGTACTCGCACGCCTCCTGCAATGGGCGACCAACGCAGCAGCGGGGAGGGGGTAGGAGGGGGGCATCGCGTCAGTACTGGGCGCGCTGTGATGAGGCGGGGCAAACCGGCAGCATGTGCGCGCCTGCATGCAGGCAAACAGCAGCAGCGCACGCGTGCCCACACAGCCGCCGCGCCAACAAGGCGCTTGTGCCCATGCCCCGCCCAGCCGCCAGCCATACACACGCACATGCGCCACCACATCAGCGTATGCACCAGTGGCACCTGTGAAGCAGTCGTGGTCAGTGTCCATACTCTGCCCCCGCACCCAGCCACGAACACACGCACCACCCACACCCAGCAAGCCACAAACAGGCACACCACACCCACGAACACACGCACCATACACACCCAGCCAGCCGCTCACATGCGCACCACACCCACAACAGCACATCAACGCACGCGCATGCAGCGACATGAAGAAGTCTCGGTGTGTCGGTGTCGCATGCTCTGCCCACACATGCTGTCCACACACATAGCAGGGTGTGACACAAACACACACACACACACATGCACGCGCACGCTCACACGCACACAGAGAGAGAGAGAGGGAGAGAGAGAGACAGACAGACAGAAGACAAGACACACACGCACCTGTGGCGACATGAAGAAGTCGCGGTCGGTGTCGCGTGTGATTGTCTGCATGCTCTGCCCAGAGAACTGGGACAGGTAGCCGTTGAGCGTGAGCTTGTGGTGCAGGATCTCGTTCGCCTGGGTTGGTCGGGGTTTGCGGCGTGTAGGGCAGGGCGCACACAGGGGTGTGAGGAAGGGGGGGAAGGAGGGGGAGGGGGAGAGGGGGGGAGCGGGGAAGCGGGGGAGCAGGGGAGCAGGGGAACAGGGGAGCAGGCGAACAGGGGAGAGGGACAGGCAGAAGGAGAGAGGGAGAGAGCTTTGTAGACTCAAGGTGCAAGCCCTCATTCGTGTGGCTTGGCCAGGGCGCACAGGGTACAGGTCACACTACTAAAGGAGTGGTCAAGAGATTCGTTAACTGAGGTGGGCGCTTGCTGGTCAAGCTCTCCAGGGCCTAAGGGTAAGGTAGGGGGTAGACGGGTGTAGCACACACCGTGACATGTGCCAGGGCATCCTGTCACCTGGCCCTGGGCACCTAGGGTCAAGGTCGGGGTTCAGGGTAGGGGCGGAGTAGCAGAAGGGTAGGGGCCAGAGGATTCCTCCCAGGGGATCAATCCACTGGAACTCTGTAGCCTGGCCCCCACCTACGGTGGTTAGAGTAGGGGCCCGGAGGGTGTAGGGTATGGGCCATACGAGTTCTCTCAGGGGTTCCTCACCAATCACATGGCTCGTAATGCCAGTCGCCTCACCCTAGGGTGTTCTGTAAGGGCTTCAGCGAAGGGCGTAGTAGGGTATGGCTCAAGGTGAGGGGTAAACGAAGTGGGCGTCACCCCACCCCCCCCCACACACACACAATGTTGGTCGCCTGCCCCTGCTAGCTTCAACTGAGGGCTAAGGGTAGCAGGGCGTGGTTGGGTCAGGGCTGACCAAGAGTTTACCAAATGAGCATCCCCCCCTGCCCCCCCCTCCACACACACATAGACCCCAAACACACACCCCAAATACACACACACACACACACACACATACACACACAAATACACACACACACACACACACACACACACACACAACACACCTGGATCTCAATGTCTGTCGCCTGCCCCTGCGCGCCTCCGAGCGGCTGGTGGATCATGATGCGTGAGTTGGAGAGCGAGTAGCGCTTGCCGGACTTGCCGGCCGCAAGCAGGAACGCGCCCATCGACGCGGCGAGCGAGATGCATGTGGTGGATACGTCGGGTCGGATGTGGCGCATTGTGTCGAAGATGGCCATGCCTGAGGTGGCGGAAGGGGAGTGTTGTGTGCGTGTGTGTGTGTGTGTGTGAGGAGAGAGGGAGAGAGACACAGAAAGAAGAGACACAGAGAGACAGAGAGCAATAGAGAGAGATGCACGTGGTCGACACGTCGGGTCGGATGTGGCGCATTGTGTCAAAGATGGCCATGCCTGAGGTGGGGGAAGGGCAGTGGTGTGTGTGTGTGTGTGTGTGTGTGTGTGAGGAGAGAGGGAGAGAGACAGAAAGAAGAGACACAGAGAGAGAGAGACAGAGAGCGAGAGAGAGAGATGCACGTGATCGACACGTCGGGTCGGATGTGGCGCATTGTGTCGAAGATGGCCATGCCTGAGGTGGGGGAAGGGGAGTGTTGTGTGTGTGTGTGTGTGTATGTGTGTGTGTGTGAGAGAGAGATGCAGAAAGAAGAAACACACAGAGAGAGAGAGAGACAGAGAGAGAGGGACACAGAGAGAGAGAGAGCGATGCGCGTGGTCGATATGTCGGGTCGGATGTGGCGCATTGTGTCGAAGATGGCCATGCCTAAAGTGGGGGAAGGGGAGCGTTGTGAGTGTGTGTGTGTGAGGAGAGAGAGAGAGAGAGAGAAAGAAGAGACAGAGAGAGAGAGAGAGAGAGAGAGACAGAGAGCGAGTTGCACGTGATCGACACGTCGGGTCGGATGTGGCGCATTGTGTCGAAGATGGCGGTTCGTGTGTGCGTGTGTGTGTGCGTGTGTGTGTGAGACAGAGAGAGACACAGAGAGACGCAGAGAGAGAGAGACGCAGAGAGAGAGAGAGAGAGAGAGAGAGAGAGAGAGAGAGAGAGACAAGAGAGAGATGCGCGTGGTCGGCAAGTCGGGGCGGATGTGGCGCATCACATCAAAGGCAACCATGCCTCAAGGGGGGGGGATGGGGAGGGGGGGGGGGGGAGGGAAATTGTGTGCACGCCGTGGGTGCCGTCAGCCTTCCACCCACCAAACCAAAAGCGCGGTTGGGGGGGCACGCCACACGTAGCCGAGCAGTGGTTCCGTTAAGGATCTTGGAAAAATGATGGCTCAACCCGGGCCTCGCGCTCATTTCGCCAATCTCAACCCGAAGTAGGCCAATGTTGGCGGAAAGTGTGAAAATGCCGATTTTCACACATTTTCGGGTCGGAATTTGCGCAATCTCAACCCGACGCGCCAGCCCGAACAGGCCAATCTCAACCCGAAAGTGCACTTTGTCGGGTTGTGGGTTGGCTAACGGAAACACTGAAGCCGAGGCCCCGATCCCAAGACCGCACACGCGCCACGTCCCCCCCCCCTCACACACCAAACAATACACACACAAACTGTGCATGCGGGTGAAAGCGTCCCAAACTGTGCATGGGAGGAGGGCGTCCCCCACTTGTGGAAACTGCCAGAGCGTCTCTCTGAGCCCTGCAGCTGCGTGACGCAAGATCAAAACTCAGCCACACGCTGCGACCGAAACTGCATGACGCCGTCACGGTGACGCCGGCCGCTGTGCTGCAGGGCCAGCTGCGCCTGGTCCTCCACTGTCCACACTGTCCACACTGTCCACACAAGTGTTTCCGTTGGCCAACCCGCAACCCGACAAAGTGCACATTCAGGTTGAGATTGGCCGATTTGGGCTGGCGCGTCGGGTTGAGATTTTGCGAATTCTGACCCGAAAAAGTGTGAACGGCATTTTTCCACTTTTTCGCCCAAATTCATCTTTGTCGGGTTGAGAATGGCAAAATGTGCGTGAGGCCTGGGTTGAGCCATCATTTTTCCAAGATCCTTAACGGAACCACTGGTCCACACTGTGCACACTGTCCACTGTGACTGGCCTGGCTCGGCCTGTCGCATCATAACGCACCCAGTGTTCCGTTAACCAACCCGCAACCCGCAAAAGTGCATTCCCGGGTTAAGATTGGCCGCTTGGGGCTGGTGCTGCAGGTTGAGATTGAGGAAGTGGGCCGTGAGGCCCGGGTTGCGCCATCGTTTTCCCAAAATCCTCAGTTATGGACCCACTAACGCACCCGCGGTCACGGACCCTCCGGGCGAGTTGATGTACATCGTGATGTCCCTGGACTGGTCCACACTGTCGAGGTACAGCAGCTGCGCGACGAGCGAGTTGGCCATGTCGTCGTCGACAGCGCCGCCCATGCGCACGATGCGCTGCGGTGCGTGCGTGAGCGCGTGCGTGTGCGCGTGCGTGTGTGTGTGTGCGTGTGTGTGTGTGTGTGAGGGGGGTGGACGCGCGCACCACGATGTGTGTATGTGTGTGTGTGTGTGTGTGTATGTGTGTGTGTTGATGAGGGCTGCGAGTGGTGAGGAAGTTGCCCATGGAGGGCACCGAGGCGCTGACATGCAAAGAATAGATGGAATGCACAGCGCGTGCCGCACCTGCTCGAAAAGCGCTGACACCACGTTGGTGAAGGTGTCGATGACGAGCGGGTTGGGCGGCGGGCCAGCGCACACCACCGGCACGTGCCTCACCGACGTGAGGCCGCTGCTGTGGGCACAGCCGTGGGGGTGAGGTTGCATGGGTGCGAGTGGTCCATGCAAAAGCCACATGCATGCATGCACCACGCAAGCCAGTGGTTGGCGCCCGGCGAGCGGTGGATCTCGGCCCTACCTGGAGCGCGCGATACCCCGCGACGGCGTCCACAGCTGCTGAGACCTGCGGTTCACATGTGACGCTCTGATCAGCTGGGCTTGGCCATCGACCAAGCCAGCATCCCTTCAACACCCCAGCATCCATCTGCTGTAAAGACGCTCACCCAGAGAGGGAGCTAGGCTGGTTCAGGGCTGCCGCCACCACTTGAGAGCGAGCGGGCTGCACGGGCGCCGCATGTCGCCTGGCACCGGACAGGCGACCCCCGGCTGCAGCCTGGGACCTCATCGTGCTCGCCATCAAGCAGAGTGGGCGAGGGGCCAGGGAATCTGCATGGGCCACGCGGGTGTGGGGTTGCGTGTGCATGCACAACCCCATGAAGACCCCAGCCCCTCTCCTCTCTCCCGTGAAGATGCAGATACGTTACCTGCCAAGTAGAACCCCTCCCACCAGCGTCCCTGGACGTGCCCACTGGGCCAGACACACGCCCGTCCAGAGGGAGGCCAGCAGTCGGGGTTGCACACCGTCCGTGTGCGTGTGGCTGCGTGCGTGTGGCTGCGTGCGTGTGGCTGCTGTGCTGCTTGAGGCTGCTGGCAGGGGCACGAATGGCGACAGGCTCTCTCAGAGACAGCCTGGCTGCCTTGCCGCACAAAGGCTCGAGCCTGCCATGCACACGCGACAGCTTCGAAGTCACCAGCGCCTCCAAGCCTTCTTTACACACGCACATCTCTCGCTTCACATTCATATTATGAAGCACATATGACATGTGAAGCGCATGTTCTGATAGCGCATATTCTGGTGCCTCCCCCATCCCCCTTCCGCTGTCATCACACCCGTGTCCACATCGAATTCCAGCAGTCAGCGAGTCGCAGCAGCACAGTCAAAGTCACCCGCCATCATGCCCCCCACCCCCCCGACCCATCCAAACGACACCGCCGTCAAATGTTGAGGTTGCCTGCAGCCATGGATGGGAGTAGTGGTGTGAGCGGAGCAGAGCGGAGCAGAGCGGAGCAGAGCGGAGCAGAGCGGAGCAGAGCGGAGCAGAGCGGAGCAGAGCCATGATGCACGCACGCACGCACGGTGCACGCACGCACACACGCATATCCAGCCCCAAGAGCCGCACCCACCGTTCCTGTTTCCACCATTTATTTTGATGGGGTTCTTCACGTCAATGGGGTTGGACGTAACGATGTCGATGCCACCCGAACCGCCTGAGTGCTCACCAATTGCCTGCTTTGCGACCTGCGACAGATTGATAGATAGATACCACAAAGCGACAGTGGATGCATACATGTGTGTGGGCGGGTGGGTGTGTGGGTGTGGGTGGGTGTGGGTGTGTGGGTGCGCAAGTGCAATTATTTGTGTGTGCGTGTGCGCGAGTGCATACCCTGATGGACGCCCCCCCTTCCTCCACACAACGCGCTCATCACCTCGTCCACCGGCGCACTGTTGGAAGGAGCCGCCTGTGCCAAGATCTGCGTCTCCTTGGCCTGTGCATCGAGGTGTATGGTGGGTGTGCTGATGCGTTATTGTATGTCACATACAGTATGTGTGTGTGTGGAAGCACAGACTGCTGCGTGAGCCTACCAGAGGGTGCTGAATCGGCACCATGTAGGCGCTAGGGTCGAGCCAGTTCTCCACGTGTTCCAGCTTGGCATTGATCAACGCACCTCCCCCAAGGGCATCCTACATGGCGTGTTCGTGTGTGAGTGCGTGAGTGAGTGAGTGTGCTTGTGCCGCCCCCCGCCTTGTGTTTGCGACAGTGGCGAGGACCAGACCAAACCAGGCCAGACCAGGCCAGACCAGGCCAGACCAGACCACACCAGACCAGACCAGACATCAGGGTCTCATGTTCAACCCAACCTGCAGCAGGGAGCGGCCCTGGGACTCCCCCTCAGCGGGCGCTTGCAGGTCGCCAGAGAAAGGCGCCGGTCTGGCACCCAGCACGGCAAACGCACACGCCAGCATCACACACGCGAGAGCGGCAACGCTACGAGATATCATGCTTGCGGGCGTGTTGTGCTCAGCGTGTTGTGCTGGGCGTGTTGTTGCGTGCTGTTGCGTTTGACAAGTGTGGACTGGGTCTCGACCGCCCGCTGCACCATGATGTCTCATGCGCGTGGAAGTTGTCGCCAGCTGATGTGATATGCGCGTGGTGGTCGTGTGAGAGCCGGGCCACCGAATGTGGGATGGTGATAATCGTCGCGAGGGACGATCGTCAAAATAACGAATCGTCAAAATGTTTTTCGGTCGGGTGTCGGACTGACTAGCTTGGCTCAGTGAGGGGCAGAAAAACTAGCAAAATATCACCAAACCAGCCGGGTGGGTCTGCGGGGGCCGTGGGTGTGCGGGGCCCGTGGGCGAACGCGGCCCCATGTGCTGCACCCCCCTGGAATGCCTCCTAGCCTGAAGCTTGCACATGTGTATGATGATGGGTTTTACAGTCGTGTTTTCAGGGAGCGTATGTATAAATACGTGCATGTGCTGCAAGCAGAACTCCTCCCCAGCGTCCGCGGAGGGCCCAGGTGTATCTGGGGCTCTCTAGAGAGAGGCTAGCAGTCGGGGTTGTTGCAGCAAGCACAGTCCGCGCGTGTGGCTGGCAGGGGCATGGCAGGCAAGGCCATACATAGGCCATACATAGGCTGAAGCCTCCCGTCCACACGTGACAGCTTCGAATTCACCAACGCAATGGCGATATGCGCAGATCCAAGCCTTCCAAGCTAAGCCAAGCCAAGCCAAGTCACGCCTTCCAAGCCTTCCTTTTACACAAGAAGCTCCCTCCCTCTCGCTCCCTCACCCCAAACCCCATCACACACCTCACACCCCCGCTTCACCTCACACACCTCACACCCCCGCTTCACACACCCGTATCCAGATAGAATTCCAACAGTCAGCGAGTCGCAGCAGCACAGTCAGTCACCCGCCATCACCGCCCCCCCCCCTCCCCTCCACACGACACCGCCATCCAGCCCAGGTTGTCGTCCACCTCAGATGTTGAGGTTGCCGTTGAGGTTGCCCCCATTGATCCTGTGATGTGTACACAATGGGGGAAGTGTGAACAAGTGTGAACAATGGTGGAGGTTGGTGTGACAGGTCTGAAAGTGTGAACAAGTGTGAACAATGGTAGAAGTTGGTGTGGCAGGTGTGGCAGGCCAGGTGTGGAAGGTGTGCAGCATCCACGGTCCACTCACTTGATCGGGTTCTTCAGGTCGATGGGGTTGGACGTGATGATGTCGAGTCCACCCGAACCACCAGAATCCGATCCAAGCGCCTGGAGCGCAACCTGCGCCGGTAAAACACGTGTGTGTGTGTGTGTGTGTGTGTGTGTGTGTGTGTGCGTCTGTGTGTGTGTGTGTGTGCGTGTGTGTGTGTGTGCGTGTGTGTGTGTGTTTGTGTGTGTGGGGGGGGGGGTGTTTGTGTGTGGTGGTGTGGCAAAGGAGATCGGCGTGCGTATCGGTCACGTGCTGCGCGCGTTTGCGGCTTGGGCTAGCAAGAAGATGCAAGTGTGAACAATACTTTTGTGCCGCCCCACTTGATGTACTGCTGTAGTAAACATGGGCTCGCACTTACACAAAACAACCGAACACAGTAGGACCCCTAGTTGAATAATTTGGAAATTTTGCATTCCAACTGCCTTTGTCGCATTCTGGGCATTCGTCTGATCGACTGACAGATAAGCTTATATTCAGCAGGCCTGCGACACTGAACCAAGGGTGAGCCCTGTGGCAATGCGATCAATGCAGTGGCTATGCCATTTGATACTTGTACAACTTTTGACTGCACAGTGGATGGGCTCGGCAGCAAGGCCGGCCTCCGGCCTCCTCCCGACACTGCCTTCTAAAGCTACTGATCCAGCAGCTAGGCGACATCGGTGGTACTCGTTCTGATTGACTTTTTTTGACACAGCATTTGTGCGTGCTTAGGATAGGGTCGGGTGGAGGGCCGTTGTGTATGGTCCGACTGCCCCTCGGGCTCCGGCCCCTCCACCTCGGCGGTCAAGTAGATTGGCAAGCGCCACTTCAGCTCCCATCCCAGGGAAGCAGTTAGGATAAATTTTGGAGGCCTCGCATCATATAGCTCCCTTTTTGGTCTAGGACTTCGCGTCAGCAGGCAGCCGGCTGGTGGCCACCGCCGCTCACAAGTGATTGTTAGGTTCAGAACTGGACTAGGCAGTGGTACTATGATGGCGTTAGGACTGGAATGTCTTTGCTAGGAAGCCGATGTTACTGTTACTGTGTGTGTGAGTGTGCGAGTGTGTGTGCGTGCGCGTGCCAGTGTGCAAGTGCGTGAGCGTGTGAGATGTGTACCCCTCCGCACACACCCACACACGCACAATGCTCTTACCTCGTCCACTGGCGCACTGGGAGGCTTCGCCGGCACGACCTGCGCGTCGGGTTGCGTGGTGGGTGTGCTGATTTGAGTATGTGCGTGCGTACGTGCGAAAGAAGGCAGGCAGGCACACTCAGACGTGTGGTGTGTGAGGTGTTGTAAGGGTGATGGGTTGCCAGGTGGTTGTTAGGTGTTGTTGCTTGGTGATAGGATGTTGGGTGGTTTGAAAGAACAGGCACACGCACACGCAGTGTGCCTACCACAGGCTGCGGCTGCGGAATCGGCATCATGATGACGCTGGGCGAGGCGGCCGGCTCCTTCCCGTACACAGGCTCGAGCCTGCCGTACATTTGCTCCAGCTTTGCATTGAGCAACGCACCGCCTCCAATGGTGACCTGCGAGAGGGAGCGCCCCTGGGACTCCCCCTCAGTGGGCGCGTGCAGGTCGGCCGAGCCAGGAGCAGGCCTGGCACCCAGCACGGCCAACGCACACGCCAGCACCACGCACGCGAGAGCGGCAACGCTACGAGATATCATGCTTGCGGGCGTGTTGTTCTGAGCGTGTTGAGCATGTTGTGCTGTTGTGCTGTTGACAAGGAGAGGTGTGGACCGCCGACCGACCGCCGTGCACCCATCTCCTCGTGGGAGTGCTGGTTGCCCAGTACATCCTGATGCCCGTGTTGGTGGCCGCGTAGGAGCCGTCGCCAGCGCCGCAACGACGCTGGCGATGTGGTGATGTGCGTCGAAGTCGGTGCACGAAAACGAAATAGTCGTTTATGCATAACCAGGCACTTCTGCTGCTGCTGGCCACCTTGGCGCTTCTGGTCGCTCAGTGCGGGGCGGCAACACAACCAACCAGCGTGGTGGGGGCGCGTGGCCCGTGGGTTTGGCGAACGCGGAGGGTGGTACAGCAAGTGGAGCAGCCGCAGCAGGTTGTAGCTGGGCGGACGGAGGCGGCTGGTGTGATTGACCCTGGGGTGGTGGCACCAAGGGAGTCGGGGGGCAGCGGCGGAGCACCTGATGCTGTGTTTGTGCTCGCCGATCTGCTGACGGCGGCTGCAACGCAGCTTGCGTCTGCGGCTGGGTCGCAGGGGGGTGCGCAGCCGCAGCCGCAGCTTGCACCGGTCAGTGGAGATCAGGAGCCCACCGGAGGCGTAGGTGCTGTGCCGAGTGTCTCCACGGCTGGGGGCGTGGGGAGAGACAGCGTGGGTGCGGCGCCGAGCGCATCTGCAGCAGGAGGCGTGGGGAGAGACGGCGTGGGTGCGGTGCCGAGCGTATCTGCGGCGGACGGCATGGGGAGAGACGCAGCTGCAGCCATGACTACCGGCAGCACTGTGTCGGAGCCGTGGGCCATGTCGGAAGCTGGGGCGCTCCCTGGCAGAGCAGGCCTGCCTGTGAACGCGCTGTCTGACTGGGACCAGCAGCAGTACCAGGAAGCCTTGGCCAGTTATCAGGAGTTCCTGGCGTTCAAGCAGTTCCAGGTGCGCGTGCATTTGCTCTTGAGCAACATGCATAGCATTCGCTCTTGAGCAGTATGTATAGCATTCGCTCTAGAGCAACAACTCTGCAGGGGCGTGTGCGCACCCATCGCTGTGCACATACAGTGGCTGCTGAGGCCCCCCTCCCCCTCCTCTGCACGCAGGAGTGGTATGCTGTACAGCAGGCGATGGGGCAGTACCAGGCGTCAGCAACTGGCTCAGCAACTGGCTCGGCAGCTTCCCAGCAGCAGCTGCTTCAGCAGTTGCTTGCAGCAGCGGCAAACCAGCAGCCGCAGACAGGAGAGTTTGGAGGAGGGCTCGGAGGAGGGACGGGTTCGTATCAAATCCCGTCGTCAGGCGGTGGGATCACCATCATCAATGTGAACACGAATACGCCGGTGACGGTTGACAACCCGATCTCAATTGACAGCAGCGAGACCAGTAGAGGAAGGGCAGGCGCCCTGGCAGGGTAGAGGTTGACTGTGATGCTGATGGGACGCGACACTGGCAAGCTGCCGTGACGGGGCGTGGGGCGTAGAGTATAATTGCAGGGTTACAGCGTGAGTGAAGCCACCGAGATGGTTGTAAGAAGCATTTCATGTCCCTGTGAAGATACTCATCAGGAGTGTGAGTTAAGAGGATTGGATATCACAAATAGATTGCCGCCTACACTTGAATCGCGTCGCATAATGAGTTCCCCTGTCCTTCCTACAAAAAAAGGGGTTGTACAGGAGGTGCGGGAGAAGAAGGGGGTCAATCCTGCGCGCTTGGAGGAACTAATCTGGGGTCTTTCTGGAGAAAGGGGATACAACACAAGCCTGTGGGATGCTGAACTGAAGTCGGTTATTCATCGCAGCTTTCCTTGGGGTCCGCGAGGCTCAGTCACTGTGCACGGGTCTTCAAGACTGCATCTTGTCGCCAGCACACAGTAACCGAGGCCTTGCACGCTCACAGCCCGCGCGCGTTGAGGCCCTGGGCGGTGCTGACTGCATCGCTCATCATCCTCGAGGGCGTGCCCTTGTGCCCGAGCGGCGACACCTCGCCAGGCGATGCCGCACGCGACACGACGATGGAGCCGTCCCCGCCAGCCGCGAGCATGCACATGTTGACGGCGGCGGGCTGCGGTGCGGCCGCTGCGGCGCGCTTGGCCTCGGCCACGCGCCGCACCTGCCCCTGCAGGTACTCCTGCAGGCTTGCACTGCCCTGCAGCAGGCGGTTGGCCGCAGACCCTGGGACCGGGGTGGCGGCGCGCTGGGGCGGGGTGACCGGCTGCGCGGCGGCCACCGCCGCCGCCTTGGCCGGGGTCGACAGCGGCGGCGCGTGTATGAGCGGGGCCCTGACGACGCCCTTGGGCGGCGACCGCGTGGTGGGCAGCGCGGCCAGGCCGCTGCTGACGGCCGCGACCGTGGGGGCGACAGCAGGCACCGCCTGGCGCACGGGGAGGTCAGTCGACACCACCCACGCGCTGGCAGCCACGCCCGCGGGCGCTGCCGCCACGCGTGCAGCGCGGTTTGCGCTGAACCCGCTGACCCACGCGTGGCTCAGCATCTCGTGCACCTCGGTGCGCTTGATCGGGCAGCGGTTCAGTGCACCATTCATGAAGTCGCGCGCGGGCCACGACACGCCGGCTGGGATGGTGGGCACGAAGCCGGACTGCAACATTGGGGGGGTGGGGGGAGGGGGGAGGTCAGCGCTGGCACAGGCACGAGGTGTGGTCTGGTGGGTGAGGGGGGAAGCAGAAGCAGCAGCACACAGCACCATCCAGCCCCCAGCCCCCAGCCCCAGGCACATCCACCACAGGCCACCCACCCACCTTGATGTACGCCCTGATTGGCTTTCGGTCAGTGTGATAGAATGGCCACCAAACACCAAACACCAAGCACCAAGCACCAAGCACCAAGCACCAAGCACCAGGGACACCCAAACACAGCCCCCCCCCCCCCCGACGCACACACACACATACCTTGATGCGCGCTCCGGTCATCTTCCGGTCAGTGTGTTATAATGGCCACCAAGCGCCAAGCACCAAGCACCAGGCACTCTCAAACACAGCCCCCCACACACACACACGCACACCCACCTTGATGCGCGCCTCGGTCATCCTCCGGTCAGTGTCATAGAACGGCCACCACCCACCAAGCACCAGGCACACCCAAACACAGTCCCTCCCACTCCCAAACCCACCTTGATGCGTGCCTCGGTCATCTTCCGGTCAGTGTCGTAGAACGGCGGCGCGCCAGTGAGCAGCTCAAACGTGAGCACCCCAACCGACCACGCGTCCACGCCCCCGCTGTAGTGCAGCCCAGCGTCGGCCTTGTTCTCATCGGGGTGCGACTTGTACGGGCACGCGAGCACCTCGGGCGCCTGGGGGAGGGAGGGGGGGGCAGCATGTGTGTGTGTGGGTGGGTGGGGGCTGAGTGGGAAGGGAGCAAGATGGGACTTGAATGGGCACGTGAGCACCTCGGGCGCCTGGGGTGTGTGGGGGGGGGGGGGGGGGCAGCGTGTGTGTGTGTGTGGGGGGGCTGCGACGGGAGCAGGGTTCAACTTGAATGGGCACGCGAGCACCTCGGGCACCTGTCGTGTGTGGGTGCCGGCAGCAGGGGAGATGGGTGGGCAGGGGAGGGCGCAACATGCGACTTGTACGAGCACACGAGCACCTCGGGTGCCTGGGGGGGGGGTCGGGGGGGGCTGCGGAGGGAGCAGAGTGCGAATTGAACTGGCACGCGAGCACCTTGGGTTCCTGGGGTGTGTTTGGGGGGGGAGGGGGGCGGGCAGCGTGGGTGGGGGGGGTTGCGGAGGGAGCAGGGTGTGACTTGAAAGGGCACGGGAGCACCTGGCGGCTGGGGTGTGTTTTTTTGGGGGGGGGGCGGCAGCGTGTGTGTGTGGGGCTGCGGAGGTGAGCAGGGGGGGACTTGAATGGGCACGCGAGCACCTCGGGCGCCTGGGGTGTGTTTGGGGAGGTGGCGGCGGTGCGGGTGGGTGGGTGGGTGGGTGGTGGGGCTGTTAAGAGAGCTGGGGGCAACTGGAACGGGCACGCAAGCACCTCGGGCGTCTGGGGGAGGGGGGCTGGGGCAGCAGGGTGTGCGGGTGGGTGGCTGGGGTGGTGGTGGAGGTGGTGGTGGTGGATGGGCAGCGGAGGGAGCAGAGGAGGGTGCCTGGGAATGAGGGAGGAGGGGCCAGTAGGGTTGGTGGGTGGGTGGGCACACACACACACACACAAAACACACACATACATACACACACACCACTGACCATGTGGTTGAGCGTGCCTGCGTGCGTGACCACACGCTCCGCCCGCAGACACACACACACACACACACACACACACACACACATGTAGTCGAGCGTGCCCGCGCGCGTGACCGCGCGCTCCGCCCGCAGGTCGATCGCCAGACCAAAGTCTGCGAGCTTGAGTACCATGTCCTTGCTGAAGAGGATGTTCTCAGGCTTGATGTCGCGGTGCGCAATGCCGCACGAGTGCAGGTAGGAGAGGACCTGCTTGAGGGGGAGGGAGGGGGGCAAGTAGCAGGGTCAGAACCGAAGACGTATGCCGTACTGAAAGGATAGTTAGCAGAAATTGGGGGCCGGTCAGGGGGTCAGTAATGATTCTGTAAGGCAAGGCGGACAGGCGGGCGGGCGGACGGGCGGGCGGGCGGACAGGCAGGCAGGCAGGCAGTTGTAGGAGTCCAAGTGGTAAGGAAATGCATCGAGGCATTCACCGAGCAACTCGCTTGCCGCACTGCGTACCTTGAGGAAGGGCTCGAGCACGAGCTGCACCGCGAGCCGCTCGGAAATGCGCCCGCCGTAGCGCTGCAGAACGGTGAAGAGGTCTGCTCCCTCGGCGTACTCCTGTGCATATGATGGAAACAGCACACACATGGCATGCACGGTGTGAGCCTTTGGTGCTAGTGCTGGTGCTGGTGCTGTGTGCTGTGTGCTGGTGCCACTCTGTGCTGGCGTGCCACTCTGTGGCGTGCCTTGAGAGAGTCTCCCGACCTTCCTGCTCCATCCCAACTAAGCGGTGCTGCCCACCCACCCTGCGCGCACCCTCCCCCTTCACACCACCCACGCACCCACCCTGCACGCACCCTCCCCCTTCACGCCACCCACCCATCCACCCACCCTGTGCGCACCCTTCCCCTTCACTCCACCCACCTGGACCTGGATGACGTTGTCGCCCTCGGACCACGCGGCGTGCAGCGCGACCACGTTCTCGTGCTGCAGCCGCGAGTGCAGGGCAATCTCGCGGAAGATCTGGTACTTGTAGAGGTTGCACACTGCGGAGAGCGTGTAGACCTGCGTGATGGGGTCGAGGAGGCGTGCAGTGCAGGGAGATTAGTTAGGAGGTTGACGGTCACTTGCCTAGCTCGGGTCAAGGGTGCTGTGCAGGTGAGAGATGGCCACCTTTGCATGTAGATGGATTGACACAGATTAGAAGTCCTACACAGAGGTGGTGATCGTGACCACGACCTCTGATTGCGCCCACGACCCCTCCCCTCACCTCACCTTGAGCACCACGACCTGGTTGGACCGCTTGCACACCGCCTTGAAGACGTTGCTCGCATAGCCCTTGTACAGCTTGGCCACAAGCTGGTAGTCGGCGAGGCACCAGAGCGGGCGCGTCATCGTGGGCGGCACGCTCGCGGACAGCGCGAGCATCGTCGTTGGGTAGTTGGGCGTCCACGGCTGGGGGGACGTGCGCGCGGGCGGGAGGGCGCAGTTGCGCGCAGACGCGATGAGCGTGTGCAGCTCTGCGTAGACCGTCATGGGCGCGACGGGCGCGGACGAGGAGGAGGGCTGCGACGGACAGGCCGCCGTTGCCTGTTGCTGCCGCACCCTCGCCGGCGTAGATGGCGCTCTTGGGTACACTGGCGGCTGAGGCATCGGTTGCTTGTCCGCTCCGGCAGCAGCAGCGCGCGTGTCGCGTTTGGCTGCTGACTTGAGTAGTGGAGAGAGCATGTCTGCAATCCTCTGCGACATGCCGCTGCTAGCGGTGGCGCAGGGGATGCTGACGGGGTCTGAGGCGCGGTTGAACTGCCCGCTGGACGGCACTGGCGCTGCCTGCCGCGAGTGCTCCGGGGAAAGGTCGGTGCAGTCCATCACGGGCTCCTGCAGGTGGAGGAGGGGTGGGGGAGGGGGGTCAGGGAGGGGGGGCGGGAGCAGCCCTGCTTGGGAGCTGAGCGCCCAGGAGGAAACAGCAAAACGCGGCCAGACGCAATCGTCCATAGACGCGCCCAAAACATATCGGTACACCGTTCATTGCATCGTTTACAAGAGCGCGCGCTGAGGAGAGAGGGATAACATGTGCTTGCATGTTGCAAGAAATGTGCATGTGTAAGCAAGCAAGCAAGTCGTCCCGCTGCGTGCGCGCCCTGCAGGTGCACTGCTGCTCCTCCAGCTCAATGTGCCTGCATTCTCCCTCCCCTGACCGCCTGCGCACCTGCTGGCAGGTCACGCGTGCGCCTGCTGGCGGATGTTCCTTCTTCGGTCTCGAGTGCTGGCCGGGCCGTCCTCCGCTCGCGCTGCCTGAGCAACGATGTAATGGCATGTGCGCGAGGCGCCGCGTGTCAGTGAGCACACGCAGGGCCAAAGCGCCTGGCAGGCCATGCGAGCAACACATGTTACGAGGGCCTGCTCCAACCTGTTCCCTCTCAGCAGCTGCTGTGTTCACGGCGACATCCACAGCGAGGGGCGACAGCAGTGCGACAGCGGGGCAACGACAAGAATACATTTGGTGCGCGCACATACGGCGCATAGGGCGCATGTGTGGGGCTCGCCCGCCCGCCATATAAGAACCAAGCCAAATGCCATGCCACGTCGACTGCGAGGCCTAAACAATTGCGTCAATTGTGTTGTCCCTCGACTCAATCCTCGCAACTCTGATGCGCTCCAAGCTAGAAGGCAAAAAAAATCAAATTCGACCCACTGCCACTTTTCTTGGGGGCACAACAGGGAGATCAACAGTACCAGGGAGATCAACAGTAGCAGGGAGAATAACAGTAGTGGCGCGTTTGATACAAGAGCAAGAGAGACAAGGCCGACAGGAATCGCGGCTGGAGGCGCGTGCGCGAAGGTGGCAGCCGTTTGGCGAGGGGATAACGAGAGGCGCCAGCCCCATGCTCGCGGCCTGCTGCAACAGTCCTGCAACATACTGGTGGATAACAACACTCGCGCCCATCCTGCAAACCGCGCACGTCCTCACTCATGCCGCTTGCTGCTGTGGCTGCTGCTGCTGCCGCCGCTGCTCCGCCACCCACGCTGGCGGGCTCAGCACCAGCACGCACCCGACCGCGAGGTGGTCCGATGGAAACTCAGCGCTGGGAATGGCGCTAAACTGGACATCGGCGAGCGGGTCGACCCATGCCGGCTCCCCACCCCCACCACCCCCACCTCCACCACTCGTGCCGGCGGCGGCGCCAGCAGCGCCCCTTGCACCACCGTCGGCGCCACCGCCACCAGAGCCTGCCGTCAGGACCTCTGCCTCAGCCTCGCTGTCCCCGCGCAAGGCGGCAGCCGACGGCGGCATCAGGTAGGGCATCTCGAGCGTGTGCGCGACGCCCCAGTGCCCCTCGCTCGCAAACACGTAATCCAGGCACCCCGCGAACGTCGCCGTGCGCGTGGTGAGCGGCGGCTCCCACCCAGACGCGCGAGCGTTCACGCTCGACAGTCGCAGCCCACACGCGCTCAGCGTTAACCCGACCAGCGCTCCCGTCTCGCCCGCGTCGCCGCCCCGCCGCGTGTACGGGTGCTCTGGGTGGGAGGGCTCGAGCGCGCCAGATGTCAGGAGCTGGTACACGCCAGAGGGCAGGCCACCTGGGGGGGGCGTGATGGTGTATGTGGGGGGAGGGGGCAGGGGGTCGGGGCGGGGACGGGAAACGGAGAGGGGGGGGGGCAGGAGGTCGAGATGGGGACGGGAAAACGAGAAGGGGAGGGGGGGTCCCGGCTGGGAGGGCAGCGGGGGTGGGTGGAGCGGTGTGCAAGCAGCGTGGGCACACTGTCTGCGCCCCGCAGAGCACCGATGTGCCCGACAGAACGGCATCGTCACAGCCACGGCACAGCTACGGCACAGTCACGGCATACTGTAGTACCGCTTTCCCTTGCCGCCACTTTCATAAAGTTGGTAATTGTTTAGATTTTTGGTGCCTTGCCGCGGGATTTGGGGGGGATTTTCCCCCGTTTTGACGTCACTTTTGGCGTATTTTTTTTCTTTTTTCGGCGATATTTTTTAGAAATCGACCTTGCCGCGACGTTTTCCGAATTATTTATTTGCAAGGCACAGCTATGCCACAGCTACGACGCAGCATCGCGGCAGCTACCATCATTCGCCAGACGCCCCCGCACGCTCAGCGCGCCCCGCCCAGCCCCCCCGCTCGGGCCCGTGGTAGCCAAAGGTGTCAGCTACGCGGCGCACTCGGGGGCAGGTCGCGGGGTGGAGGGAGTGCGCTGGATGTTCGGCCGCGGGGGAGGTGCAACAGCGGGATTTTCCAGTGAAGGGGCAAATGAATGGGGACTGTGGTTCTGCCCTGTGCTGCGACGTTCTCCGAATTGTTTTATTGCAAGGCAAAGCGGTAATACGGTAGCATCGCGGCAGCTACCATGCCATGTCGCACACGCACCAGGCGGCAGCACCGGGTCAAAAACGTCTGGCTTGCGCTTTGTCGCGAGGCTGTTGAAGTCCCCTCCAATGAGCAGCGGCACGTCCGTGTGGCCGTACACGCGCTGCAGCAGTCTTGCGGCTGCTGCGCACAGCTGTGCTGACTGGATCGCCTGCGCACATGTCCAGGGAGAGTGAGCGGGAGGGGCGGTGGGGTGTTGGGCAGCGGCACACGAGCGTATCCGTGTGGTCCGTACGCGTGGTGCAGCAGTCTGGATCGCCTGCGCATTCAGCGTGGCTGTGTACGTGTGTGTGTGTGTGTGTGTGTGCGTGTGTGGTGTGAGTGTGTGTGGGGGGAGAGTGAGGTCAGCAGCTGGACACGCGCCCACCACAGCATGCTCGCACATGCACATGCACGCCCAGACACACACATGCCCCCCTCTGTCCTTCCCCCTGCCCCCTCCCCCGCCCCCCTCTCCCCCCTCCCTCTCCCCCCTTCACCCCCTCGACATACACACCACACACTTTGACAGGGGACCGTGGCTTCCAGAACAGGTGCGTCGCACACACACACACACACACACACACACACGCACGCACGCACCCGCACCACACACCACACACACACACACACACATGTACACCAAGGTACCGCGGATGCCAGAACAGCTGCGTTGCCCCCCTCCCACCCCCCCCTCTCCAACCCCCTGTACGAAAACACCACACATGCTCACACACACACACGCACTTTGCCATTAGGGTATCGTGGATTCCAGAACAGGTGCGTCGCCCCCACCCCCACCCCCACCCGCACGCACGCACCCGCCCCCCCCCCCCCACACACGCACACACGCACCCACGTCACACACACACGCGCACCCTGCCGTCAGGGTATCGTGGATTCCAGAAAAGGTGCTTCCCAGCAGCGAGCAGTGGGCAGCACACACACACACACACACACACACACACACGCCCCCCCTCACACACACACATTGATATCAGGGAACCGTGGGTTCCAGAACAGGTGCGTCGCAGCAGCAAGCAGTGGGCAGCACACACACACACACACACACACACACACACACACGCCCCCCCCCACACACTTGATTATCAGGAATTGTGCGCTCTCACGAACAGGTGCGTCCCAGCAGCAAGCGGTGGGTCAGCCACAACATGATAGATACGGTCACAGCACACCACACACAACATGCCGCCCCCCCCACACACTACACCTTGATTCCAGGAGGAACCAATGGTTCCCAGAACAAGGCGAGTCCAGCAGCCACAGTGGGGGTAGCCAGAGGGAAATGTGGGTTTCAGAAGCAGGTTGCAGTGGCCTAGCAGCAAGCAGTGGGCAGACACACCACAACCACACACACACACGACGGCACACACACACAATGTCAACGACCACGCCACCCGGCCGCACACCACCAAACACTACCCTTGATATCAGGTGAAGACTCGTGGGTTTCCGCAGAACAGTGGCGTCCAGCAGCAAGCAGTGAGCAGGCACCCACACACAAACCACAGCCCACTTGATATCAGGGAACCGTGGGTTCCGGACAGGTGCGTCCCAGCAGAAGCCAGTACAGCACAGCCACACACAACACCAAACACACACACATGACTTGATATCAAAAGTAACCGTGGGTTCCAGACAGGTGCGTCCCAGCAGCAGCAGTGGCAGCAACCACACCACACACAACACACACACACACACATCACAAAACCTTGATCAGGGAACCGTGGGTTCCGGAACAAGGTGGCGCTCCCAGCAGCAAGCAGTGGACAGCACACACACACACACACACACACACCACACACACACACCTTGATATCAAGTAACCGTGGGTTCCAGAACAGGTGCGTCCCAGCAGCAAGCAGTGGGCAGCACACACACACACACACACACACCACACACACTCACACACACACCTTGATATCAGGGAACCGTGGGTTCCAGAACAGGTGCGTCCCAGCAGCAAGCAGTGGGCAACACACACACACACACACACACACACACACACCTTGATATCAGGGAACCGTGGGTTCCGGAACAGGTGAGTCCCAGCAGCAAGCAGTGGGCAGCACACACACACACACACACACACACACCACACACACCTTGATATCAAGTAACCGTGGGTTCCAGAACAGGTGCGTCCCAGCAGCAAGCAGTGGGCAGCACACACACACACACCTTGATATCAGGGAACCGTGGGTTCCAGAACAGGTGCGTCCCAGCAGCAAGCAGTGGGCAACACACACACACACACACACACACACCTTGATATCAGGGAACCGTGGGTTCCGGAACAGGTGCGTCCCAGCAGCAAGCAGTGGACAGCACACACACACACACACACAAACCACACACACACCTTGATATCAAGTAACCGTGGGTTCCAGAACAGGTGCGTCCCAGCAGCAAGCAGTGGGCAGCACACACACACACACACACACACCACACACACTCACACACACACCTTGATATCAGGGAACCGTGGGTTCCAGAACAGGTGCGTCCCAGCAGCAAGCAGTGGGCAACACACACACACACACACACACACACACCTTGATATCAGGGAACCGTGGGTTCCAGAACAGGTGCGTCCCAGCAGCAAGCAGTGGGCAGCACACACACACACACACACACACACACACCTTGATATCAGGGAACTGTGGGTTCCGGAACACGTGCGTCCCAGCAGCAAGCAGCACACACACACACACACACACACACACAC
>VFSX01000138.1:50768-53268 GCA_016618255.1 Chlamydomonas sp. UWO 241
TGGCGCACGCCTGCATGCATGCACTCACATGCCATGCACATGATGCATGCAAACGGGTTGAAGCCCCTCCCCCCCTCTTGCAGCAAGGCCGCCAAGCTCCTGCAGTCAATGCTCACGTGGCGTTCAGAGCTCAATTACAGCACACTCACAGTGTCCGAGTTTGAACCTGAGATCAAGTCTGGAAAGATGTATGTGCAGGTGAGTCGGTGGTGTGCGTTAGGGTTAGCCCCACCCAAACCTCACTCGAGTTTGGAGTGCAGGCGGGGGTGGCTGGGTTGGTTGGCTGCTGATCCCACTGCTGCTGAGCTCCGTGCGACACTGAGGATGCACGCGCGCACGCACACATGCGAGCACACGCACCAGGGTCACCGGAAACGGCCAACGGTCACCACCGTTGGCGTTGGCCGTTGGCTGGGCCAACGGTGCCAGCGCCAACGGGCCAACGGTGCCAACGGGGCGAAAAACGCGATCGGAAGCGGGAAAAGTGTGGAATCGGAAAATTCGCTCGCTGCTAGCCGTTACAGGCGATATGCCGTGTCTGTACAGCTCATGCAACTCTGAAATTGCAGCACATATACTTGGAGGGCCCACCTGCATACCCCCGGGGTGCACGCATGCATCCAGTGCTCAAGGGTGTTGCGTGTGGGTTGTGCTCAGCCCTGAGTGTTTTCCATGCAATGATGAGAGTTTTACGAGTATGACCCTCACTACCCTGTGGCATGCTTATTCCCTTGATCTGAGCATCATTGTGTCACTATTGGCCGTGCCGTTGGCAGAGCCAACGTTTTTGTTTGCCGTTGCCGTTGGCACCGT
Source organism: Chlamydomonas sp. UWO 241 (assembly GCA_016618255.1). NCBI lineage: Eukaryota > Viridiplantae > Chlorophyta > Chlorophyceae > Chlamydomonadales > Chlamydomonadaceae > Chlamydomonas > Chlamydomonas priscui. Next base: position 51,582 of record VFSX01000138.1, read on the forward strand.
TGGCGTTGGACGTTGGCACCGTTGGCCCGTTGGCGGTGACCCTGACACGCACACACACACACACACACACACACGTACACACACACACACACACACATGCACACACACGCACACGCAAACAGGGCAACGACGCCGCCGGTCGCTCCATCCTTGTGACGCGCAAGCGCAGCGAACAGCCGTCCGACCTTGGTTTCGACCACTACATGCGACACCTCGCGTTCACACTTGAGACAGCGAGCCGGCAGATGAAGGGAGGCGCAGAGGCGTGGGTGTGGTGGGTCGAGGGGTCGGGGCGTGGGGGGGTGCAGTGTGTGGAGGGGGTGGGGGCGTGTGTGGTGTGTGGAGGGGGTGGGTGTAGTGGGTAGTGGGTGGAGGGATGAGGGCGTGGGTGTGGTGGGTGGAAGGGTGGGGGCGTGGGTGTGGCGTGGCGTGTTAGAGGTTGTCAAGTTTGACAGTGGATGGCAGGCGGTGCAGAAGCGTTGCTGGGTCTGGTGAAGGGCTGGTCGAGGGTGTCGAGGGTGTCCGCGCTGGGCAGGGAGCCAAGGCATGCAAGGGCCCCTGGTCCCGATCGGTTTGCTTTGGCTGCTGGCTGCTGGGGCACGCACACACGCACGCACCAGGGTTGCACCATTCGACATACGATCCATACGACATACGACATTCGACGTTCGGAGCTCATCGTATGTCGAGTGGTGCAACCCTGGCACGCGCGTACGCACGCACCTTTGGCGGTGGGCGGCCGTGCACACACGCCCGCACGTGGGATGGGCAGGGCTACGAGGCACTGCGGCGCAGGTCTGGGGGGGAGCGATGGATCTCAACAGACGACCGGAGGTCGGGTTGCGAGCGGCACAGCAGCGGCCACGCAGCAACAGCAGCGGCACAGCAGCAGAAGCAACACCGGTGCCCGCCCCTCCCCCACCACCACCACACACACACACACCTCCCTTCTGTGTCCCACCCCCCACGCAGGATCATGGACATGGGCTGCATGACGCGCGCGAACTCACCCCCGCTCTCAACATCAATGGCGACGCTTACCGTGCTGTCAAGCCACTTTCCCGAGCGGCTGCACACGTGGGTCAACCTAGTTTGCGTGGGCAGGGGCTGGGTCTGGGGCGCCTAGCAGCCGGTGGGCAAGCTAGTGACCTGGCCTGGCGCGTAGTGGGCTGGCCTGAGACGTCTGGGTGGACCTGTGACCTTTCCTACCCCCGTGTCTTCTAGGTGTGTATTCGTCCGGGCTGCCCTGGTGTGCCTAGTGAGGCTGCGCTAGTGGGACGTCTGGGTGGGCCTTGGACCTTCCCTGCCCCTATTCCGACGGAGCCGCTGCGGAGCTGTATGGTGGGGCTGCTACGTAGCTGCTGTGAGAGAGAGTTTGTGGCTAGGCCATGGAGCAGACTGTTGCAAGTTATTTGAGGCGGGATGGGGGAGAGTGTGAGAATGTTAGAAGCTTTTGCTGTGCTACGGTGGAGGTCTAGGGGGGGCGATCCCGCGGGCCTGTGAACCCCGGCCGTGCTTCCTCTGGGGGAAGGTGGATCTGGGGGCCGAGTGCCCTGTCTAGGTTCAGCTCCGACCCACTATCCGCCACCACCAGTAGCCAGCCCCCCGTCTGTAGCGCTCGGGCGCTATACGCCGAGGAAGGTCGAATACACTGCCTGTAGGTGCATCACACACGACTGTAGAATCC
>VFSX01000138.1:68268-198268 GCA_016618255.1 Chlamydomonas sp. UWO 241
CACACATCGCGCTGCCGTGCATCAATTAACTCAGGGTGATGTGCTCTGGAGCGTCGGGGGCCATGCCAATGCCGGGGGATGGCACGCCCAGCGAATCCAGCCCCGCGGACAGGACGTACACGCCGTTCCCGAGGCTGAAGGAGTCGGATCCCTACAGGTGCGCAGCGTAATTAGTCGCACAACCAATCGTGTCGCCCGCCGCCGCGTCGGCACGCCTTCCCACGCCCATCGCCAACACGAACCCATGCGCAGGCTGCTGGGAATCTCCAAGGACGCGGGTTTCGACGAGGTGGCAGAGGCACGGCGCTTCCTGTTAGTGGTGCGTGCCGTGCGCATGCCATGCATGCCATGCATGGCGCTCCATGCGCATGCAGCATGGTGTTGGCAGGCACCGAGCGCTGCACATACACACAACACATGCACACACACACACACAGACACACATACAAACGCATGCACGATGCAGGAGTACCGCTGGCACGAGCCCAGCCGCGAGGCGATTGAGCTCTCGTACGAGCGCATCATGGCGGACAACCTCAAGGCTCGCCAGGCGAGCGGGTACAACTCGGGCATCCCCGGGCGCAAGGTGCGTTTGGTGTGGCGGTTTGTGTGTGTGACTGTGGATGTGTGCGTGCGTGCACGTGTGCGGCTGTTTGCGGCGGAGGGCGGCGGGCAGCACGCATGCGCGAGCGCTGCTGGCACTGCAAGGCGCATGACAACCCACTCAAAGCACACCCCACACACAAACACAAACACACACTATCTCGCTCTCAGAGTATCGCCGACTCCGAGCGGGACCGCGAGAGCTTCGGCCGTAAGATTTCCAACCTGTTTGACCCGACCGTGACGCTCATCACGCTCATCAATGAGGGCATCTTGTTTATCGGGCTCGCGTTCTGGTGAGGGGAGGGGGGGACGCTGCGTTGGCTGGGCTGGGCTGGGCTGGGCGCAAGGTGGGCAGGTGTGCATGGGTGGTCAGGCAGGCCAGGCAGGCAGGCGCCGTGGCGAGAACGCTGCCGCCCGCCCTTGAACCGTGTGCCCGCCAGCCCATCCTCACCCACCCACCCACCCACCCACCCGGCCTGCACCCACAGGGCCCTCTCATCCACCGACCAGTCGTTCCCCCTCGCAATGGCGTTTGCGTACGGCGTGTACAAGCTGCACAGCAAGCGCACCAAGCGCTACCCAGACGGACCACACTTTGCCGGGAACCCCATCGTGGGCGCGGTGCTGGGCACGGCGGTCGCACTCGGAGTCGGGTGTGCCATCACCTGGGGCCTCACGCCCATGCTGACAGCGTCTGTCGTCGGCTACAGCGTACGCAGCATCGGAGGCTTCATCGTCATCGCGCTCATGGGCCTGACGGCAGTGTACCTCAAGTGAGAGGAATTGGGAGGACGAGCTCGCCGCGTTGGCGCGGCAGTCACCGAGGCGCGGCAGGTGTACCTCAAGTGAGGAGTTGGGAGGACGAGCTCGCCGCGTTGGCGCGGCAGCCATGGAGGCGCGGCAGCCACAGAGGAGGCAGCTTGCTAGCATTCACTTCGGCCGGGCCACCGCCACGCCTCCCTCCAAGGCAGCGCGTCCCGGGGGACACATACTTATTATGCTCGCGCCTTGGCTTTGACTGGCCTGCTGCGCGGTCCGTCACAGCGGCACTCTTACAGGGGCGCACACACATGGCAAGACAGGCTGCCACGCGTTGCAGCATGTTGAGGTTGACGGGCGGCGTCTATGTAGACTAGAAAGGTCGCCGGCCGTCGCCTAGATGACTAGAGTGCATCGAGTACGCAAGGTTGTTTTGCCCATCCCCCCCTATTTGTTCAGCCAACGGGTGCTGCAGCGCACGCTCACGCTCACGTAGCAGCGCACACTCGTGTAGCAGCGCACGCGCACGCTCACGAAGCAGCGCACGCTCATCCAAAGTCACTTTGGTCACTTCAATTCCATCCTGCAGACGCTGTTGAGTCACAGCCGTTATTAATGTGCCTGCCGCACGAGGCTGTCGCATGGCAGCAACCACCACCAGCGCGCTCCAACCAACCCCTCCACCCCACCCCGTCACTGCTCCAGCGACGCCAGCTGCCTGCGGTACTGCTCATAGCTTCCCTGGTTGAAGCACGACGACACGAGGCACAGCCCGTCGTCCTCGCCTGTGACCGTCCCCACTGCGCCGCGTCGACGCCACATGTACATCGCTGCGCCCGCAAGCATGCCGACAGCAATGGACAGCGGCACTGGCAGGCCGTCCGAGTGGTGGGCGCGGTGCCGGCCGCTGCGCTGGCGCTGACTGCCACCCGCCGTCGACGACGCCGCGGGTGCAGCCGCGGCGTCGGCGGTCGTCGCTGCCACGCGTGGTGCGACCGCGGGCTCGTCGTCCTCATCCTCGTCATCCATGTCGGGCCCAGCAGACACGGCCAGCCTGCTCTGTAGGGCTGCGGCCGCGAGCGGTGGCGCCGCCTCTGGCGTCACCGGCGACTGTGGCGGCGCGCCCATTGGCGTCGGCGCCGCAACTGAGGTGCTCGACGGAGATGCCTGCGCGGGCATCTGTGGAGCACCACTCGCGCCCGCTCCCGCGCCCATCGTAGGCACGACCGCCTTGTACGGCGCGTCTGAGAACAGCATCTTGGTCGCCATCGCGCCGCTCGACTGCAGCGTGCCGTCGATACCTGCGGCACCCGAACCGCGTGCTGCTGCGCCGTGAGTGGTGGGGGTGGCAGCTGCCACGACCGCGTTGGCGCGCGCCTCACGCGTCGCGATCGCGTACGACGGAGTCATGGGGCGGGACGCCGCGGCTGCGCGAGGCACGGTGGTGGTGGTGTCGTGAGTGGAGAGAGACTCGTGTTACACATCCACTGCCAGCGGTCACTATCAGTTCCAAAGTTCCAGTGGGACTATCAGACAGCAGGCACAAGGCCCACCAAAAGTTACAAAAGTAGCCCACAGCAGCGCCAGTGGAGTAGTGGAGGTAGTGGTGCTGTATTGCAATTGCATCCCTTGCCAACCCAAGTTGGTGCATGTCGACACGCATGCGCGCTTGCGCAGCTGGCATCGTGCAGCACTGGCAGCGCATGTGCCGCACGAGCGCACACCCCCATCACACGCGTGTCTACCGGTCCGCAATTCCATCCCGCAGCAGGCCCCCTCTGCGGATCCACTCACCCGACAGATAGCGCATCACCACGCACAGGCGCGCTCCCACGGCCCCGTTGAACGTCACCATGTCGAGCCACTGCACCATCGTCGACTTGTTGACGAGCGACGCGACGCGAATCGCGGCAGTGCCCACGACGAGGTCGCCCTTGGGGCCCTCCTGCAGCAGCTCGACCTGGCAGAAAAGAGAGGCAGATAGCAGTGTGTGTGTGTATGAGTGTGCGTGTGTGCGTGTGTGTGCATATGTGCGTGCGTGTGTGTGCGTGTGTGTGTGTGCGTGCGTGTGAGTGTGTGTGCGTGTGTGCGTGCGTGTGTGTTGTGTCGCTGGGTTTCAGGGTCCACCACAACAAGTGGACGGCTGCCTGGCCGTATCTCTAGTATAATATTCATCACGTACCCTCAGCACATCGCTCTCCGGGTCCGCCACGCTCATCCGCAGGTCCTTCAGGAATTTGGGCGACAGCGATGCATGGCTGGTCTCAGTCTTGGCCTGGAGAGAGAGGGCGGTGCGTGCTGGCATGGTCTGCAGAGTCCACCAAGCATGCATGCTCCCAATGCTGCGCATTGTTGCTTGCACCCACCACGACCAACAGTGCTCAGTTTCAAGCTATAAGGTCCGCGGTCATGCAGGCCCACCATGCATGCATGCATGCATGCTGTTGCTGCCTGCGCCCGTGGCACCACGCCCATCAATACGTGCCCAGCCCAGGCGCACGTAACGAGGATGGAGTGGGCCCACCACCTTCCATGCTGGCAAATGTTGCTAATTTGTTGCTCATGCCTTTGCTTTGCACCCACCAATCCATCTGCGCCCAGCCGTAGACGCACGTAAAATGACAAGTCGGACGTCGTATCTGCCGCAGAAATCCGCTTGGCCTCTGCGAGACAAGCAGAGCGCACATGTGTATACCATCAGGGTAGGTGGCCGCTCTGTGCATGCCCCCCCAAACACGCGATTCCAAGTGCGTCTCCTACCAATCACGCTAACTGCGAGCTTCCCAGCCATCCTTGCAGTCATTGTCCAAGCCAGCGCGGGGCTGACCTCGAAAGTCTGAGGCCGAGTGTGAAGTTCGTCCAGCAGTTTCTACAGGCACTGCACACGAATTGACTGGGTGGGACAGTGCACTGCGTCTGATCGCTGCGTCGGCTCATTAGCGCGTGGCCACACGCGCGGAGGGTCATTGCTGGAGGAGGATTGCATGCTTTGCGACCGCAACCGCAGCTGAGCCTGACCACCCCCCTTGTGAGTTGCGATCTGAGGTGGGGCGATGACACAGCGCAGATGAGCATGGGAGCATGAAGGAGCATGACAAGGAGTTCACTGTCGACTCACTCACGACTCCCCTCCCATCGACCCACAATAATGCCAGCCTATAATGTCAGCATAAACGCACGTTGACCTCGAAAGTATACACCAGCACGTGGAGAGACAGAGGCCGCATTTCTTCCTCTTCGCCTTCCTCTTGCTTGCGCCCCATCATCGCCACCTGTAACGCAGGTCGTGGAAGCATGAGCGGTGCGGTCGCCTCTGGGTCAGGGGGCGAGGCCCTACCGCAGGTGCGTGCTCTGATGGTGCACGGCCTGCCTGCCTGCCCATGTGGGGTAGAGTTGTGTGTGTACTACCACCCTCTTCTGTGCTAGTGGTCTACCACCCACCGCGTGCGCTTGCTCGTGCTCCATGCAACACAGATGATGGACAACCTAGCTCTTAAGGAGGCAGCGCCGAAGAAGGAGGAGGTGGGGACGGCCGGCATGCATCCATGCGCAGCCGCATGGCGTGCATGCGCTGCTCCCCCTCTGTACGCGCACGCATATGCATGCATGGCAAGCCACGCAACCTGCATGCATGCACTCACACACGATTAGACACGGGCCGTTGACCCCACCGTCCGCAGGTGTTTGAGGGCCGCCTGGTGGAGGGCAGCCTCAAGAGCGGCGGGCAGACGCTGCAGGCGACGTCTGGCAGCGGGGCCAACAAGCAGACGTTCAACTACTCGACTGACCGCATCGTTGGGAACGGGTCATTCGGGGTGGTGTTCCAGGCGACGTGCCTGGAGACTGGGGAACCGGTGGGTGGTGCGCGGTGCATGCACCACGCTCGCTCCGTCAGAGCAAAGTCCTGGCCTGGGTTGCTCTGATGGAGCTGGCATGTCGCGTGCTGCATGTGTTGGACAATCCATCAGAGCAAACCCATGCTGTGTGCAGCGGACTGGGCGCATCGACGCCATGCCCGCCATGCGAGAGACATGCATGGGCGCGCATGCTCTGCAGCTTTTGGGTGCGCAGCGGCGTGGAACATGCGCGGGCCATCCACCCACCTTTAACACCCCCCCACACCCCTGATTTCAGATCGCGGTCACATAGGGTGCTGCAGGACAAGCGCTTCAACCACCTCCACCCCACCACCACCACATCACCTAACTAACCCCGACCCCTGCCATGCCCGCCCTTGTCCCTTCCATCCAGGTCGCGATCAAGAAGGTGCTGCAAGACAAGCGCTTCAAGAACCGCGAGCTGCAGATCATGAAGATGCTCGACCACCCAAATGTCGTCAAGCTGCAGCACTGCTTTTACTCGACGACGGAGAAGGACGAGGTGCGGGTGGCCACATGCACACGTGCCGCGCATGCATGCATGAGCGCATGGGCTGGCCGTGCATGCATGGATACCTTCTCGTCTCACCGCGTCCTCGTGGTCCAGCCTCCTCTTCACCTGCATGCCTGTACCTCCGCATGCATGCCCACACCCACACACGTCCATACATACACGACACGTGCACACACACACACACCTAACTACACCTGGTGCTCGAATACGTCCCTGACACTTTGTTCTGCATCTACAAGCACCACCCAAACCACCACCACCACCACCACCGGCCAGCATTGTCCATGCCTGATCCCCATGCCTGTACCTATGCCTGCCAACTGCCCGACCCCGTCATCTGCCATTCCGCAGACCTACCTTCACCTGGTGCTGGAGTACGTCCCTGGCCCTGTGTTTTGCATCTGCAACCACCACCCAAACCACCACCACCACCACCACCACCACCGGCCAGCATTCTCCATGCCTGATCCCCATGCCTGTACCTATGCCTGCCAACTGCTTGCCCCTACTCTGCCATTCCGCAGACCTACCTCCACCTGGTGCTCGAGTACGTCCCTGACACCGTGTACCGCATCTCCAAGCACTACGCGAAGAACAACCAGCGCATGCCCAATATCTTTGTCAAGCTGTACGCGTACCAGATGCTGCGCTCGCTCGGATACATCCACCGAGAGGGGATCTGCCACCGCGACATCAAGTGAGGGAGAGGGGGGGCGGGGGGCAACACACACCAGGGGCGTGTTATGTGCGTGCACCAGAGGCTCGCTGCTGTGCACCCACCGAGAGGGGATCTGCCACCGCGACATCAAGTGAGGGAGAGGGAGGGGGGGGGGGACACACACCAGGGGCTTGTTTTGGGCGTGCACCAGAGTCTGCGCTCGATGCTGTGCATCCGTCGAGAGGGCATCTGCCACCGCGCCATCAAGTGATGGCGCGTGTGTGTGTTCGATGATGATGATGATCGATTTCACGGCCCGTTGGACGCATTTGATGGCGTATTAGACTCGTGCATGCGTCCGCGCGTGTTTGCATGGGGCCAACGAGCGTGTGTGACTGCTCGAGGGGCGGCAAGCACCTACTCACAGCCGTGCCCTGCCCCCTGTGCTTGTCCCCTCCCACCCCTCTCTACGCACGCCCCAGAACCTGCTCGTCAACACCGAGAGTTGCACTGCCGAAACATCCGACTGTCCCAAAACACACATGCGCACCTGCTCACCCATTTCCCCCTTTGTGTCGCGCACTCCCTCAAGCTGTGCACACCCGCCCACGACTGGCTTGCTCTGCTCTCCTCCCGCGCTTGTCCCAGCTCGTACACAGGCATGCGCACCCACTCGCCTACTTTGACACAGCGAGCAGCAGCTTGCCGAGTGTAGATGGTGTGGATGGTGTGGATGGGACCGTTGTGTCCCACCTCTCCCTTGTGTCCCACTTCTCCCTCTCCACCAGTGGTTCCGCTGAGGATCTTGGGGAAATGATGGCTCGACCCAGGCCTCACGGCTCACTCCCCAATTTTTAAGGCGACGGAGATGATGTTTTTGCTAAAAGGGTGTGGAAACGTTGATTTCCACACTTTTCGGGTCGAAATTCGCGCAATATTATCCCGGCGCGCTAGCCCAAATCGGCCAATCTCAGCCCGAAAGTGCATTTTGTCGGGTTGCGGGTTGGCTAACAGAAACACTGCTCTCCACCCTTCCGCAGGCCCCAGAACCTGCTTGTCAACACCGAGTCACACTGCCTCAAGCTGTGCGACTTTGGCAGCGCTAAGCAGCTTGTCAAGGGCGAGCCTAACATCTCGTACATCTGCTCGCGCTACTACCGTGAGTTGTGTGTGTGTGCGTGTGTGCGTGTGTGTGCGTGTGTGCTGCGTGCGTGTGCCCGCCAGGGCGAGCCCAACATTCCGCACATCTGCTCGCGCCACTTCCGTGAGCTGTGCGTGTGCGTGCGCGTGTGCTGCGTGCGTGTGCCTGCCAGAGCAAGCCCAACATCTCGTTCATCTGCTCGCGCTACTGCCGTGAGTGCAGTGGAGGGGAGCCCCTTGCGCAAGCACGTATTTACGCACATCCTTTCGTTGCGTGTTTTGACCGTTGTGAGGTGGTTGGTTTACACTCATGTTGGCTCGATGTTGCCGCAGTGATTCGGCTCTGTATGAGAGGAACCGCCAGGCTCAGATCTGCCTGCGCCGTGCCAGCCCAGCGATCGCCGGCGTGTGGTTGTGCTCACCAGAACGAAACGCCGTTTCTCGCACACGGCCAAGCCCCAAGCAACCCTTACCGTCTGTATCTCTGTCTCTCTCACTTACTCTCTCACTCACTCTCACGCTCTCTCTCACATCAGACCTTGGTCCCAACCGCTTTAATATCTCTCTCCATCTCCACCACCCCAGGCGCGCCCGAGCTCATCTTTGGCGCCACTGACTACACGTCTGCGATCGACGTGTGGTCGGTCGGCTGCGTCGTCGCGGAGCTCATGCTGGGGCAGCCGCTGTTCCCGGGGGAGAGCGGCGTTGACCAGCTGGTGGAGATCATCAAGGTGATTTTAAGAGGCAGATGAGAGGCAGATTGGAGGCAGATGAGAAGTTCCATTTGATTTGTTCATGTGCTTGGTGGTGGTGGTGGTGTGTGTGTGGGGGGGCAACTGGTCAGCAGGGCAGCTGCTGTTCCCCGGGGAGAGCGGCGTTGACCAGCTGGTGGAGATCATCAAGGTGCGAGTGTGCATGGTCTGGGTTGATCTGTCGCTGCGTGCGTTGGTGTGTTGGGGGAGGGGGAGGGGGCTTCATGGTCTGTGTGTGTGTGTGTGCACGTGTGTGCGTGTGTGGTGGGTGGGACGTGGCACTGCAGCGCGCTTACACGCGCGCCACGTGCACGCTACGCACGCCGCCCCCCCCCACCCCTGATTCTCGACCTCAGGTGCTCGGCACGCCGACGCGGGAGGAGATCCACGCAATGAACCACAATCACACCGAGTTCAAGTGCCGCCGCATGCCCTCACACACACGCACACACATAGCAGGATGTGACACACACAACACACACGCTCACAGGTGCTCGGCACGCCGACGCGCGAGGAGATCCACGCGATGAACCCCAACTACACCGAGTTCAAGTTCCCGCAGATCAAGGTGGGCACAATGAGGGCACAACCAGCGCAGATGTTTTGGGAAAACAGGGAGGCATGAGGAGGGGGGAGAGGGCGAGGGAATCGTGCGAACCTCAACTACGCGGAGTTCAAGTTTGCACAGATCAGGGTGGGCACGACTGAGATCACGCGCGCGTATGTATTGGAAGGGGAAGGGGGCCAAACGCACTCCCAACTCGCTAACTGCTCGTTGCCGGTGCCAACACCGCAGGCGCACCCCTGGAACAAGGTGTTCAGCAAGCGGCTGCCACCAGAGGCGGTTGACCTCGTCGCGCGCCTGCTGCAGTACGCACCGCTCAAGCGCATGACCGCGTACCAGGTGGGCGCATTGACAGGCGCACATGCATGCATGCACACGACACATGCCCACACGGCATGTGCGCACGCGCCTGCTGCAGTACGCAGTGCTCAAGCGCATGACCGTGTACCAGGTGGGCGCATTGATACGCGCACATGCATGCATGCATGCATGCACAAAAAAAAAATGCACACAGCATGCACACTGGCATGTGCAAACGCGCCTGCTGCAGTACACACCGCTCAAGGTCACACATGCGCCGCAGCAGCGGTGGCTTCACATGCGTGCACGGATGCGCATGCACACACGGGCACGCACGTGCACACGTGCCCCACCCTCCCACTCACCACACACACGCACCCACAGGCGATGACCCACCCGTTCTTCGACGAGCTGCGCGACCCCGCGACGCGCCTGCCCAACGGCAAGGCGCTGCCTCCGCTCTTCAACTGGCTGCCTGACGAGCTGAACGATGTGGGGGAGGAAATCAGGCGGAAGCTGAGCGCAAAGGCGGCGACGGTGTGAGGGACAGGGACCACCATTCCTCGGGGTGGCCCGACCGAGGGGAGTTTCCTCAAAACAGGCCGCCGCGTGCCCTCAGGCATGCACAGGCGCGGCAGCAGCACGCACACCCACACGCTGTGCTGTTCCGCTGCACACGCACGCATACGTTACATAACGAGTACGCTTGACGTCGGGCAAGGGTGGGGAGTGTACGGGGCCGATGCTACGGTTCAGGGATTCAGTACTTGCGATCGATTAGAACGGCTGATGCGGCCATGTCCACTGTTACTTAACATGGGCGCTGATCCGAGTCTACCGGGACCAGCCCCTTGCTAATGGGGAGCTCCTGCCTCCCCGCTCGACCTCCTCGCCCACTACGACCTGTCCGCTCCCCCTGGCTTGCCAAACAGCGTTCGCTGCCCCCCACTGCTGCTGCCTCGCCCACCTCCCCTGTGCTGCGCCTCCTTGACCTTTGCCATGAAGGCCTCTGCCTCAGCTGCACTTGGCAGCGCCAGGAACGGCTTGGCGCCCACCACCGCCGACTGCACCCACAGCTTGAGCAGCGTGTAGAGCAGCGTGTGCGCAAAGAGCGAGTACGAGGAGTACGCCCGCAGCAGCACGGCCTCCTGGCTCAGTGCATTCAGCTTCGCCTGGTACTGCCCGTACTTCAGCACAGCGTGCATCCACTGCGCTGCAGGGACGCTGCCACTCCCGGGCGCAAACGTACCGATGTGGAGCGGGTACGACGCGGGGGCCTCGGCCGCGTCGAAACGCAGGCTCAGCAGCGCCGCGTCGATCGACGATAACGCGGCAGACGCGTCGCGCGCGGCGGCGCCGCGCAGCTCAGTGTTAACGTCACCTTCCCCCGCAGCGTCCATTTCAGGCGCTGCCGGCCGCGCCGCGAGCGCGCCTGGCCGTGCCGACGCGTGCCAGTCCTGGAACCAGTGCTGTCCCCGCAGAGCCTCGCGCCGTGCGGACAGCCCAGCGTCCACCGTGCCGCGCAGCGCAGCCAGCGCCGCGCGGAGCTCTGCGTCGTGTGGCACGCTGCCGCTGCTGCTGCTGTCGGTGGAAGCGGCGGCCTCGGCCTGGGCGAGCGCAGACGCGGGCGCGAGGTAGTGCGCAATCTTTGCGCGGTGCGAAGCCAGCACGCCGCCGCCACCACTGCTGCTGCTGCTGCCGCTCTCTGATGCCGCACCCGCACCGGCTGATTGCTGCTGCTGCTGCGTCGCTGCCGCCGGCGCACTCGGCGTGAGGTAGCTTGCGCTCGTCACCCTCACCGTCATGCTCACGCCGCTGAACTCGTATAGCTTCAGGTGCTCGAGCAGCCAGTGCAACTCGGCCGCTTCGTTGGTGGACGCGGTCACGACCGCGCAGTACCGCCGCTGCTCAAACTGCTCCATGCCGAACTTGTCGATGTGGGGGCCTGCATGGGCATAATGCACAAGCGTGCGTGCGTGTGTGCACAAGGTGTCGTGCTCGCGTCGTGTGGAAGCCTTGCACGTGCCCTACATGTGCCGCACTAGCAGGAATCATCCCAGCTCATAGTATGCGCACGCCCACACACCTCTGATGAGCGTGAAGCGTGTTTTCCGCCAGTCAATCGGCACATCCCTGCGCTCGGGCGCCATCACGACGCCGCAGGCGGGCGCCGCCTTCCGGTGGCCTACGCACATGCACAAGGGGGGTGCGAGAGTGGGCGGTGGGTTGTGCCAGAGTAGGTGGCACGCACGAGTGAGCGCGCAGCCGTACACGCGCCCCATGCGGACGCCATGCGCGGCCATGCGGCGCCATGCGCACGGCGAGCCACACGCCCCCCCCCCCCACTCACACAACCCCACTGCCGCCTGCATACCAACACATGCACGCACATCGCACCTGGCGCGAGCACTGACTTGGCCTTGGGCGCAAAGTTGATGAGCGCGAGGTCCTGGACCACTTGGCTGGCAGAGTCCACGTACCGCTCCTCGAACGCCGTGATCTCCACTTCCACCGAGTAGGCAGGAGGCTGAGAGAGCTGCCCGATGGAGGCGGCTAGCTCCGCGTTTGAGGGAGGGGTGCGTGGAGGACGGCGGGGTTGCCGATGGGTTTGGGTTTCCAGGCCACGATGCGAGCCTGCACCACCGATGGCCCATGCAGGAGCACTGGCGCTGGCCCCACCACTCCCGTTGACACCGACACCACCGCTGGCGGTCCACAGGCACCGACGCGCGCCCGCTGCATGCACATCGCCCCATGCAAGATCAGCATGGGGGGCGCTGGTGGACGCCCTGGACGACGCTGTTGCTACGCTCCGTTCAATCAGCTGCTCTAGAGCGGGCTCCGCGAAGCTCGTGGTGCCCCGCGGAGCGAGCGCGGGGAGCAGGCGCGACCAGCTGCGCATCGCTGCGATCCCACGTATGGATTTATCTACTGATTTGCAGGAGTAAAAGGTTAATTTAGTGCATGGTCGCGGAGTGAATATAGGTGTCTATCTTGTCGGCATAAACTCCTAAACCCTGAGTGAAAACACAAGCAAAGCAGCGCTCCCCCCCCCCTCTCACTCTCACCCTCCTGAGCACCATGATATCGACGCGCTCCATTGCCTTGCGGCCCTCAGGGCGGGCTGCTGCTTCGCCGCTGACGATGAGGGCGAGGCCAATGTGCCCGCCTGTCTCCCCTCTCCGCCTGCTGCCTACGCCCGCAGTGCGTGGTCCAGGTGGCGGATCATTAGGGCCCAAGCCGACGTATCGAAGGCGACATGATCCCGAGGACGATGAGGAGGGGCAGGTGAGGGTTTGCTCCATGCGCGACATGCATGCATGCCTCGCCCCATGCGGCATCACCGCACATGCCAGTGCAGTGTGTTGACCCCCATGCCCCCCTCCCACCCCCCTTACATAGATGTGGTCCAAGGGACGCAGCCTCGATCCGAAGCAGCTCAACTGTCTGATCACAGACTGCGAGACGGCAGACAGCTGTTCGCTCTGGCGCAGCAGTACGGCCATGCATGGAACTACATCCATGCGAGCGCTGCTTTGACAAAATTAGCAAACCTGATGCAGGGCACACGCATCAGCCCCAACACCACCTCAGGCCTGGCTCTGCTGCTCTCACTGGCACAAAAGCGGCTGCCAGAGATGCAGACACGTGAGCTGGCCAACACTGTGTGGGCGGTTTCAAAGCTGGACGTCGACAACCCAGTGTTTGTGAATGCGCTCGTCAATGAGGCAAGGCCCAATCTGCCAGCTTCAATGCCCAGGAATTGGCCAACTCAGCCTATGCGCTGGCGAAACTGGACCATGAGGACAAGGCCTTCATGAGCTTGCTGGACACCGCTTCCACCAAGCTGCCATCCTTCAAAGAACAGGAGCTGGCCAACATCTTGTGGGCGATCGCAAAGATGGGGCTCAGGAACAAGTTCTTTGTCAGCCTGCTGCTGATGGAGGCCAAGCCCAAGCTGTCCAGCTACAATGCCCAGGATGTGGCCAACACTCTGTGGGCGCTTGCTACCTTGGGCCACAAGGATGAAGCGTTCATGGACACTTTACTGGTGGCGGCTGGACCCAAGCTGCCCAGCTTCACTGCCCAGGCCCTGGCCAACACGGCGTGAGCGATGGCCACCCTGGGCCACAAGGACGCAGTGTTGATGCGCGCTCTGCTGGTGATGGCCGAATCCAAATTGTTCAGCTTTGATGCCCAGGCCCTGGCCAACATGGTGTGGGCGCTGGCCACCTTAGGCCACAAGGACGACGCGTGCAATGGCGCCCTGCTGGCAGCGGCCGTGTCAAAACTGTCCAGCTTCACTGTCAAGCTCTAGCCACCACGGCGTAGGCGCTGGCCACCTTGGACTACCACGACGCAGCGTTCATAGGCGCTCTGCTGGCGGCGGCCAAGCCCCTGCTGCCCAGCTTCAACCCCTTGGACGTGACTCAAATGAGCATCGCGGTGAAGAAATTCAACATCAAGGATGTGGAGTTCTTGAGTGCGTTGGAGGCACGCCGCGCTCAGCTGGGTGGGGCCAAGTAGAGGGTTCGCCCACCTGGCCATCCTTATGCGCGACTGCATCTTCATCGACCAGGAATCGGCAGCAAAAGCAGAACCCGGGCTGACACACCAACAGCGATTGCCTGAGTTGCATCACACACCACCACTTATGCTGTGCTACTTGTAAGGGTCAGACTTGTCACATTGTGTGTGCTCCCCTCCACCGCAATCGGTCAGCTCGGCTATTATGCCCGTTACTTGGCGCAGGGATGCGTCGTCAGGGGTGTCCACTGATTGGCTCGTCGTATGTTTGCATCACTCGCTCTCTGCTGCTCTGTTGCGAGGGCAATGCCTTCCCGCCTCCCCCTCCTAAATCTACCCCTGCGCCGCCTCCAGGTGGCTCGTTGCGTTGGTGCAGCGCAGGTAAGGCGGCGTGTTAAACGGCCGTCCATGGAACTCCAGCAGTGACATGCTGCCTGGGTCCACCCTGCGTGGCATGAGTGTGTGTGCATGTGGGTCAGTGGTGCCAACATGGTGAGCACCGTTGGTGCAGGGACGCACGCAGAAAGGATTGGTGCAGGCCATCCACTGACTCCGTAGACATCCGGCCTGAGCAACACCGCACCGCACCCGCACCTTAGCGCACAGCAACAACATAACGTGCAGCAGCACACATCTCCAACTCACCTGGGCGACGCGGCACAACGCAGCACAGCAACACGCACAGCAATCCAACACAGTAACGCAGCACAGCACACACCCCACCCACCTGGGCGACGCCGCAAAGCCGGGCGGCACGCCCATCGCAGCAATGCATCACAGCAATGCAACACAGCACACACGCACATCCGATGTGAGTCACAGCCCACCTGTGAGTCACAGCCCACCTGTGAGTCACAGCCCACCTCTTCTACCCACCTGAGCGACGCCGCAAAGCCTGGCGGCACGCTCATCGCAGCAACGCAGCACATCACACAGCAACACAGCACACGCGCACAGCACACCCATCCCCCACCGGAGCAACGCTGCAAAGCCTGGCTGCATGCCCATCGCAGCAACGCAGCACATCACACAGCAACACAGCACACGCGCACAGCACAACACCCATCCCCCACCCACCGGAGCAACGCTGCAAAGCCTGGCTGCATGCCCATCGCAGCAACGCAGCACATCACACAGCAACACAGCACACGCGCACAGCACAACACCCATCCCCCACCCACCGGAGCAACGCTGCAAAGCCTGGCTGCATGCCCATCGCAGCAACGCAGCACATCACACAGCAACACAGCACACACACACAGCACAACACACAGTCTCCCACCCACTTGAGCGATGCCGCAAAGCCTGGCGGCACGCCCATCGCAGCGCACAGCAGCGCCGCCACAGCACACGCGTCAGCGATCACGACGGCCGCGCCGCCACCGGACTCGGGCGCGCGCGCTACGAGGCTGGCCCACACCTGAACACGCGTTGCGTGCAGCACAGTGAGGCGACACGCACACAGCATCACCCATTTGCACACGCGGGTTTAGGGCCATGGCAGGGTTTTAAATACAGGTTTCACACGTACGCGCCCGGAGGACTCGTGAGTTAAGGCCTAGACGACACTGACACGTCTAGGGGAGCTCTGCTAGGAGTGCCCGCAAGGCCACGCAGTATGCCAGCCTTCCAGGTGCCACGCATACGCAAGCACGCTCGCCCGACACACACACACACACGCACACACACACACACACACACACACCTCTGCGGCCGGCATCGCCGCCCCCCGCATCCATCAGAGTATTCACGCCCGCCTCCGCATCCCCTCGGTTCCTCGCGTGCACACACGCACGCACGCACACACGCACCAACCCCCCCCACCCCCCCCACCTCTGCCGCCGCCATCGCCGCCCCTGCGTCCATCAGAGTCGTCACGTCCGGCTCCACTCTCCCTGCCTCCACCTGTGCTTGTGCCACCAGCCGCGCCGTGCGCTGCGCCGGCGCAAACGGACCGCACAACACAGAGTGCACTTCGCAGCACGAGAGCAGCCTGGCAGCCGCGTCGTGTGCGGCCGAGGACTCGCTCTGTGGCAGTGTGGTGGTCGATTTTACAGTCCGTCGGACGCCTTTGATGGCGCATTAGACCCTAGGAAAGAGGCCGGCAGCTGTCAAAATTAGACCCCTAGCATGCCATCTGCCATCATGATTGCTGTGCACGCGGTGCGTGTCTCAAACAGGCGACAAGGAAGTCAGCCAACTCGTGCCAGAACCTGGGGTTCTCCTGGCCTGGCCGAGGATTCATAAACTCCCGCATCCGCTCATCTAAATCGGCCTCCTCGGGGCGAGGGGATGGACCGAAACAGGCTGTGGGCCTGCACCCGTGCCTCTTCATAGGCAGGGCACTCAAATACCATGTGTGCCTCATCCTCTAGCCCACCGCATAGGCAGCACGCGCGCTGGCTGCGTCGCTGCCTCTGTCCCGCCACGGCGTAGCGCCCCCGCTCTATCTGCAGCTCATGGAGCCCCATCCTGAACCTAGCTAGAGCCGTGATCCGGGCAGCACTGTTCAGCCCTGAGCTCAACAGGCCCGGTGGCTCGCTGTCGCTACCCGCCATCCACCGCATGTAGGTCAGCATCTTTAAGCCGCGCGACCACTCCTCAGGTACATCTCGCACGGTAGTGCCGCTCGGCAGCGCCGGTGTGCTTGTCGCGGCGCCCAGCCACGCCGCGGTCGCCACGTCCAGCAGGTTGGTGATGCGTACCGGTCCCTCCTGGTCCCACGCCAGGGTGTGCCCCACACTTCCGAGGCACACCTGCAAGCGTGCCGCCCAGCACGTCCCCCCCGCTTCGGCCAGCCCCCAGCTCTCCCGCATTGCATCTTTAAGCAGGTCACCGTCAGGCCGCCCCCGCGCCTTATCCCAAAATCGCGTCGCCTGGCGCAGCCAATCTGCCGCCAGCGGCCGCCACCCCGCCTCCCGCACCAAAATCCCCAGTTGCTGCCCGTTGCTGCGGACTCCTAGGGACGCACGGGTAAATTGCAGAAGCACTTCCTCCAGGGTGCGCCATCCGTCGCGTGCGGCCTTAGCGCCCCTCCTACTCCTGCCTCTCTCCCACCGTCCGCCCGCCCCGGCAAACACGCCCCCCCAGCATCCGCCATCATCGCAGGGCCCCACACCTCGCACCCGTAATTTAGCAAAGGCCGTACTTGCGTGTCGAACAGGTGGGCCTTAATGCCAATATTGTTAAGGCGTATTATATAGCATCTGTGAGTTAGCGCGTATCTGGTGCGCTGGCCCCTAGAGCGTCGGGTGCCCACGTCCCCCCCCACTGCCCGCCGGTGGTGAAAGAGCATGCCCAGATATGGGAACTTGTGTGTCATGGGTAGATCTGCTCCTGCAAAGTGCAGCTTTACCCTCCCCCCTGCCGCCCCGACTGGGCAGAACTGGTCATTGAACACCACCCCTTCTGACTTTTTAACGTTGACTGTTAGTGCGCGCGTGCCGCAAAAGGCGTGCAGAGTATCTAGCATGCGTTGAAGCGCTTCGGGCGACTCTGCCAGCAGCGTCAAGTCATCAGCTTACAGCAGCAGCCGTAGTAACCGCCCCGCCATCTCCACCCCATCACCCGGGAGCTCTGCGTCTAGTACTCCCTCCAATGCGTCAATAAAAAGCCCAAACAGCAGCGGTGACAGTGGGTCGCCTTGCATGACCCCCTTGTGTGAAGGAAACGCGGGTCCCACTTCCCATCGATGCGCACACACATTGCGGACCCATCGTACATGGCAATCAGCGCCGCCATGAACTCCCCATGTACCCCCAGGCTCCTTAGGCACTCCCAAAGCAATGGGCGGTGCACGCAATCGTAAGCCTTCCTGAAGTCAATAAAGGCGGCGTACAGCGGTTTGCGCTGGAGGCCGCTCTTCTCAATAAGGTGTTGCAGGATGAAGGCATTATCTGGGGTCCCCCTCTTCTTCCGGAAGCCTGCCTGGCCCCGCGCCCGGTACCCCTCCCGTTCTGCTAAGGCGTCCAGCCTGTTTATAAGCACCAAGCTGTATAGCTTGGCGAGGGCATTCCCCACCGTGATCCCTCGATAATCGTCCCGCACGTCTAGGCTGCCTTTCGGCTTTGGCACCGGCGTGGTTGCCCCCAAGTGCCATGCAGTCGGGTACCCCTCACGGAAGACCCGATTGAGCAGGTGTGTGATGGGGCCAGCGAGCAGGTGCTCCTCATCCACAGCACCCATTGCATCGCCCCCCTCCGCCGCCCTAGCCCATGCCCTCTAATAGAACTCTATCGGCATGCCGTTTACGCCTGGGGCTTTGCCCGCGTCCATGCCCATCAGTGCCGCATACACCTCCGCCTCAGTAAATGAATTATTTAGCGCTGCCGCCCGCTCCGTGGCCGTCGTCGTGGGGAGGGCAAACGGGGCCCCGTGCCCATGGTCAGTGGCATCATCCGTGTCAGTCGTATTAGTCGTACGAGTCGTATCAGTGGCGTTAGCATGGTTGTCCCCCAGCAAATCCCTAAAATAATCTGTCCACCCCTCCACGTCCCTCAGTCCGGCCGCCTGGCCAGGCAGTTTCACCCGCTGCCAAAACCGCCGAGGGTTCCCCTTCCTGTCCTCAATCAGCTCGGAGTGTTCCCGGGCCTCGCTCGCGCGGCGGGAGCGAGGCCTTCCCTGCCTCTTTGGCGGCCGGTGACTGCGCCCCGTGCGCTCGTTCCGCTTCCCGGCACGCGCGGCGTGCGTCCTTGCACTCCTGAGTGTACCATATGTTGTGTGGTCGCACCCCCCCGTCCCCGGTCATGGGCCGCACCAAAACCGCACCCACCTCACCCGACGCGTGCAACGCCCGGGCTGCCCGCTCGACCGCGCCCTCGAGGCGGCTGAGCTCCTCATCCACCGTCGGTGCCCCCCGAGCTCCCAAAAACGTCCGTCATCATCCCCCCAGGAGCTGTGCGTACGCCCCCTCGCCCCCCTGTGGCCACCTAAACCTGGCCGGCGTTTCGCTCGGGGCGCCGGCCTGAGCCGCAGGTACCGCAGTAGCGGGCTCATAAGTAAGGGTCAGTACTACTGGTCTGTGGTCAAACCTGCCCCCGCCTAGCCTTGGTGGGTGTTGGTCGTGCACATGTAGGGTAGTGCCCGGCCGTGGTGCCCCCGCGCCACTAAAGGCGAGGTCAGGGGACGCCACAAAGTAGTCGACCAGACTACGTTTTTCCTGCCCCAGTGCGTGGTAGGTGAGGGCCCCATGCTCATCCCCCGGAAGGCGACCATTAAGGATAACCATTCCCATGTCCCGGCATAACTGCAGCAGGCGCTGCCCATGTGCGTTGTGCACGCGGTCAGCCGACTCTCTCGGCCCCACCTGCCCTGCCTGCGCGATGTCGCCCTCACGCACCGCAGGGGCGGGCCCCCCATCGCCCCTGTCCCTATCCCTATCATCCTCCTGCGCTGTGCGTGCGTTGAAGTCGCCCAGCACGAGGACCTCCCCCTTGTGTGTGTGTGTGTGTGTGTGTGTTCATGAGCAGCTTGGTCGCCGCATCGTGTGCGGCCGGGGACTCGCTCTGTGGCAGTGTGTGTGTGTGTGTGTGTGTGTGCATGAGTGTGTGTGTGCGCATGCGTGTGCGTGTGTGTGTGTGTGTGTTCACAAGCAGCTTGGTCGCCGCATCGTGTGCGGCCGGGGACTCGCTCTGTGGCAGTGTGTGTGTGTGTGTGTGTGTGTGTGTGCATGAGTGTGTGTGTGTGTGCATGCGCGTGTGTGTGTGTGTGTGTGTGTGTTCACGAGCAGCTTGGTCGTTGCGTCGCATGCGGTCGGGGACTCGCTCTGTGGCAGTGTGTGTGTGTGTGTGTGTGCATGCGTGTGTGTGTTCACGTGTGCGGCTGGGGACTTGCTCTGTGGCGTGTGGCAGTGCGACAACGTGTGTGTGTGTGTGTGTGTGTGCGTGTGCGCGAGTGTGTGTGTTAAGATCCATGGGTGTTTTAGACTTCTGAAACGATTGCCGGGATATGTGCTGTAGCACCTATAGGCAAGAGCTGTAAACCAGGATGCCTAGCGGAGGGATCTGTAACAAGTATCTCACTCTCGCTCTGTGGTCGAGGCAAGGCCAGTGTGCGGCCATTATAACAGCACATCACAGTGCACCGTACAGCGCAGCAGATTGCAATGCATCACAATGCAGCGCATCAGCACACCCCAGAACACACCAGTTCCCCACACCCCATGGTCACACTTTGGCAATGACCACCATGTGTGTACTGTGACAGCACAGCACAGCACAGCACAGCACAGCACAGCACAGCACAGCAGCCAGCCACCCCATGGTCACAATTTGGCAATGCGCACCATGCGCGTGCTGTGACAGCATAGCACAGCACAGCACAGCACAGCAGCCACCACAGCCCACCACAGCACCCCGTGGCCACCATCCCATGGTCACCTTAACAATGAGCACCACGCGTGCCGCGATGTCACATCAGAGCACAGCATTCACAGCGCAGCAGTCACAGCACAGCACAGCGCAGCAGCCAGCACATCCCAGCACCCCATCACATCCCACACTCCATGGTCACACCTTACAAAGAGCACCACGCGTGCTGCGACATCAGCACACATTGGCAATCAGCACCACGCGTGCTGCGACGTCAGCGTAGGGGGACAGCACAGCACCCCACACAGCACCCCCACACAGCACCCCCACACACAGCACCCCACACACAGCACCCCCACACACAGCACCCCACACACAGCACCCCACACACAGCACCCCACACAGCACCCCACACAGCACCCCACACAGCACACAGCACCCCACCTTACACCCCAGGTTTCACACAAGTGATTCTGTTTAGGATCTTGGAAAAATGATAGCTCCACCCGGGCCTCACGCTCATTTTGTCAATCTCAATCCGAAGGGGGGGAAATTTTGGGGTGAAAAGTGTCAAAATGTCATTTTTCACACTGCTTCGGGTCAGAAGTCGCGTAATCTCAACCCGACGCGCCAGCCCGAATCGGCCAATCTCAACCCGAAAGAGCACCTTGTCAGGTTGCGGGTTGGCTAACGGAAAGACGGTTTCACACCTTGACAATGAGCACCACGCGTGCTGCGACATCAGCATCGGGTGACAGCTTGCCGGCTGAGTCAGCAGACACATTGAGGCACTCGAGGACCGCCACTGGAGGTGCTCCGGCGTGGCCTGGTAATGGCGACAGCAGCACGCTCGACACAGCGGCGTTGTCCTGCGCACGCGCAGGGACAACGACTGTGTTCATACCTTTGCAACCCCCCACACACCCTTGCCACACTTCAACACCCCTCACCCCCCCCACACACACACCGGCACAATCCTCCAGAAGAACGCCACCGGAAGACCCATTGCCGTCGCCAGCAACAGCTCTGGTTCATACCTTTGCCACCCCACACCCTGCCCACACCCTGCCACCACACCCTGACCCCACACTGCACGATCCTCCGGTGTAGGCTACCGGCAGGACCAGGGCCGTCGCCAGCAACAACTCTGGTTCATACCTTTGCCACCCCACACCCTGCCCACACCCCCACACCTGCACGATCCTCCGGAAGTACGCCACCGGAAGGCCCATCGCCGTCGTCAGCAACAGCTCTGGTTCATACCTTTGCCACCCCACACCCTGCCCACATGCCCACACCCTCACCCCACACACCTGCACGATCCTCCAGAAGAACGCCATCGAAAGGCCCATCGCCGTCGCCAGCAACAACTCTGGTTCATACCTTTGCCACCCCACACCTTGCCCACACGCCCACACCCAGACCTCACACCTGCACAATCCTCCAGAAGAGCGCCACCAGAATGCCGATCGCCATCGTCAGCAACAGCTCTGGTTCATACCTTTGCCACCCCACACCCTGCCCACACGCCCACACCCTCACCCCACACACCTGCACGATCCTCCAGAAGAACGCCATCGAAAGGCCCATCGCCGTCGCCAGCAACAACTCTGGTTCATACCTTTGCCACCCCACACCCTGCCCACACGCCCACACCCTCACCCCACACACCTGCACGATCCTCCAGAAGAACGCCATCGAAAGGCCCATCGCCGTCGTCAGCAACAGCTCTGGTTCATACCTTTGCCACCCCACACCCTGCCCACACGCCCACACCCTCACCCCACACAACTGCACGATCCTCCAGAAGAGCGCCACCAGAAGGCCCATCGCCGTCACCAGGCACGACTCTGGTTCATACCTTTGCCACCCCACAACCTTCCCACACTCGAACACCCCCCCCTCATGCCTGAACAATCCTCCAGAAGTAGGCCACCAGAAGGCCGATCGCCGTCGCCAGCAACAACTCTGGTTCATGCCTTTGCCACCCCACACCCTGCCCACACGCCCACACCCTGCCCCACAAACCTGCACGATCCTCCGGAAATACGCCACCGGCAGGCCCAGCGCTGTCACCAGCAACAACTCTGGTTCATGCCTTTGCCACCCCGCACCCTGCCCACACGCCCACACCCAGACCCCACATCTGCACAATCCTTCGGAAGTAGGCTGCCGGCAGGCCCAGCGCCGTCGCCAGCAACAACTCTGGTTCATACCTTTGCCACCCCACACCCTGCCCCACACACCTGCACGATCCTCCGGAAGTAGGCCACCGGAAGGCCCAGCGCTGTCGCCAGCAGACTCTGGTTCATGTTGTTATGTGCCACGATCAGCAGATTGGTAGGTGCACCGGGCGCGGGCCGCGCTGAGTCACAGTCAGACAGCACAGTGCGCCATGCGAGAGACCCTCGATGCCACATCTCCCTGCGTGTGTGTGCGCGTGGGCGTGCGTGTGTTTGTGTTTGTGTGTGTGTGCGTGTGTGTGGGTGGGTGGGTGTGTGCGTGCGTGTGCGTGTGTGTGTGTGTGTGCGCGCATGTGCGCATGCGTGCCACGTGTGTGTGTGTGTGTGTGTGTGTGTGCACGTGCATGCACGTGCGCTGGTACGCTGCCTGTGTCCATTTCTTCTTGCATGCCTGGGTGCATTTCTTGCATGCCTGCGCATTTTGTGCAAGCCTGCACGCCCCGTGATCACACACACAAACACACACACACACACACACACATGCGCGTGCACACACACACACACACACGGGTCTAATGCGCCATCAAAGGCGTCCGACAGACTGTAAAATCGGCCACACACACACACACACACACGTGCGCACATGCACACACACACACACACACATAACACAAACACACACATGCACGCACGTACAGGGGCAGCCTGCCCCCACCTGACTGGCCAGTGCCCGTCGATCTCAAATGCTGCTGGATCGCGGTGCCACTTGAGCCGTTGTTCCGGGTAGAGAGCCTTTACGTCCGGCTTGAGCAAGCCCTACGCAAGCAGCAGTCAAGCAGTCAGCTCGGCAGTTACTAACTACCAGTCGGTAGTAAGGCAGGCAGGCTGACTTTGGCCACGGTGCCATTGTGTGCCTCGGTGCAGCGCCTACACGCCTGGCTGCAGCAAGCCGTGCGTCGCGTGGGAGTGAGTGTCGCCGTCGTCGTCCACACCTCTCTTACTCTCTTTCTCCATCGTGATCGCTACCCCCTCTCGCTCTCCTTCACTATCTATTTTGGCCCTTGCTCTCTTAACCCTCTCTGCTGCAAAGTTTGTGAGCAAGCTGAAAGCTACACGTGTCAATTTCACACAGCAACAGCAGCAGCAGCAGCAGCAAAATTGTCATTTTCCCTGCAGCCATCATGCTGCATGCACGCACCCTCGGAATCAACACCCACCTGAAAGCTATAAAGGTCAATCTCACGCAGCAGCGGCGTGTCCAGGCGCGGCACGCCCGCCTGCCCAGCAGCCATCACGATGTCACACGTCTCCGCCGCACGGGCGAGCGTGCTTGCGTACACGCGGTCGAATGACTCGCTAGACAGCTGTGCGGTGTGCGTGTGTGTGTGTGTGTTTGTGTGTGTGTGCGTCTGTGTGCGTGTGTGTGTGCGCGCGTGTGTGTGTGTCCCTCAAAGCGACGAGTGGTCACACGATATAAACAGACGCCCGTATGCAGACCTTTGGGACGATATCGCCGTTATCTATGTAACGATCTGGAATTGAATTGAATGTGTGTGTGTGTTTGCGTGCGTGCGTGCGTGCGTGCGTGTGGGTGTGTCCCACTGCGTCCATCAGCACCGTCGTGTGTGAGACGGTGCTCGCGTAAACGCTGAGGGAGTGTGCTGAGGTTCGCGCCAAAGGGGCCCCTGGTTTGTGCGTGGTGTGGGTGGTCCCTTGCGCCATGCAAGCTGCATGGGCGCCTCATGCATGCACACACACGCTGATCACACTGCAAGCACACACGCACGCTGCCTCACCATCGCCGCGGTGTCTTGCGCCTGTCGCTGCCCCTTCTCATTGAGCACCGCCAGGTTGGTTGAGCCCTGCACGCGCCCAGCCGCGTTCCACGAGCTCTGACCGTGCCTCACGATCACCACACGCGTGGGGCCTGTGATATGCGGCAGAGGGAGCGGCGGGGCATCCACCCTATCTCCCAGCGAGCTGTATTCGTCACTACCGGTCCATGTCCACGCGCGGTCAGTGCCAGTCGTCCAGCTGGGGCCCTTGCCCCCCATGGCCTGTGAGGCGCATCGGACGACCCGGATGCCGCGTCCGCAAGAGCGGAACGGCACTCCGCTCGGCACGTGGCGGGCCTGCATCGATATCGCACGGAAGCTCAGCACGTGGTGATAAGCTGGTAGTTGGTGGATAAAACGGCAAGAGGCGCGAAACGCGTTTGTGTGAATGTTGCTTTTTGTGTTGCTTCCTCCCGAGCAGGTGATATATAGATCGCTTCGACAATGGTGGACACAGAATCAGCAGCGAGCAGCCTGCCCTGCACGGGCCATCCACTGCTCGATGCCTTCCTCCTCGACGCTGGAGTGGGCGCGGGGGGCATGCCAGCTGACATCGCGGCTCAAATCGCCAGCGCCATCAGAGGCAAATGGGACACTCCGCCTGTGGCGCACCTGAAGGCGTTGGGCCTGGACATGTCTGCGGAGAAGGTGGGCCATGTGGGTGCACTGCATGGGCATGCGCCACACACCATGCATGGCGCTTGACCCGGGTCAACTGGCGCACAGAGAAGGACTGTGCTGTTCGGTGGGTACCATGTCATGAGAGAGGGGGCAGTCCGATGGGGTGCAGGGGGGGGGGGCAGACAGACCGGGGTGCTTGGTCAGGCACATGACACACAGCCAGATCTGAGGCACAGGGACTGAATCGCCGTTCGTTCATGAATGGCGCATGCATGCAGCACCTGGCCAACTAGTCAGGTTGGAATCAGATCTGAAACCTCTTGGAATGGGGCGGGCGTGAGGGGGTTTGTGGAGAGAAGAGCATGGACGGCCGTCCCCACCATCAGGCCCGACCATTTGCTGGAGGGTGGTTATATGGTGTGATGTCATTGCAGTTATAGCAGTATGCCTTTGCGAATATGTATTTTTTTTCCCCCCCGCGAAGCTGAGAATCTCATGTAAATCGTCAAAAGTCGCGCTGTCAGGCGTCAAAATGACAAAAACGATGAAAAACGACCCGCGCAATCGCGTCATACAACTTTAATTTCACCCCGCCCCCGCGAAGGGAAACAATACGGACGGTATGTATGTTGTTCGGACTTAACATCTGAGTCTTCACCTAGACCTTTTGGTCGCCAGTGGCGTGTGACGAATGCCCTGTCGCCACAGGCCCACTACACCATGCCGATGGCATGCCTTGTGAAGGCAGCTGTGCGTAGCAGCATTTGGCTGATGCTGGATATCTCTGTGCTTGAAGCTTCCCACACCGGTGGAGGCGGTAACCCGTACACATTCAGGGGCCGCAGTTGTCGGTCACCAGATCACGTGCATGAGTGGTATGTACAGTGGATTACCTGTGGTATGTACAGTGGATTACCTGTGGCGATATGTGTATGCGCAAGCGTTGCGCTCACAACATTTTTTGTGATTTTTTGTGCATCCTGTAAAAAATCAACTCTTCCTTTTGGGCCGTTGGGATCCCCTTCCCCATCGGTGCTGCGTTGTGGTGAGGGAGTTGTTGGGTTTTGTTAGCAGCCAAGGAGAATAGTGCGTGCTGCAGCCTTAGGTGCATACGCCCCTCTCGCTCGCGCGCCCCTCTCCTCCAACGTGTGAGCCCTACAAACCTTCTAGCGCGCCCACAGCGCCCACTTGGCACCACCTGACGCGGCGCGAACAGCTGCTGGGAGCAGCTCTGCCTTCTGAGGCAGCGGTGCAGCGCGTCCGCCTAGCTTCCGTCCAGCTTCCAGCTGCCTCCTGTCTAGCTCCTGCCCAGCGTGCCGCAACGTCGGCATGAACCTTCAACGACGTCACGCGGAAGCACGGAACAGTGCGTCTGCTTTACTTCCGCATAGCCCCCCCCCCCCACACACACCACACACACCACACCGCAACAGGCTAGCCAGCTGCTCTTCCACCCCGATGAGGCCTACCCCCCTCCCCTCCCCCCCCCCCCCCCCCCACACACCCCTAGGAGGCCGAGATGCGCCCACACACCACGCCACACACCACACCACACCGCAACAGGCCCGTCAGCTGCTCTTCCACCCCAAAGAGGCCGACATGCGCGCACACACCACACCACACACACCACACCGCAACAGGCCCGCCAGCTGCTCTTTCACCCGGAGGAGGCCGACATGCGCCTGTACCCGCGCCTACTTGCGGCAGAGCCAGCAGGCGCTGGGTCCGACCACCCGCAGTTCAAGGTTGGTGGTCTGTGGACGTCGGGATTTGTGTCTGTCTCTGTCTCTGTCTCTGTCTCTGTCTCTGTCTCTGTCTGCCTGTCTGCTTGTCGGCCTGTCGGCCTGTCGGCCTGTCGGCCTGTCGGCCTGTCGGCCTGTCGGCCTGTCGGCCTGTCTGTCTGTCTGTCTGTCTGTCTGTCTGTCTGTCTGTCTGTCTGTCTGTCTGTCTGTCTGTCTGTCTGTCTGTCTGTCTGTCTGTCTGTCTGTCTGTCTGTCTGTCTGTCTGTCTGTCTGTCTGTCTGTCTGTCTGTCTGTTGATCTGCCTGCTGCCTGCCTGTCTGCCGCCTGCCTGCCTGCTGCCTGTGTCTGTTTGCCTGTCTGTCAGGATGCTAGATGGTGGATGGCTGCTTACGTTGGGGCCATGGATGAGGAGGCTTCAACTGGTGGTGGGGGCTCGCGTCGCAGTGGACAAGCGAGCATCACCACGTACACTCGCATGCCTCCCCCCCCTCCCTGCTCACGGACGACACTGCCATCAACTCAGGTTCAACCTGCAAGGCGGGGTCACGCGAGTGCAGTCACACAAAATGCACTGAACCATGTACCAGTTTGGGCTGGGAGGAGAGGGACCCCTGTACACTGGGTCACCCCCCCCTTGTTCAACCTGGCCAAGCACAATACGCACTCCCCCAAACCACCAGCACCAGCACCACCCCATCTGTAACAGCTACCCTTGCGCATGTCCAGTAAGGAGTTGGCACGAAGGGTGCTAGATGTCAGGACCAGCCAGTGGCTCGACATCTCGAGATCCGACCTTTTAAATCCCTCTCTGGTAAGAGGGTAGAGCGGGAACTGACACCCGCTCTCATCCGATGTGACAGGCCGAGCTAGGCCAGTCACACCACCCCCCGCTGCCTGCGCCGCATATGTCAGGGTGACCGCTCTCATGCCGCTCTTCATGGCACACGTCAAGGGCTTTGACCACCGGCACCCCACCCCCGCTGCCGTGTGCGTAGGTCATGGTGACGTCCCTCACGCCCCTCTACATGGCGCTCGTCAAGAGCTTTGACCACCAGCACCCCCACCCCACCCCACGCTGCCCCACACATAGGTCTTGGTGACGTCTCTCACACCTATCTACATGGTGCACGTCAAGAGCTTTGACCGCATGCACCCCACCCCATCTCCCGCTGCCGTGTGGTACGTCATGGTGATCGCTCTTCATGGCGCACGTCAAGAGCTTTGACCACCAGCACCCCCACCCACCCCACCCCCTGCTGCCGGCTGCGTAGGTCATGGTGACGTCCCTCATGCCGCTCTACATGGCGCACGTCAAGAGCTTTGACCGCATGCGGCCGTTCATCGAGGCCGGGGGGCTGATGGGGGGGGGGGCAGCACATGCACACGCACAGCAGGGTGTGACACACACACGCACACATACACACACGTGCACACACACACACACACATGAACACACACACACACACAAACCCCAACACACACACGCGCGCATGCACAATCGCAGGGGGGGGGGGCAGCTGATGGTGCGTAGCAATGAGACAGAGAATGTGTCGATTCAAAACGAGCCGACGGCACAGCGGGACACAGGCAACACGCATGCCCACGTACACACACAGCAAACATGCCCACGTGCACACGCACCACACATGCACACCCATGCCTGTGCCCACGCACCTGCAACCGAGCGTCCGCCCACCACCCACAGTTCACTGGGCCTCTGCCCCTGCTCCCATTCCTCCCACCCACCCCCCGCAGTGCCCTCCTCCACCTCGCATCCCACCCCAACCCCCACGTGGCCAGCTAGTCCATGACAGCACCACATGTGTACACTACCCACCCGCAACCTTCCTATGCCCTTGCCACCCACCCTATTTTTCAGTGCCCTCGTCCACCTCACCTCACCTCTCACCCCAACCCCCACTCACGTGCTGCACCCTCCACCCACCCACCCGCCCACTTCACCTCCCACCCTAACCTCCACACATGCGCTGCACCCTCCACCCCACCCA
This sequence comes from Chlamydomonas sp. UWO 241, assembly GCA_016618255.1. Classification (NCBI taxonomy): domain Eukaryota; kingdom Viridiplantae; phylum Chlorophyta; class Chlorophyceae; order Chlamydomonadales; family Chlamydomonadaceae; genus Chlamydomonas; species Chlamydomonas priscui. Next base: position 96,666 of record VFSX01000138.1, read on the forward strand.
CCCACCCACCCACCCTCCCACTCTCCCTCCCCCACTGTTTGTTCAGTGCCCTGGTCCACCTCATCGCCCACCCCAACCTGCACGCCGCCAGCCAGGCCATGTCAGCACCACACAACCCACCCACAATTTCCCATGGTACTCACACCCACTGTTTGTTGTGTGTTTGCAGTGCGCTTGTCCACCTCATCGCCCACCCCAACCTGCACGTGGCCAGCCAGGCCATGTCAGCACTGCTCGACATCACACACGAGGTACGTGCCAATCAATCAGCCAATGGTTGCATGCATGCATGAATTAATTCCAAATGAATGAATGCAGAATCAGTAAATAAATAAATAAACAAACAAATCAATCAATAATTGAATCAATCAACCAATGGTTGCATGCTTGAATTCTGAATGAATGCATGCATGAATGAATGAATGAAGCAGTCAATCAATCACAGTCAATGCGGCCGGCCGGTTCAAAGTGACTGGTCAACTATCGCCCCGCCCCAAAAATCGCCCCGCTTTCTCTCACATACAACCCCTCGACCCCATTCTTTGGAGAGTGAGATGGACGGATACGCGCCTGACGCCTTTCAGTCTTTATGTTTACTATGCGCTCACACACGCATAGACACACACACACACACACACAAATGCACACACACACACACACATGCGCGCGCGCGCACACAATCACGTGTGCATGCACACGCACACACGCAAACATACAGTTACAGTTACATGGCATTCCAGCTAAGACAACACTAGTCCTAGTGCCACCGCCCTGTGAAGGACGATAGCCACCAGCCCGTTACCTGCCGTCTAGACTACCGCTCCCGCCGGCTAGTTTAGACCCAAACAAGTCCCTGAGGGACATGTCTGGCAAGGAGCGTATAGGAAAGGACCGTCCTCCTCCTGGCCTTTGAGGCCAACCACGCCGGCTGTGCCGACTGGCGGCGCTGAAGCAGAAAAGTCCCCGCCTGGCATGGTGCATGGTTGTCCAACTCCATGCATGGGGCTCTGCCTGCGCCCCATGCGTCATGCATGGCCAGGTCCCACCCTCCAGGGGGGCCTGGGCAAACAGAGTCGTCATGGCAGGCTGCCTGAAGACCAATGCCGACGCCAGTCACCGGCAGACGAGTGCCCCCGAGGGTGAGCGCGGTGACAAACGCTGCGATGGTGAAGCGGATACACTCTGTTGTTGCCTCGGCGGTCACCACCGCTGAAGCCCTGATGGTAGCTCGCCCCCACGAGCAGCCATCTTGACCGATGTCCAGCATGCATTGACGGGCGCCAGCTCCTCCGCTCGTCGATCAACTCGTCGAGATCGGTGCCGCATGGCGTCCTGCATGGGAGGAGGATAAGGGCCGTCTCCCAGCACGGGTCGCGGCAGCGCCGCGGCTACTCGCCAAGCCATGACAGCGCCGGGCAAGCCGCTCCTGTAGTTTCCACCGAGGGACAGTCTAGCAGGAGCCAGGCCAGTCGTATTTTATCCCGCTCGTCAGCGGCACGGAGATCCTAGTCACCAGCAGCGCCGCATTGCTGGGTCCAGGGCTCGGCGACGAGAACGCGCCTCCGTTAATCGAGCACACATGCTAGGGTATAATGCGCCATCGCAGGCGTCCGAGGGACTGTTAACTCGAGACCACGCGCGCACACACACGCGCGCACGCACACACACGGCGTGCTGCAGGAGATGCACCCATGGCACGACCCACCGATGACGTCCGATGGACACACATACACACATGCACACACACACACACACACATGGCAGGAGATGTACCCGTGGCACGACCCACCGATCACGTCCGATGGACGGGGGCCAAAGGACGGGCCGGACCGCGTGGTGTGGCACAGAATGTATGAGCTGTCGAGGTGCGTGTGCGCGAGTGTGCAAGAGTGTGTGTGTGTGTGTGGGGGGGGGGGGGGAGGGGTCGGACCGCGTGGTGTGGCACAGAATGTATGAGCTGTCAAGGTGCGTGTGTGAGGGTGTGTGTGTGGGTGGGGTGGGTGGGGGGGGGAAGAGGCCGGACCGCATGGTGTGGCACAGAATGTATGAGTTGTCGAGGTATTTGTGCCTGTGTGTGCATGTGTGTGCGTGTGTGAGTGTGTGCATATGTGTGTGTGCGTGTGTGTGAGTGTGTGTGGGGGGAAGGGGCCGGACCGCATGGTGTGGCACAGAATGTATGAGCTGTCGAGGTATTTGTGCAGGTGTGTGCATGTGTGTGAGTGTGTGCGTGTGTGTGTGTAGGGGGGGGAGGGGCCTGACCGCGTGGTGTGTCACATCATGAATGAGCTGCCGATGTGCGTGTGTGTGAAGGCGTTCAAGGTGTACACGGCGTACAAGGTGTACACAGTCTTTCGGACGCCTGTATTGATGCACAGGACCTGTGCTTGCGCACCCTAGCTAGAGAAGAGGCCGACAGCTGTCAACGGTTGACCCCTAGCTGCCATCATGTGGTCGCGCCGGGGACGATTGTGATTGTCACGCATGCAGTACATGTCTCAAAGCATGCGACCAGAACATCGGCCAATCGTTCCACTCACGCGTCGCCTTGAAACTGCCCCCCCCCCCCTGCTCTGATGCTGGCTCTGACCCTGGCTCTGATCCTGGCTCTGATCCTGGCCGATGTTGCCTGGCGATGACCCTGGCCAATGGTGCCACTCACGCGTCGCCTTACCCCCCCCCCCCTCTGCTCTGATCCTGGTTCTGATCCTGGCTCTGACCCCCCCCTCTATTGTTTGCATGCAGGTCCCCACCTCACCCCCAGCCTCCTCTGCCACCAGCCGGACACCTTCCCCGCATCCCCCCCCCTCCTCAGAAAGCTCGCTCACTCACCCCCTCACTTACAATTACAATTATATCATTACATCATTACATTACATTTACATCAGCTTTCCAGCAAAGACTACCTCCTAGTCCTAGTACCACCGCCTAGACCCAAGTCCAGTTCTGGCCCCAACAATTACTTGTGGGGGGCGGTAGCCACCAGCCGGCTGCCTGCCAACGTGTAGTCCCAGAGCAAAAGGGAGAGCTATAGTGGGATGCCAATCGCCGATCACTCAATCAGCCCTCAAGCCCACAGGCCCCCTTCCATCCCCAACCTCCTCCTCCACCAGCCAGACACCTTCCCCGGGTCTTCCCTCCTCCTCAGATCGCCCTCACACACACACACACACACAGACACACATATACACTACCCCCAACCTGCTCCAACCCCCAAATCCTCCCCTCTCTCCTCCCCATATGCAGGTCCCCCCTCATCCCCAACCTCTGCCTCCACCAGCCAGACACCTGCCTCTCGGCTTTTCTCCTCAGATCGTCCTCTCACTCACACCAAACCCCCCATCCCCCCCCCCTCACTCCTCCCCACACGCAGGTCCCCAACCGCCTCCGCCGCCAGCCAGACATCTTCCCTCGCACCACTTGTGTCCACTGCGCCCCCTCGCACCGCTCACACGTCGCCCAAACTCACCCCACCCCACCCCCCTCCACCCTGCCCTGATCCTGGCTTTAATCCTCCGTCACCACACGCACTGCAGGTCCCCTCTCACCCCCAACCTCCTCTGCCACCAGCCAGACACCTTCCCCGGGTCTTCCCTCCTTCTCAGATCACCCTCACACACACACACACACACACACACACACACAACACTGCTCCACCCCTCCAATCCTCCCCTCTCTCTTCCCCACACGCACTGCAGGTCCCCCCTCATCCCCACCTCCTCCACCAGCCAGACACCTTCCCCGGGTCTTCCCTCCTCCTCAGATCGCCCTCACACACACACACACACACACACACACACAGACACACATATACACTACCCCCAACCTGCTCCCCCCAAATCCTCCCCTCTCCTCCCCATATGCAGGTCCCCCCTCATCCCCAACCTCTGCCTCCACCAGCCAGACACCTGCTCTCGGCCTCTCAGATCGTCCTTTCACTTCCCCACACGCACTCCGCAGGTCCCCCCTCATCACCCAACCACTCCTCCACCAGCCTGCAGACACCTTCCTCCGGGTCTTCCCTCCTCCTCAGATCGCACTGCAGGTCCCCCCTCATCCCCAACCTCCTCCACCAGCCAGACACCTTCCCCGGGTCTTCCCTCCTCCTCAGATCGCCCTCACACACACACACACACACACACACACACACACACACATATACACTACCCCCAACCTGCTCCAACCCCCAAATCCTCCCCTCTCCTCCCCATATGCAGGTCCCCCCTCATCCCCAACCTCTGCCTCCACCAGCCAGACACCTGCCTCTCGGCTTTTCTCCTCAGATCGTCCTCACTCACCCAAACCCCCCATCCCCCCCCTCACTCCTCCCCACACGCAGGTCCCCAACCGCCTCCGCCGCCAGCCAGACATCTTCCCTCGCACCACTTGTGTCCACTCGCCCCCTCGCACCGCTCACACGTTGCCCAAACTCACCCCACCCCACCCCCCTCCACCCTGCCCTGATCCTGGCTTTAATCCTCCGTCACCACACGCACTGCAGGTCCCCTCTCACCCCCAACCTCCTCTGCCACCAGCCAGACACCTTCCCCGGGTCTTCCCTCCTTCTCAGATCACCCTCACACACACACACACACACACACACACACACACACACACTGCCCCCAACCTACTCCACCCCTCCAATCCTCCCCTCTCTCTTCCCCACACGCACTGCAGGTCCCCCCTCATCCCCAACCTCCTCCACCAGCCAGACACCTTCCCCGGGTCTTCCCTCCTCCTCAGATCGCCCTCACACACACACACACACACAGACACACATATACACTACCCCCAACCTGCTCCAACCCCCAAATCCTCCCCTCTCTCCTCCCCATATGCAGGTCCCCCCTCATCCCCAACCTCTGCCTCCACCAGCCAGACACCTGCCTCTCGGCTTTTCTCCTCAGATCGTCCTCTCACTCACACCAAACCCCCCATCCCCCCCCCCTCACTCCTCCCCACACGCAGGTCCCCAACCGCCTCCGCCGCCAGCCAGACATCTTCCCTCGCACCACTTGTGTCCACTGCGCCCCCTCGCACCGCTCACACGTTGCCCAAACTCACCCCACCCCACCCCCCTCCACCCTGCCCTGATCCTGGCTTTAATCCTCCGTCACCACACGCACTGCAGGTCCCCTCTCACCCCCAACCTCCTCTGCCACCAGCCAGACACCTTCCCCGGGTCTTCCCTCCTTCTCAGATCACCCTCACACACACACACACACACACACACACACACACACACACTGCCCCCAACCTACTCCACCCCTCCAATCCTCCCCTCTCTCTTCCCCACACGCACTGCAGGTCCCCCCTCATCCCCAACCTCCTCCACCAGCCAGACACCTTCCCCGGGTCTTCCCTCCTCCTCAGATCGCCCTCACACACACACACACACACAGACACACATATACACTACCCCCAACCTGCTCCAACCCCCAAATCCTCCCCTCTCCTCCCCATATGCAGGTCCCCCCTCATCCCCAACCTCTGCCTCCACCAGCCAGACACCTGCCTCTCGGCTTTTCTCCTCAGATCGTCCTCTCACTCACACCAAACCCCCCATCCCCCCCCCCTCACTCCTCCCCACACGCAGGTCCCCAACCGCCTCCGCCGCCAGCCAGACATCTTCCCTCGCACCACTTGTGTCCACTGCGCCCCCTCGCACCGCTCACACGTCGCCCAAACTCACCCCACCCCACCCCCCTCCACCCTGCCCTGATCCTGGCTTTAATCCTCCGTCACCACACGCACTGCAGGTCCCCTCTCACCCCCAACCTCCTCTGCCACCAGCCAGACACCTTCCCCGGGTCTTCCCTCCTTCTCAGATCACCCTCACACACACACACACACACACACACACACTGCCCCCAACCTGCTCCACCCCTCCAATCCTCCCCTCTCTCTTCCCCACACGCACTGCAGGTCCCCCCTCATCCCCAACCTCCTCCACCAGCCAGACACCTTCCCCGGGTCTTCCCTCCTCCTCAGATCGCCCTCACACACACACACACACACACACACACACAGACACACATATACACTACCCCCAACCTGCTCCAACCCCCAAATCCTCCCCTCTCCTCCCCATATGCAGGTCCCCCCTCATCCCCAACCTCTGCCTCCACCAGCCAGACACCTGCCTCTCGGCTTTTCTCCTCAGATCGTCCTTTCACTCACACCAAACCCCCCATCCCCCCCCCCTCACTCCTCCCCACACGCAGGTCCCCAACCGCCTCCGCCGCCAGCCAGACATCTTCCCTCGCACCACTTGTGTCCACTGCGCCCCCTCGCACCGCTCACACGTTGCCCAAACTCACCCCACCCCACCCCCCTCCACCCTGCCCTGATCCTGGCTTTAATCCTCCGTCACCACACGCACTGCAGGTCCCCTCTCACCCCCAACCTCCTCTGCCACCAGCCAGACACCTTCCCCGGGTCTTCCCTCCTTCTCAGATCACCCTCACACACACACACACACACACACACACACACACACTGCCCCCAACCTGCTCCACCCCTCCAATCCTCCCCTTTCTCTTCCCCACACGCACTGCAGGTCCCCCCTCATCCCCAACCTCCTCCTCCACCAGCCGGACACCTTCCCGGGGTCTTCCCTCCTGTCGCTGCGTCTGCTTGCATTCTACATGAGCTGGCTGCGCTGCCACTTCACGCCGAAGAAGGAGCTGAGGCTGTCGGGCGGTATGCTGGCGCTGCTGAAAGGTGTGTGTGTGTGTGTGTGTAAGGGTCGGCGGTCTATATATAGCCCTATATAGTAATAGCCTATATATAGCCTACAGACCTGGGGCGCCTGCCTATATAGGCTCCAAACGAGCCCTATATATAGGGTCCCGCGCCGAGTGTGGGGGCCGCAGAGGCCGCGAAAGGGGCACTTTGGCCTCCCCGCGCGGCATCAGCGAAGGAACAGGACCATGCGAGCCCAATGCATCGCCGTGAGGCACGGGAGGTCGCGAAATTGCTGTCGGAGGGAGTCGGTGACTCCCTCACACCCAGTTCGACTGCAACAGCTGGCTCGTACTTCCTCCGAATGAGGCCCCACCACTTGCGACGCCCCAGAAAGCCATAAGGGGGACGGCGTACTTTCGTTTGGCGCAGGGCTGGGGGGTTGCATGGGGGTTGCATGGGGGGGGGGGCTGCACGCATGCAGTGGGGTGGGTTGGGAGGCACGCAGGTGCAGGTGGCCAGGAGCGTTTCCTGGCATGCTTGGCAGCATAGAGGACCTATATGGCATAAAAGAGACATGTCCTTATTAGGTTGGTGGCATGGGTATGGAGCCGCGCCGTGGCGTGCTGCGTATGCACACACGCGTGTGCTCCCGCCGCAGCCGGTGGGAGCGCAGCAGCGGCGGCGGCAGCGAGGGGGGCCGCTGCAAGGCGGCGGCGGGGAAGCCCGCCCACCCAGCATCATGTGTGACAGAGTGGGGTGTTGTGTTTGGGGTTCTGGGTTTTAGAAAGGCGGTGTGGGTTGGTGCATTAGATGCCTGCAACGTAGGGCGGGTGTATTAGGGGCTTGCAGCGCGTGTAATGTCAATACGAGAGCTTGCGACTCCGCGTCTCCGCGTCCCATCCGCGCAGCCAACGTCTTGTATTGCTTCTTACGCCTCGAAAGTAACAAGTAACAAGTAACACGGGGTTTCCAGCTAAGCAGGCTACCTCCACGTACCTGAAGCGGGAGGGCGGGAGCCTGTCGGCGGAAGCCCACATGCTGGCTCTCGCCCAAGGGATAGCCAAGTACAGGGAGCTGGGGGAGGTGCTAGTTTTGGGGGACCTCAACGCCCGCACCGGCCAAGCGGACGACAGGGGGGGGCACGACGCCGAGGGGGGTGACCCCGCCCTCGCGCTGACCGCTTGGGACATCACACGGGCTGGGCGGGTAGGACAGCGGACGTCTGCCGACCACGGGCCGCAGAACGCGCACGGGAGGGACATGATTAGACTGTGCCGAGACACCGGGATGGTGATTCTGAACGGGCGCTTGCCAGAGGATGAGGGGGGAGCACACACATTCCATGCAACAGGCAGGAATGCGCACAGCGTTGTTGACTACCACGTTGCATCGCCGGCACTCATGTTTAGCGAGACGGGGGCCCCGCGGGAGGGGGCCACGCTCAGGGTGCATACGATCCCCACCCTGCCAGGCTGGAAGGGGTCCTTTGACCACTGCCCAGTTGTGCTGACCATGGGCGAGGCGGCCGGTGAGGCGGTCGCCACGCCACACCCTACCATGCCATGCACCACGCCAACTAGATTTAGGTGGCCTGAGGGGGGGGAGCGTGCCTACGCACGGGAGCTGCAGGGGGTGGCGGCAGAGATCAAGGGGGCGCGGGAGGCCCCCACGGTAGATGAGGAGCAGGCGCTCCTAGAAGGGGCGGTTGAGCGGGCAGCGCGGGCGCTGCACGCGTCAGGGGCGGCTGGGGCGGTGCTGGTAAAACCAGGGGGGGGGGGCGCATCAGTGCGACCACACAACACATGGTATGCCCAGGAGTGCAAGGAGGCACGGCAGGCGTATCGAGAGGCCGAGAGGGCGCACGGGGCGCAGTCGACGCTGACCTCAGCAGCGTTCAGGGCGTATAGGCAGACCACGCGACGCGTGCGCCGGGCATGGGAGGCCCAGGAGTACGACGCTATGCTCAAACACATGCATGGCGCCCCCAGGAAATTCTGGCGCAAGGTTAAACCAGGGAGCCAGGGAGGGGGGCTGAGGGATGTAGAGGGGTGGACGACCTACTTTGAGGGCCTGGTTGGGGGCGAGCATGCCCATGGGGAGCTGCAGGAGGGAGGGAACCCGTTTTCGGATGCCTCCGAAGGAAATAAGCAGCGGGCACGAGTACTCAACGCTTGGATCACCGAGGACGAGGTGAGCACAGCCCTCCTGGGCATGGCGGCGGGCAAAGCGCCGGGCGTGGACGGCGTACCGGTGGAATTTTATCAAAGGGCATGGACTGGGGAGGGGGACACAGGGGGTGGGGGAGATGTGGAGGGGAGCGAGCCGCAACACGCGCTGCTTGAACCGATCACACATCTACTCAATCGGGTCTTCCGCGAGGGGTATCCCAAAGCATGGCACATGGGGGCAGTCACGCCGGTGCCGAAGAAAGGCAATCTGGACGAGCGGGACAACTATAGGGGCATCACGGTGGGTGGGGCGCTTGCTAAGCTCTATAGTCTGGTGCTACTCCGCAGACTAGACGACCTTGCTGAGAAGGGCGGCCATAGAGCCGCCGGGCAGGCAGGGTTCCGGAAGGGGCGGGGGACCCCTGACAATGCCTTCATCCTACAGCACATGATTGAGAGGCGCAGCCATGAGCGAAAACCGCTGTATACTGCCTTCATCGACTTTAGAAAGGCATACGACTGCGTGCATCGGCAGCTCATGTGGGAGTGCCTTAAGAGCCTGGGGGTGGGGGGGGCGTTTTTAGCAGCCCTGACATCACTGTACGATGGGGCTGGCATGTGCGTGCGCATAGACGGCACGGTGGGACCAGGCTTCACCACACGCCAGGGGGTCATGCAGGGCGACCCAATGTCGCCGCTTTTGTTTGGGCTGTTTATCGACTCACTAGAAGGGGAGCTTGACGCACAGATGCCAGAGGTCGGGGTCCCCCTAGGGACAGGAGCAAACAGGCGGCTCCTACGGTTACTCTTGTATGCAGATGACCTCGTGCTCATGGCAGAGACGCCGGAGGCGCTCCAGCGCTTGCTAGATGCACTTCACGTTTTTTGCAGGACGCACGCTCTCACTGTCAATGTCCGCAAATCTGAGGGGGTGGTGTTTAACGACCAGTACTGCCCGGTCACGAGCGCCAGGGGAAGGGTGACCCTGAAGTACGCTGGTATGGACCTGCCCATGAATCACGAGTTTAAATATCTGGGCATGCTTTTTGGGAGCCGTCGGGCAATAGGCGCGGGGCTGGAGCAGAGGCAGGGGGCGGGCCAGCGTGCACGCTTCGCCCTAGCGCGCAGATACGATGCCATGGGCCTCCACAACGTGGGAGTAAAGGCGCACCTGTTCAACGCACTGGTGCGACCTGTAATTAACTACGGGTGCGAGATCTGGGGCCCAGGGTTGATGGCGGGGGCGGGCATGGGGGTACAGGGGATCTTCTCGGGGGCAGCCGACAAGTGGGGGTTGGCTGGAGGGGACGGGGGCCCCTCCAAGGCGGCGCGCCGCAAGTGGCGCGCCATGGAAGCCCTGCACTTGCAATCTGTGCGCGAGGCCCTCCGTATTCGCAGGTGTGGGCAACAGCTATCGCTGCTGGCGACGGAGGTGGGCTGGCGACCGCTGTCGACCGACTGGCTGCGGCAGGCGGCGCGCTTCTGGGCGAAAGCGCTACGGCGGCCGGATGGCGATCTGCTGAAGGCGGCAATGCGGGAGAGCTGGGAGCTAGCGGCGGGTGGCGTGCGAGAGAGCTGGGTGGCACAGCTGAGCGAGTGCCTCAGCACAGTGGGGCACACGCTGGTGTGGGGCCAGGAGGCGGGGGGCATCGCCCGCCTGCTAGAGACAGCAGCGGCAGGTTGGCTGGCATCAGAGACCAGCACACCAGAGCTGCCAGAGGACGCCAACCAGCTCAGCGTCGTCCGCTCAGTGCCTGACTCATGGTCACACCGCTTCAAGATGCTTACTTACTTGCGGTGGATGGCAGACGACTGTGGCGGCGCACCAATGCTCTGGACGGGGCTGAACAGCGCCGCCCAGATCACGACACTCGCACGCTTTAGAATGGGGCTGCATGAACTGCAGATAGAGAAGGGGCGCCACACGGCGCAGGCAGAGCCACGCAGCCAGAGGCTCTGTCGCCTTTGTGGCATGCGGGAGGATGAGGCACACGTGATTTTTGAGTGTCCAGCGTATACGGAGACACGCGTACAGTTCCACACCCTTTTCCTGAGCGTCCCTGGGGACGATAAAGGCTTGGATGCGAAGATGCGGGCGTTTATGAACCCCAGCCCGGGGCTACTTTACCCTTGTTTTTGGCGTGACATGGCCAACTTTCTGGTCTCGTGCCTTGATATACGTAACACAAGCCTGGAGATGGTAGAGGATCGGGAGGAATAATTGACCTGAAGCGAACGATGTTTTGAATTAGGAGTCAATGAGGCAGCCACGATAGTGGCGGGGACCCAAGCGTGGGTTCCCGAGGAGCTGCGGTGGACTGTGCCGTTTGCAGTGCACCGCAGCTGGCGCACCTGAGAAATGCCCACGCTGGGTCTCACACGTGAAAGCTGCCTCAAAGATGACGACCTCAAAACGGAGTTTGCAGAAGGAACATATTTATCCGCTATAACCGGGGGGCAAGCTTGCTTTCTAACCTATCACCAAATCCCACACTGTTGGTCACTACTGACCGCCTTTTCCAGCCCCTTTCTAGGTAGTTAGGCTTAGGGATGTGCCCCTCACCGAGTCCTTCTGTGCCTCCCCCCTTCAGCAGGGGGGGGGCCTGCGACACGTCCAATGTCGTGCTCGGTGCAACTACAAGGGGTCAGCTTCTGCTCAGAGCCGGGTTAAGGGTAACAGGTTGAGAATCCTGTGAATGCTGGTTGAAATCCCAGTTAGAAAACCCCTTAACACGTTAGAGGTTGCGGCCCGGCTGGATATCCTTTTCGGCCACGTCTTGGCCTTTCTCCCCACGGGGGGATGTCTCTTCTGGCAATTGGCGACGAACCTGCCTTGCGTTTTCCGTTTCCCAACATGCGCTCACCGACTTCAACAAGCGTTTGCTGCCGCTGCGGTAGGGGACCTAGGGGTGCGCCCACGCTCTTTACAGAGTTGGGGTTCCCTACCACCAACAGCCAGCCATCTCAGTAAGGTGCTCGGGCCATATCGCGCCGAGCACGGTCTTATACGCCTTTAGAGGTGTCCCTGACTGTAACATCCATCATCATCAGAGACACCCGCCGATACTCCAGCACACTTAAGTACTGATGATGGATATTACAGTCTGTGTGACACCAGTAATGATGTATAAGACCGGTGTCGGCGCTAGCGCCCGACACCTTAAACTCAGTTTGTGGGAAACTGGCTGGCTACCTGGTAGGGGTGAGGGTAAACCCCCACACGCGCGCACGCACTGGACCTAGACAGGACACTGGGCCCCCAGATCCACCCTATACCACCCAGGTAGTGACAGCAACGCATTGTTGGTGTGCGCCTGTGTTCTACTACTAGTCCCGCCGCCGCCATTGGCTCCAGCAATCTCCTCCATGCCCGCCAGCAATCTCCTCCACGCCCGCCAGCAATCTCCTGTATGCCCGCAAGCAATCTCCTCCATGCCCGCCAGCAATCTCCTGTATGCCCGCCAGCAATCTCGTCCATGCATGGGCGCCGCCATGCGATCTCCATGCGCCGCGCCGCGCTCCATGCGCGCCAGCACCCGTACCACCCGCCTCATTCCCGTTCTTTAGCCATTTCCCGTGACACCTATGGCTGATCCTTGTTCCGCCGTCCCCTTTGGCATCTGTAACCCGTATCCTCTCCCTGTAGCCTCATTCCCCGTTGTTAACCGCCATCTCCATTATGGTGCCCGCCCGCTGGTGGGGCCTCGCCTCGCCCCATGCCGCACGGCTAGTGTATTGATTGCTGCGCCATCTATAATCTGCGCCTTGGGGCAGGGAACCCCTGCGCCACAACCTCCTCACAAAGCCTAGCCGCATGTGCCTCGCTTCCCATGTTTCTCAATTTCTCGCCATCCGCTTCCATGCCCGCCTGCAATCTCCTCCACGCCCGCGAGCAATCTCCTGTTTGCCCTCAAGCAAGCTCCTCCATGCCCGCCAGCAATCTCCTCCATGCATGCACGCGCAGAGCGCCGCCATGCAACCCCCATGCGCCGCGCGCGCCGTGCGCGCGCCGCGCCCGCCAGCTCCCGTAGCCTCATTCCCCGTTCTTTACCCATGCGCCGTGACGCATTAGCCTTGTCCGCCGTCCCCTGGCATGCATAACCCGTAGCCTCATCCCCGGTAGCCGCATTCCCCGTTCTTAGCCGCCATCTCCATTATGGTGCCCGCCCGCTGGTGGGGCCTCGCCTCGCCCCATGCCGCACGGCTGGTGCATCGATCGCGTCGCCATCTAATAATCTGCGCCTTGGGGCAGGGAACCCCTGCGCCGCAACCTCCTCACAAAGCCTAGCCGCATGTGCCTCGCTTCCCATGTTTCTCAATTTCTCGCCATCCGTCTCTCTCTTCCATCCAGGCACAGTAAACCATTAGGAGCCGCAATCTGCTTGAGTTCCGATCGTTGTGAGAGGGGGTGCATGCTCGCCGCAATTCTCGCCATCGTGCATCGTGCTCTCCATCGTACCGCTGCCCCATCTGCCACATAGCCTCGCCCCATCAGGACCAGTTCACCAGTAGCGCTGTGCGTCAGAGCCGGTCAGGGGAAATTTCCAGATTTTCAGCCGCCCAGTACCAAGCGCAGTTGTCCCGGTTGTCCGCCATCGAGCGGCGCCAGGGCGGGAGCCCCTGGCGAAGAGCTTATGGATAGGTACTAGAGTGCCGCCGGCTCCCGGCCGATAGACTACCGCTCCCGCCGGCTAGACTAAACAGCGGTCTCTGAGAGACATGTCTGGCAAGGAGCATATAGGAGAGGACCTTCCTCAAGGTCACAGTAGTGGCCTTGTGGCCAGTCAAGCCGGCAGAGCCGACTGGCGCTGACTGGAACGGTCCCCGCCTGGCAGTGCATGGCTGTCCAGCTCTCGTTTGCATGGGGCTCAGCCGGCGCCCCATGCCTCATGCATGGCCAGGTCCCACCCTCCAGGGGTGCATGGACGACAGAGTTGTCATGGAGGCTGCCTGAAGACCTTCCAACGCCAGTCACCGGCAGACGAGCGACCCCGAGGATGAGCGCGGTGACGAACGCTGCGATTGGTGAAGCGGATTTACTCTGTGTTGCCTCGGCGGTCGCCACCGCTGAAGCCGTGATGGTAGCCCGCCTCCACGGGCAGCCATCTTGACCAATGTCCAGCATGCATTGACGGGCGCCAGCTCCTCCGCTCGTCGATCAACTCGTCGAGATCGGTGCCGCATGGCGTCCTGCATGGGGGGAGGATAAGGGCCGTCTCCCAGCACGGGCCGCGGCAGCGCCGCGGCTACTCGCCAAGCCATGGCAGCGCCGGGCAAGCCGCTCCTGAAGTGTTCCACCGAGGGGCAGTCTAGCAGGAGCCGGGCCAGTCGTATTTTACCCCGCTCGTCAGCGGCACGGACATCCTCGTCACCAGCAGCGCCGCATTGCTGGGTCCAGGGCTCGGCGACGAGAACGCGCCTCCGTTAATCGAGCCCCCCTCGAAAGTAATTCCGACAAATATTCGGAGTGCGGTTCCAGGTTCCTTTGGGTTGCATATAATTGTCATACTTCCCAAAAACATATTTGATTTTTATCTAGGAAATTTATGTAGTCCCTATACATGGATTGTAAAACTCTCATCAAACTCTATACAGGGTATAGCCTATGTATGGCCACCCCCACCCAAGTTGGCCTCATAAGTCGACATTTCCGAAAACGCCGAAACGCCCGCCCCGCCCCGCCCCGCCGCCACCCGCGGCACCCAAGATGTGTGTTACGATGATAGTAGGCTTGTGGCGCCGTCGCGGGGCCTGGGGAGAGGCGTGGGCGTGCGCGCTGGGGGAGGGGCGCCCCCACTGCATGGGCGCATGGAACTTTCCGGCCGCCATGCGCGGCCGAAACTGCATGCGCGAACCTACTTCCAGCGCCGAGAGCTTTCTACGTATACCACTTGGGTTGACTTCGACTGGCGAAGCGCGCGGTCTCGTCTGCGTGACGCCCACGGTGTGTGAACATTCCGAACTTCGGATCGAAATATCACCATCGAGACACCCCCTTTGGACAAATGACCGGAGCCAAAAGTTTTAGATTTGACCCATTTAGTTTGTGTTTGAAGGGCGTCGCATGACGTTGCGTGTGCGCGTGACACGACGTCGAAATGTACCGAACCAACGCCATGCACCAGTTTTGGTTCGGTACTTTTTGACATCGTGTCGCGCGCACACGCACCCGCACGCAAAGCCTTTCGAACACACACTAAATGAGCCGAATCGCAAACTTTTGGCTGCGGAATGAGGTCCGAGGGTGCTCCCTAGGGGGAGAACGACGCCCCGAAAGTTTGTGTTTTTTTGCAATATCCTTCTTGACTTTGTGGCACTTGTGTGGCCGACTTCGGTGGGGGTGGCCATGTAGCCTGTATAGGGCAGTCTGGCGGGCCGGGACCCTATATCGACGAGGGTTATGTTTGTGTGTGTGTGTTGCACATGCTCGCATGCTCCACAGGGCATGGCTGCGCTGCCACTTCACGCCGAAGAAGGAGATGAGGATGTCGGCGGAATGCTGGCGCTGCTGAAAGGTGTGTACGTGTGTGCGTGTGTGTGTGTGTGTGTGTGTGTGTGTGTGTGTGTGTGTGTGTGTGTGTGTGTGTGTGTGTTACCTGCGCATGCTCGCATGTTCCACATGTCATGGCTGCGCAATGACTTCTCCCTCTGTTGCCCTTGAAAAAAAAAACTCACCCAACACTCAACACACACCACACACAACACAGAGTGGGCGTCTCGCAGCGGACTCGAGCCAGACGAGAATGGGGTAGCAACGCATGCATGTAGTGAACTCCTCTCTCTACTGCACTTGAGCACTCACTCCACACACACACACGCACACACACACACACGCACACTTGACATGCATGCATGCAGAGCGGGCGTCCCGCAGCGGCCTCAAACCAGACGAGAATGGGCTAGCAGCGCAGCTGCATAGAGTGAACTCCTCTCTCTGTTGCGCTTGAACACTCACTCACTCCACACACACACACGCACACACACACACACACACGCGCGCGCACACGCACACTTCACATGCATGCATGCAGAGCGGGTGTCCCGCAACGGCCTCAAACCAGACGAGAATGGGCTAGCAGCGCAGCTGCATGGAGTGAACTCCTCTCTGTTGGCTTGAACACTCACTCTACACACACACGCACACGTCACATATGCACACACACACACGCACTTCGCACACGCACACACGCACATCCCATGCATGCATGCATGCATGCAGCGTGGGCATCCCGCAGCGGCCTCCAACCACACAAGAGAGAGCTAGCGAGCTAGCAACGCATCTGCATGGGATGACTTCTTGCTGAGGAATAGAGAAGGCTGCGTACTACAGCTCAGCACGTCTCACTCTGTCACCCTTTGAACATTTACCTCTCCCCCCACACCACCACCACACACACACACACACGCACACACACACCACAGAGTGGGCGTCCCGCAGCGGAATCGAGGCAGATGAGAGAGAGCTAGCGTCGCAGCTGCGCGACGACTTCTCTCGGTTCCCCCCAGCAGAGGGCAGCAGTGCTGCGGAGATGGCGGTGGGGGAGGAGCAGGTGCGTGTGTGTGTGTGTGTGCGTGTGTGTGTGTGTGTGTGTGTGTGTTGGTTCCCTACTACCAGCAGAGGGCAGCATCACGAGCGGTGTGGCAGTGGGGGAGGAGCAGCTGTGTGTGTGTGTGTGTGCATGTGTGTGTCAGTGTGTGAGTGTGTGTGTGTGTGTATGTGGCTGATATTCATCCTCTTGCTGGCGCACGGTTGCAACCGCACGGTTGGACCCCCGCCTTGACACGGAATCCCCTCAATTCACTCCCCTTGAGACATGTGGAAGACTGGAACGAGCCTGTCACGAGTCAGTCGTTCAATCACACACACACACGCACGCACAGCAACACACACACGCACGCACAGCAACACACACACGCACACACATGCACATATGCACGCACACGCACACACACACACACGCGCACACACACACATGTACACACACACTATGGGTGGAGGACTGGAACGAGCCCGTCACGAGTATGTTTGCCAGTCACGCAGACACAGACACAGTTTACACACACACACACACGCACACACACACACTCACACACTCACGCGCACACACATTCACACACACACACACACACAACAGGTGGAGGACTGGAACGAGCCCGTCACGAGCGTGTCTTCCAAGGGCGGCCACGTCAACAGCTACGGCTCTGGTGCTGGTGCTACGAGCCCGTCTTTTGCTGCGGGAGGGGAGGCGGAGAGGCTGAAGGATGCGGGGAATCGGGCGTACGCTGATGGGGTGTTCAGCATTGCGATACAGCTGTACAGGTGTGTGTGCTTGTATGTGTGTGTCTTGCTGCCTCTCTCTCCCTCTTTTTGTGCATTTGTGGGGAGGGGGACTGAAGGATGCGGGGAATCGTTCGTACGCTGATGGGGTGTTCAGCATCACAATACAGCTGTACAGGTGGGAAGTGGTGGTGTGTGTGTGCATGTGTGCACGTCCAACTAAACTACACCCGAACAAGCAAGCAAACGAGCAAATATATACACACACGCAGCGACACGCTCGACGTGCTCTCCCCTATGGAGGCCCTCTTCACAGAGGCATCTTGCATGGCGGTCTACCACGCACCAAGTGACACCAACCGACACCCTACGAACACCACCCAACCATCATCAGGTCAAACAAAACCACGCCCAACCAACCGGCCAACCAACCCACCCACCAATGCACGCACGCACACAGCGACGCGCTCGACGTGCACGTCCCTCTGGAGGCCCTCATCACAGAAGCGCCCCAAAGGGCGGTCTACCACGCCAACAGACGCCAACGCAACTACACCCAAACAAGCAAGCAAGCAAACAAACAAACAAGCAAATATATGCATGCACGCAGCGACGCGCTCGACGTGCTCGTCCCTATGGAGGCCCTCATCACAGAAGCGCCCCGAAGGGCGGTCTACCACGCCAACCGAGCATCTGCATACCTCGCAAGAGCAAAGGGGGAGCTGACGCCAGGTGCGTGTATGGTGTGTGTGTGTGTGTGTGCGTGTGTGTGTGAGTGTGCGTGCATGTGTGTGTGTGTGTGTGTGTGCGTGTGTGTGTGTGTGTGTGTGTGCGGCCGTCTACCACGCCATCCGCTCTTCAGCATACCTCGCAAGAGCAAATGGGGAGCTGACGCCAGGTGCGGTGTGGGAGGGGGGGGGCGGTAGGTTGCGTTGGGGGCTCATGCCAAATAAGTGCGTTCATAAGTGTATTCTTAAGTGCATTCATAAGTGCATTCCCCAGGCCTTTAACAGTAACAGTAACAGTAGCAGTAACACGGGGTTTCCAGCTAAGCAGGCAACTCTTCTACTAGAGACACCCGCCGATACTCCAGCACACTTAAGTACTAGAGTGCCGCCGGCTCCCGGCCGATAGACTACCGCTCCCGCCGGCTAGACTACCCCAAACAGCGGTCTCTGAGAGACATGTCTGGCAAGGAGCATATAGGAGAGGACCTTCCTCAGGGTCACAGTAGTGGCCTTGTGGCCAGTCAAGCCGGCAGAGCCGACTGGCGCTGACTGGAACGGTCCCCGCCTGGCAGTGCATGGCTGTCCAGCTCTCGTTTGCTTGGGGCTCAGCCGGCGCCCCATGCCTCATGCATGGCCAGGTCCCACCCTCCAGGGGGGCATGGGCGACAGAGTTGTCATGGAGGCTGCCTGAAGACCTTCCAACGCCAGTCACCGGCAGACGAGCGACCCCGAGGATGAGCGCGGTGACGAACGCTGCGATTGGTGAAGCGGATTTACTCTGTGTTGCCTCGGCGGTCGCCACCGCTGAAGCCGTGATGGTAGCCCGCCTCCACGGGCAGCCATCTTGACCAATGTCCAGCATGCATTGACGGGCGCCAGCTCCCGCTCGTCGATCAACTCGTCGAGATCGGTGCCGCATGGCGTCCTGCATGGGGGGAGGATAAGGGCCGTCTCCCAGCACGGGCCGCGGCAGCGCCGCGGCTACTCGCCAAGCCATGGCAGCGCCGGGCAAGCCGCTCCTGAAGTGTTCCACCGAGGGGCAGTCTAGCAGGAGCCGGGCCAGTCGTATTTTACCCCGCTCGTCAGCGGCACGGAGATCCTCGTCACTAGCAGCGCCGCATTGCTGGGTCCAGGGCTCGGCGACGAGAACGCGCCTCCGTTAATCGAGCCCCCAGGCCTTTAGAAACTCTAAACCCTACGACCCTCAACCCAGGCGCGTTTGACGACCTCAGGCTTACCCTAAAACCTAAATCCCTACACGACCCCAAACCCTAAAACCCAAAACGCTCATCCCTCGACCCCAAACCCTGGACCTCGCATCCCTGCACCCAGGCGCGTTCGACGACCGCGGCCTGCTCGAAGGTGTGGACCACGGCGACGCAACCGCGCTGCAGCGCCACTACAAGGTGTGGAGCGGGGCGGGGTGTGGAATGGGGCGGGGTGTGGACTCGCAACCGCGCTGCAGCGCCACCACAAGGTGTGGAATGGGGGCGGGGTGTGGACGGCTGTGGGGTGTGGACTCGCAACCGCGCTTCAGCGTCACTTCAAAGGTGTGTGATTATGCACGCGTGCACGCGTGCACCCTCGTGTGTGTGTGGGAGAGAGAGAGAGGTGCGCGTGCACGCATGTGCAGGCACGTGTGTATGTGTGTAAGAGAGAGAAGGTGCACGCATGCACCCGAGTGTGAGTGTGTGTGTGTGAGACAGGGAGGCAGAGGCACGGCGCTTCTGTGTGCATGCCTTGCTTGGTCTGTTGGTGCCAGCGAGTCAACCGGATAGATTGCGCTTGCTAATACATCGCGCACACACCCACGCACGCCAGGCTGCCCTCCTGGATGCTGAGTCAGCACTGCAGCTGGACGGAACCTACTCCCCCCAACAAACACGCCAACGCGCGCACACACACACACACGCACACACACACGCACACACGCATGCCAGGCTGCCCTGCTGGATGCCGAGTCAGCACTGGAGCTGGACGGAAGCTACGCCAAGGCGCACTTGCGGCGGGCAACCGCGCTGGCGCTGCTCGCGAGACAGGGCGAGGCGCTGGAGGCGGCGCACACGGGGCTGGCGCTGGACGGCGGGGGCGGGGGCGGCGCGCGCGTCCCCCTGGGCGTGGCGCGCGACCTGTGCGCGCTGGTGGAGGAGCTGGAGGAGCAGGCAGCGCGGCAGCAGTCGGAGCCCTCGCCCGCCGAGGGTGGTGACGGTAGTGCCGCGTCTGCGCCTGCCAGCGCTGGTGTGGGTGGTGCCAGTGGCAGCAACGGCGGCAGCAGTGCTGTCAGCGGGGGCGGCGCCACGGCCGACGTGCTCTCGCAGCTCGCCGGCGTCGGCCTGTCGTCGTCGGACGCCGACGCAGCCGCGCGCTTCGTGGCGCCCACCATGGCCGCCGGGGAGGGGGCGCCGATGCCGGTTCTGATGAGTGCGCCTGCCGGCGAGATGGACCTCTTTGGACCAGACTGAGTGGAGCACGGAGCAAGCAGTGTCCGTATCACCTTGGACGTATTCGTGGCGGTTTAAAACACACAAAGCCGCGTTTACACAGGGTGTACTCGTATGCGTAGCCCCTGGAGACGGGATCCACTTGCTGACATGTAAATGCCAATTGAATGCGCGACTCTGGCCTGCAATCCGCGACATGCAGATATGCAAAGGCAGTAGGCTCGTAGGCGCGACTCTGGCCTGCAATCCAATCCAACCCATTCCTGGTGTTTTGATGTGGTCCACATTGTCGCATTTGCTTTTATGTGAAGTCTGCTGCTTGCCTGCTGGTGCTGCTCTGCAAGCCAAAGTCCTTAAGACCAGCACCCGAGACTGGTAGGCTGGCGCGCTGCGTGGCCTTGCGGGCTCTCCTAGAAGAGCCCCCCTAGAGGGGTAGTCTAGGCCTTAATTCACGCCCTGGGGTCCTCCGGGCGCGCACGTGTAAAACCTGTAAAACCATCACCCGAGCTTCACGGCGAGCGCGTGTGCTACGCAGCGTTGCACACACCACGCTCCGCCAGCAGGACGTGTTTGGGATGACAGGGAGCAGGCCGCCAACCACTAGGGCTGCTGTCCGCGCCATGCTCCACCAGCAGGACGTGTTTTGTATGACAGGGAGCAAGCCGCCAACCACTAGGGCTGCTGTCCTACGCCCTGCTCCACCAGCAGGACGTGGGACGGGATGTGCGGTACCGCCTCGTCCCATGGCCCGTTGATCTTTGCCTTGAACTTCTGGATGGACACAAGCAGCCTGGAAGGGGAGGTGGGGGCGAATGGGGGGGATGAGACCGAGGGTGAAGACGGCGGTTTAGGGAGCTGGGGCAGGGGTCATGGGACCTGCGGGTTTTGGCCGTGAGTTGTGGATGGACAAAAGCAGCCTGGACAGCGGAGCGATGGGGGACGGGGGGCAGGGGGGCACAGGGAGGAGAGAGGAGGATGCAGACTTGGAGGTTAGAGAGAGAGGGGGGAGCACAGGGTGAGCCGGAGGCGTGGGTGGGTGGGTGGTGAAGGAGGAGGTGAGGGGAGGGAACAGCAGCAGCAGCAGCAGCAGCAGCAGCAGCTTCCAGGCAAGCACACTCTCACCAGGGGCACACCAGCGTCACCGTCACGAGCGCCGCACCAAACACGCCCGCCAGCAGCGTCGACAGCGGCGCCAGCATCGCGCCCGCGCCGCACGCCATGCACACCGTGAGCAGGATGTGCGCGACGGGTGACGCACGGCGCACGTATCGGCGGACGTAGGGGAGGAGGAGGTAGGCCTCGAGGGAGAAGAGAACTTGGGCAAACTGCGTTAGGGGGGGGAAGGGAGAGATGGGGGGTGGGGGGGGTGCACGACGCACGTATCGGCGGACGTAGGAGAGGAGGTAGCCTCGAGGGAGAAGAGCACTTGGGCAAACTGTGTTGGGGAGGGAGTGAAGGAGGAAGGGTGTGTGCGTGTGTGGGGGGGGGTGACGCGCGGCGCACGTACTGGCGGAGATAGGGGAGGAGGAGGTAGGCCTCGAGGGAGAAGAGCACTTGGGGAAACTGCGAAGAGGGGGGGAGGGGGGGGAGAGATGGGGGAGGGGGGCTTGCACAACGCACGTAGTGGTGGACGTAGGGGAGGCGGAGGTAGGCCTCAAAGGAGAAGAGCACTTGAGAAAACTGTGTTGGGGAGGGAGGGAAGGAGGGTGTGTTTGGGGGAGGGGGGGGGGCGTTAATGAGTGCGCGTGTGTGCATGTGTGTGTGTGTGTGTGTGTGTGTGTGTGTGTGCGTTTGCATTCACCCACCACCGCTGCCTTGCCTGGCACCAGCGACGACAGCAGCAGCGGCAGATGCAACGATGCAGCGGTCACGCATGAGGGCAGGACACCACTCCTCACGGCCCACGCCCAACGGCCGCCCACACAACCTATTGGATTCTCTCTCTCAGCCTCTCCCAGCATCAGAGACGACAGCAGCAGTAAAAACGTGCAAGCCAGCTGCTCGGTGACCCCACCCCCCCCTGCACTCCCTCCCACTGCCCACCACTTCAGCCTCGCCCGGCATCAGCGACGACAGCAGCAGCGACGCAGCGATGGCCGCAGACAGCGACACCGCGCCAGCCAGCTGCTCGGTCACCACGTTGATGAAGTGGTAGTCATGGGTGGCGAGGTGGGCGAGCAGGAGGAAGACCGCTAGGGCAAGAACGCTGTCCTCGCTCACACTGCACAGATGCACAACCGGCAACAAGAAGAGATGTCAGTGGCACACGCATGACGTTAGGGGGTTAGGGGTGCCCAGATCGCGTTGATGAAGTTGGAGTGCAGCGGAGTGTGGGCCTGGTGGCTACGTAGCCACGTAGCGGTACATTGCCCCTCACAAGTAATTGTTAGGGCCAGAACTGGACTTGGGTCTAGGGGCGGTACTAGGACAAGAAGGTGGTCTTCGCCGGAAAGCCGATGTTCCTGTGACTGTTACTGGAGTGTGAGATGGGCGAGGAAGAGGAAGACGGTCGTTGCAAACATGCGCTGTTCTTGCTCAAACTGTGGGCGCGCGAGAGGGAGATTTGAGGGGCGTGCGCACGTGCCAGGTTCGGGGTTCAAGGGCCTAGCTAGAGAGCTGGGCGCGAGGTGGGCAAGGAGGAGGGCGACGGCTGGTGCAAAGACACTGTTTACGCTGGTGGCGGCAGCAGCAGGTGCGGGAGTCAGAAATGGGGCTGCGGGACCGCGTTTTATGAGGTGGTGAAGTGGAGTGCAGGGTGGGTGAGGAGAAGAAAGACGGTCGTTGCAAACATGCGCATGATGATGATGATGATGGAGTTTACAGTCGTGTGTGACGAGCCTACCGGCTAGCGTATTCGACCTTGCTCGGCGTATAACGCCTGAGCGCTACAGACGGGTGGCTGGCTACTGGTGGTGGGGGGCTAGTGGGTCGGGGCTGGACCTAGACAGGGCACTCGGCCCCCAGATCTGACTCCTCCCCGTGGGAGCACGGCCGGGGTTCACAAGCCCGCGGGATCGTTTCCCCTAGACCTCCACCGTAGCGGCAGCAGAGGCTACTGATCATTGTGTGTCAGAAGGGACGTGGATCTGATCAAAAAGGTACCTGAAATGATGAGAAAGTTGAAAAGCCGGGCCGCAACCTCTAACGTTATAATGGGATTTCGAACTAAGTTTCAACCAGCTTGCACAGGACTTGAAACCTGCTACCCATACGCGGCTCTGAGCATAAGCTCACCCCTTGGCAAAGCACCGAGCACGACATTGAACGTGTCGCAGGCCCCCCCCTTGGTGTTGGAGGGAGGCACAAAAGGACTCGGTGAGGGGCACAACCCTATACTAACTAAACGAACATAATGTTGGAAAAGGCGGTGAGGAGTCCACGGGCAAGCAGAGACCATTTCGTAATGAAGAGAGGTGCGTCTTGAGCATCGCGTTAAATGTAGCCAAAGGTTAGAGAGCAGCAAGCCTGCTTGTCCCCCGGTTATAGCGGATAACATATTCCCGTCGCATTCTGTGTTCTGAACTCATCATCTTAGATTCAGTCGTCCCGTGTGAGACCCAATCGTGGGCATTTCTCAAGCGCCGCCAGCTGCAGTAGATTGCAAAAGGCACAGTTTACCCTTTACCCTCCCCCTTTAAAAACAACAAAAACACCGACCTCCGTGCCAGAGAGTGCTGCAGTGGCGACAGGAAGAAGACCCCGCCCACCAGCAGTCCCCATACACAGGAGCCTCCATATCTCACGTCTTATTCAATTGTCTAGGGCACCACGGAGGATCTTGCTGTAGCGTGCCTGTGTGTCAGTGCTTCTTCAATTGGGCGGTAAGCCGCCTATGGCGATTTCTGGGCGGAAATAACTCCCACCAGCACCTCACCTGCGCGCCAGCGAGTGCAGCAGTGGCGACAGGAAGAAGACCCCGCCCACCAGCAGCACAACTTGTCGCAGGCCGCGTGACAGGGAGCCAGCTAGAACGTGGCGGCCGAGCAGCGCGCACACAGTGTAGCCTGTGGGAGGTGTGTGTGTGTGTGTGTGCGTATGTGTGCACTTGTATGTGTGTGCTTGTATGTGTGCGCATGCATGTGCATGTATGTGTCGCTCTCGCCGCCCGCCTGCCTCCAGCAGAAATGCACACACGCACACAAAAGCATACACATGCAGTGCAGCACACACGCACACTTTCACAACACACACACACACACACACACACGCACCTGCCGCCAGCAGCACCGCACAGCAGACGAGCAGCGCTGACGCAGACAAGCTGCCCGAACACCCGCGCACACACTCTCACACACACACACACACATACACACACACACATGCATACACACACACACACCTGCCGCCAGCAGCACCGCACAGCAGACGAGCAGCGCTGACGCAGACAGGCTACCCGCACGAAGGTGCGCGGCAGCTGCGCACGCTGCAGCCACGGTGCACATCTGCTGGCCGATCGCGAGGGCACCGAGGCACACCGGGCCGAAGCTGCGCACGGGCACGTGGGCGTTGATGACCTGGATGGGGGAGGTGTGTGTGTTTGGGGTGGGCGGGTGGGGGTGGGTGTACGTGTACGCGTGTGTGCGTGTGTGTGTGTTTGAGTGTTTGTGTGCTTGTTTGTTTGTTTGTGTGTGTGTGTGTGTCCAAGCAGCATGCATCGGGTCGTGCGCGTTGGAAGACCTGGGTGTGGGGATGTTGGAGTGTGTGTGTGAGGGGGGGGGGGGTGAGATGTGCGCGTGCGCCACGCACCAGTTTCTGCAGCGCTCGCGCGCACGTGAATGTATGTATGTGTGTTTGTGTTTGTGTGTGTGTGTCATCCCCCTCTTCTCTGTGTGCGTGGAGAGCGGGGGAATGTGTGTGCGTGCGCAACGCACCAGGTTCTGCAGGAAGCTCGACGCGTCGGTGTATGGACGGGAGACCTTGCAGTGCTCGCGCGCACGTGTGTGTGTGTGTGTGTGTGTGTCACACACTGTGTGCGTGTGTGTGACACACTGTGTGTGTGTGTGTGTGTGTGTATGCGTGTGTGTGTGTGTGTGTGTGTGTGTCATCCCTCTCTTCTCTGTGTGCGTGGAGAGGGGGGCAATGTGTGCGCGCACGCCACGCACCAGGTTCTGCAGGAAGCTCGACGCATCAATGCGCGGAGAGGAGACCTTGCAGCACGCGTGCACATGTGTGTGCATGTGTGTGTGTGTGTGTGTGTGTGTGTGTGTCATCCCTCTCTTCTCTGTGTGTGTGGAGAGGGGGGAGGGGGGGAAGATGTGCGCGCGCACGCCACGCACCAGGTTCTGCAGGAAGCTCGACGCGTCGGTGTTTGGAGGGGAGACCTTGCAGCGCTCGCGCGCACGTGTGTGTGTGTGTGTGTGATCACTCTCTTCTGAGTGTGGAGGAGGAAGACATGTGTGCGCGCGCGCCACGCACCAGGTTCTGCAGGAAGCTCGACGCGTCGGTGTATGGACGGGAGACCTTGCAGCGCTCACGCGCATGTGCATGTGTGCGTGCATGCATGTGTGTGTGTGTGTGTGTGTGTGTGTATCATCCCTCTCTTCTCTGTGTGCGGGGAGAGGGGGGGAATGTGTGCGCGCGCGTAACGCACCAGGTTCTGCAGGAAGCTTGACGCGTCGGTGTAGTTATCAGCGCGGCCTTGCGCCTTCCACAGCACCTTCTGCCACGCGCCGCCTCCTGCTCCTCCTCCTTCTCCCCCTCCTCCCTCTTCTCCTTCTTCTCCCCCTTCTCCTTCTTCTCCTCTTTCTCCTCCTTCTCCTCCTCCTCCTCCTTCTCCCCCGCCTCCCTCTCCTCCCTCTCCTCCCTCTCCTCCTTCTCCTCCTTCTCCTTCTCCTCCTTCTCCTCCTCCTTCTCCTCCTCCTTTTCCTCCTCCTCCTCTTCCGCCGCCGTCACCTGCGCCGGCGCTGGCAGGAGGCAGGGTCGCGGGTGTGTGCGTGCTTTGCGTCCTGCCGACGTCCGCTGGCTGCCCCCCTGCTTGGAGGCCCGCCCGCCCAGTTCTGGGCACGCCGCCTGTCACTTCAGAAGTCGGGCAGCCCTTGGCAGGCCCAGGTCTAACCATGGAGCGCGTCACACGTCGTGCTACCTGCTCATGCTGCTGCTGCTGCTTCTCCAGTGGGTGTCGCTGCTCCTGTATAGCCCCCTGTGCGGCCGCCCCCCCAGCCCGCAAGTGCGCAGCGGGGGGTGCAGCAGCAGCGTGTGGCAGGCGCTCCCATCCGCTGGTCGACGCGCCCGCTGCCGCGCTGCTGCTGCCGGGCCGCCCATTCATGGCAGCAGCAGCAGTGCCGGTGCTGCCGGGGCACATGGGCTACTGCATGACAGCTCACTACTTTGTTTGCATGGCGACGCAGATCACATGCTGCACCGACCTGCGAGCCTGCAGGGGGGGGGGCAGGCATTAATATATCACACTTCTGATGAGCATGCCTGTGCCGCATGTGTGTGCATGCAGCAGGGGCTTGCTGCTGCGGATCTCACCATGTGCATGGCACCCCATGCATCCATGCAGATGGCACCCATGCATCCATGCAGTGCTTGGCAGGAATCACCTGCTGCCTCGACACCACTTGAACTCAAACGGATGTGCAAGCAGCAGTCATATTGTAGTCCACTAGTGTAGTCCACTCAACACCGCTTCGCATTCATGCTCAAAGTTCGTAGTTGTCCACACATATGCCGCCAGGTGGTGTGCACACACGCATTGTCGCCTGCATACCATGCGTGCGACCGCGGCAGCATCAGCCTCACAACAACCACGGCGTGGCGTAGTGGCCACTGCACCGCGTGTGCGCCACTCGCGCCATGCTGTGCTTGCATGCAGTGGTGCGGGCCAGCAGGTGCCTGGCGCACAGAGATACGCCATCATAGGAGCTGGAATTGCGGGCCTGGCCACTGCTTGGCACCTGATGGTGTGTGCCTGCCACGCATGCGCGCGCTCGCTGCATGCGTGCACACACACACACACACACTCACACACCACACACCACACACCACACACACACCACACAGCACACACACACACATTCACACACACACACACACACACACACACACACGCACGCACGCACACACACACACACGCGCTCCTCGTGCCTCACCCCACCCCACCGCCCCCTCCTCCCCACGCGCACACACCCCCACGGACTGACCCACCACCAGGACCGCGCCAGCACCGCGTCGCCGATCGAGCTGGTCGTCATCGACGCACACGGCATCGCAGCGGGCGGCTCCGGCTCTGCCGCCGGTCTGCTGCACCCATACAGGTGGGTGGATCCATGCACTGCAGTTTTTTTTTACAGTTTTTACATGTTAGCGCCCGGAGGACCCCGGGGCGTGAGTCAAGGCCTAGACTTCACGTCTAGGGGAGCTCTACTAGTAGAGCCCGCAAGGCCACGCAGCGCGCCAGCCTATCAATGCACTGTGCAAATACAGCTGGCCGTGGCCTGGGATCACCGCACCGGATCATGATCCCCGTCGACGGCCAGAGCGGCGGAAGGATGCCCTCGCCGCCGAGCGCGCGATGCTGCCGCGCGAGCGATGCTCCTGACCCCCCGCTCAGCGCATGAGCATGTAATCTGCGCATGCGGCTAGGGCTGGGGGCTGCGGCTGTGGCTGTGGCTGGGCGGTGATGCATGGCGGCTGATGTATGGCTCTGACAGGATAAAGAGGCATGCATAAGCCCAGCTTTGAGGCCATCTTCAGCGCACTTGACTGCTTCTGGTGGCTTGGGAGAAGGCCTCTGGTCCCTTTATGGTTTTTACCTTGGGCTGCCCTGCACCCACCGGAGGGGTTTTGGTGAAGTGCCTGTGGCCTGTGCTGCTGCTTGGCACCCACCACCTAGTGTGTGTGGCGCTAACGTGGGCTACTTTTGTAGCTTGACCTTTTGGTGGCCCTTGTGCCTGCTGTCTCATAGTCCCGCTGGAGCTCTGGAACTGATTGATGATGCTGTGTGGTATCTGAGGTGCGTGCGCATGCCCGCTCGTGCACAGCCCGCGCGGCAAGATGCTGTGGAAAGGGGAGGAGGCGATGGCGGTGGCGCTGCAGCTGGTGGAGGTGGCAGCAGCGCACGAGCGGCGGGAGAGGAGCAGCGGCAGCGGTGTTGGCAGCAGCAGCAGTGGGGGCAGCAGCAGCAGCAGCAGTGGATTCAGCCAAGACAGCAGCAGCAGCAGCAGCGGCAGCGGGGACTGCTCGTTCGTGTGGCGCCACGGCGTGGTGCGCCGAACCACGCATGCACAGCAGGCACGCGAGTTCTCGAAAGCGTATGCAGCAGGCAGCGGGGGCAGCAGAAGCAGCAGGGGCAGCAGGGGCAGTGACAGTGGTGGCACGGTCGCTGGTCCAGGCCCCGCGCAGCAGGCACGCGAGTTCTCAAAAGTGTATGCAGCAGGCAGTGGGAGCAGTCACAGCAGCAGCAGCATTAGCAGCAGCGGCAGCAGCGGCAGTGACAGCAGTGGCACGGTCGCTGGGCCAGGCTCAACCACGGCAACGCTGGCGCCATCATCACCAGCGTCAGGGCAGTGCTGCGTCTCGCCGGCCGAGCTGCAGCGGTTGGTGCCCGGGATCGCGATGCCGGGCTGGGTGGCTCAGCAGACACAGACACAGCAGCAGCAGGCGCAGCATGGGGAGCCAGCTTCAGCGCATGATGGTGACGGAGCCAGCGGCGGCGCGGGCGCGGGCGCGGGCTTGGCCGTGGGCAAGAGCGCGTCCCCGAGCGACGCAGAGCTGGCTGGCAGCTGCGCCGGGCTGCACGCGCCCGGGGGCGTCGTGCTCGACGTGCACCGCTACCTCGAGTGCCTGTGGCGCGCGACGCAAGCGGCGGCGGGCGCGCGGGGCGACGGCAGCGCTGCGCGCATGGTGACGGGCGGTGAGGCTGTGCGCTCGTTGAACGAGTTGGAGGCGACGCTCGGACCGTGGGCTGGCGTCGTGGTGGCGGCGGGCGCGGCGGCGGGGTGCATCAACGAAGTTGTGGCTGCACGCGTGCCGCTGAAGGTACACCAGGGATTCAGGGTGTGTTCCCACTTGGAGTTTTAGAAGTTTTCTAGAAAACGTCTAGGTTTTGTAGTCGCGCTAGAAGGCCCCGGAGCGGTCTCCCAGTCAATCTAGAAGAAGTGTGTTTTCTTCTAGCCACAGCGGACGTTCAGTCGTCGTCGCTAGCGTCTCCGACGTCGAGAACGCATCAGTCAAAGTCGCTCCCCACCCTTCTTCTAGGCTAGAAGTAACTACTAGGTCGTGAGTGGGAACACACCCTCAGCAGAGGCAAATGTGTGGCGGCAGTGGATGTAATGCTGCCTGCTTTAGATAAGCAAGGGATACAGCATAAGGATATGTCTCCCCAGTTCAGCAGAGTGAAATGTTTGGCCAGTTAGTGGACGCGATGCTGACTGCTGTATTTGTTCAACCCCGCATGTGTCCTGCTGCAGGTAAGCCAGGGCTACAGCCTCGTGATGGAGCCCGACGTTACAGCGGCGGCGCAGGGCTCGAGTGACGTAGGTGGGGATGGCTCTGATGGCCGTTGTGGCGGCAGCTCCGGCAGTGGCGGCAGCGACAGCGGAGCGTGTGTGCCCTACCCTGCCGGCGCGCCCAGCATCCTGGGGTCAACCTACCTGTCGGCGCAGGGCAGCACCCGCATCGTGCTCGGCGCGTCGCGGGAGTTTGGGTGGAGCGCGGACGACGCGCTCGCGATGTGCGCCCCACAAACGGCAGTGCTGCCGCCGCCGCCGCTGCCGCCACCACCGCCACCGCCATCGCGGCAATCGCCATCAGCGCCACTGCTACCAGCGCCGGCCTCGAAGCCAACGGCAGGCAGATCGGACGAGGAGGGCCGCGCCAGCAGCAGCAGCAACAGTGGCAGCAGCAGCAGCAGCAGCTTCCAGGCAAGCACACTCTCACCAGGGGCACACCAGGAGGTGAGTGGCAGCAGCAGCAGCAGCGGCAGCGGCAGCAGCACCAGTGGCCCCGATGCGGTCTCATCAGCTGC
Organism: Chlamydomonas sp. UWO 241; assembly: GCA_016618255.1. Classification (NCBI taxonomy): domain Eukaryota; kingdom Viridiplantae; phylum Chlorophyta; class Chlorophyceae; order Chlamydomonadales; family Chlamydomonadaceae; genus Chlamydomonas; species Chlamydomonas priscui. The sequence continues at coordinate 126,935 of VFSX01000138.1, forward strand.
GTCATCGCTGCTGGCCGCGGGCGCCGCCGCGTGGCCGCCGCTGACGCGCTGGCGCATCGCGTCTGTGCGCTCGGGCATGCGCGCGGTGCCGCCGCGCACGCACGCCGGCGCCCTTCCGCTCGTTGGGCGCCTCGCTGCCGGGCGGCGCTGGTGGCTCGTCGGTGGGTTCGTGACGGCTGCAGCGCGTGGTAAATTTTACAGTCTGTCGGACGCCTTTGATGACGCATTAGACCCGCGTGTGTGTGTGTTGGAGGGAGGGGGCATCCGTGTGGCTGCCTGGGTGAAGTGTCGCTGGGTGTGCGGACGGTGGACGGTAGTAGAGTCCGTACCTGCCGGACCCCCGCCCCCCCCCCCCGCAACACGCACGCCCCAACCAACGCCGCAACTGCCCGCACAGGTGGCCTCGGTGCAAGAGGCCTCGTGTACCATGCGTGGCTGGGCGCGATTACTGCGGCCGCTGTGCTGGACGACGACGAGGGGCGGGTGGCGGCCGAAGGGCTGGACGCGTGGCGCGCTGCCGCAGACGCGGGCGAGCCGTTGCAGTTTGACAGCACGTAGGTAATAGCAGGGGTGATACAGGGCTGTGTACACCTAGGGGTGCGCCCACGCTCTTTACAGAGTTGGGGCTCCCTACCACCAACAGCCAGCCATCTCAGTAAGTTGCTCGGGCCATACGCGCCGAGCACGGTCTTAAACGCCTTTACAGGTGTCCCTGACTGTAACATCCATCATCATCATCATACACGGCCTTGAGTATCGCCCTAGGCTGAGAGAGCGACGCCCACAGTCGGGTTCTCGGACTCCTCCTCGCGCCCCAGGCTAGCCCCGCTTGTCCTGTGTCAAGGGGTGTGCATGTGCGAGCGCAGGCAGGTCTTGCTACAAGAGCTCTGCCGCGGATTGGTGTTCGGTATTCTGTTCTGCAACAGCGGATGGATCCAGCTTGCCATCAACACCAGCCTCGCCAGTTAGTCGGCTGAATTGCAGTTGTGTGTTGCAAGTCTGGATGTCTGCTGGCTTTGTTAAGCCCCACGCTCTAAAATTGCAACACTCCAGTCTCTCCTCAACGGCTGTTCCACCTTTATCGGCAGGTTTCGGGCGGCATTGCATACATTCCAAACGCCACATTGTTCAGCCCAGGCAGTTGCCTCCCCACTCCCACACACGTGGCTCGCACCTCCTCTTGGTGGGGTAAGGTCGATGAAGTGCCATTCTGGGGTGAAACATGCTACAATACAAAATGGCCGCGTCAGGTCAATCGCTAAAGCCGTCGTCTGTGTATGGTGCGCCACGCTTGGTTTGATGATGAAGTTGTTTTACAATCCACTGCCGGCGGGTTTGTGCTGCATTTAGCACGTCTGAACTGGCAGTGCACACTGCGCTGCGTGTGTATGTTCATGTGTGTGTGTTATGTGTGTGTGTGCACGTGTGGTGTGTGTGTGCGTGTGCGTGTGTGTGTGTGTGAGTGTGTGCCACACGTGTGTTGGTATTCCACCCAGGGGCCACCTGTCATCTGCAGGTTCGCCCCTGGTTGCCTGCGTACTGCTCCAGGCTCCCCCCACCTGCAGTCCGGGTAAATATGTTTCATAGTGTTCTCCAGCTGCGCCTGCATCTCCTCTAGGCTCGTCGTCGTTTGCATAACACAACGGGAGCGCCTAGACCCTGAGTAAAAACACAGACCCAAAGCTACTTCTACAGCCAGCGAGGCGCACACCAACCCCCCCAGCACAGTCCCCCGTCGTGACGAACCGCAAAGAAATACTACCCACACGGTTCTGAGAGCCAGGTGCGGGATTACGAACCCATGTCCACACTCGACAAACACCGAGGCGGCACGCCCCTAACTCGTTCTCAACTTAACTCCTCCGCCACCCCCGGGGTCCCACACGGCCCGGGGTGCCTCAGCACCATCCCTCTCCCTCCCCCTGACAAAAGTAGCATTGCCCCCCGCTGGAGGGTTGCGTCGCGTAAGCGGGTCCTGCAAAGGGGCAAACCCCGTGCCAGAAAAAGTCAGGGACCCTCAAGCCAAAAAACACCTCGGTCTGCCTGGAAAACCCCGGGGAGTACACACATCCTAGTTAGGCACACATATAGTTAGGCTCCTCCCCACACAAAAGCACTGGACATGGTTGGATACTCGCATATCCCGCCAATTTGGCAGGAAGCACCGCCGCACACCCCGGAGGGTGTGGGCAGTTAGGGACAGACCCCCCTCTCGCAGGAGGGAGCGCGGCCAAGACGTGGCCCAAAGAAGGATGAAAAGCCGGGCCGCAACCTCTAACCTCTAGAAAGTGGATTGTAAAAACTCATCATCTAACTGCATGGACTCGACTGCAGTCTTCGACGTCCTCAGTGACCGCGAGGAGGCGCAGCACCAGGCGCTGTGGCCCGCTTTCCTCGCCGCCAAGGTTGCGGGGAAGCGGGCGCAGTTCCACCGCGCGCGCCTCGTCGTTGACGGCGAGCGGGTGCCTGCACCTGCTTGCTAGATGGCATTCCCTCTGGGGGTGTTTTTGAAGGGGAGGTGGCGCCACACGCGTGCGGTGGTGGGTGCGGTGTGGTCGCTGAGTAGAGTGCTGCGGCGGGTGTGCTACTAGCCCGCTTCCGGTGGTCTGGGGAGGGCTTTTTGGTCCCTTCATGGTTTTATACCTTGGGTCCGCCCTCTGGCCATTTGAGGGGCTGGGTGTGCAGCCTGCACAGTGGTGCTGCTTGCTTGGCGCCCGCCACCAAGTGTGGATGGCGTTACCGTGGGCTACTTGTAGCTTGACCTTTTGTGGGCCTTGAGCCTTGTTTCTCTAAGTCCCACTGGAGCTTTGGAACCGTACGTGTGACCGCCAGAAGTGGATTGTAAAACTCTCATCATCATCTAACGTTCAAGGGGATTTCTAACTGGGATTTCAACCAGCACACAGGACTTGAAACCTGCCACCCTTAACCTGGCTCTGGGCACATGCCCACCCCTTTGAGTTGCACCGAGCACGACTTTAAGCTTGTCGCAGGCCCCCCCTCTTGGGGGGAGGCACAGAAGGACTCGGTGAGGGGCACATCCTAACTAAAATTAGTTAAGGGAAAACGGAAAGACGGGAGGAACAGGAGCGGGGGGGCATGTGCCCACCCCCCTCTGAACAGGCCGGGCCTGCACCAACAAAAGCATAAAAAGTATAGGACGGGCGAGAACTGGGCCGGGTATCCTCTAGGCTGCCTTCGTCTCCCTTGTAACAGCAACAACTTTCGCAACAACTTGACACAATGATCGCGTGAAACATCGCTGCAGCACCATATGGTGTGTGCTGTGTAGGATTTTGATCTCTGGTCTGACAACTGGTACACATGTGTGGGTGGGGGCAGTTGCACAACCAGGGCTTCTTAATCGACCACCGCGCATTCATCTAGACCACTCCTAAATGAACATGGCAGCTGTGCAGAGCGGATCGGTGCTTGGGAAGTACAGGGCGTGGGTGGGCGTTCCCAAGCCACAAGCTATCTTCCGTCGCGCCACCGTGGCAGGCGCCCCATCTCGCTCCCCCGCCCCCTGCAGCGCCACCGTGAGTGTAGATGGCACACTGATGCATGCGATCCCATCTCGGGGCTCACGGGGGATGCCGGCCTGCGGATGGCGCGTGCTCGTGGGTGATCTTCTTTGCATGGGCACCATGCATCATCCCCTCCATTCAATCCCGCCAATCCCGAGTCCGCCGTTTGTGCCACACCTGGTACACACAGTGCATGCACCACCCATGCATGCACACACGCAAAACTTGCGCTGCGCGCACACGACAAACACACTCACACACTAACACACACACACACACATACACGCGACGCACACGCGCCCGCCCCAGCTGATCTCGCACGCTCATGCACGCACGCGTATGCACGCCCAGGTCGACCGGGCGCGCCAGCCACATCAGGCATGCGTGCCACAGCCCCCGTCCGCCGCCCTCGCACCCACTCTGTTCGCGGCCGCGCTCATGCTGTCGGCGTGCGGCGCCCCGCCCCCCGCGCGTGCGCTCGACTACGGCGACGTTGACCCCTCGACGGGCTCGGGCGTGTCGTGGGACCTGGTCGCACAAGCGCAGGGGCAGGTGGGCTGCCCTTCATCCACCAGAGGGGGTCTGGGTGAAGTGCCTGGATTGTGGTGCTGCTTGCTTGGCGCCCACCACCTCTGTGTGTGGGTGGTGGAATCGTGGGCTCCTTTTGTAGCTCGGCCTTTTGGTGTGCCTCGTGTCTGCTGTCTGGTAGTCCCGCTGGAGCTCTGGAACCGATTGTGACCGCCGGCAGTGGATTGCAAACTCATCTCAGGTGGGCGCGGTGCAGGCGAAGCAGGCGGCACAGGCGGCCAAGTTTGGGCCGACGAGTGAGGCGCCCGACCCGGTGGCGATCGCGGCAGCTGACGCAGAGTCGAGGTTCCCCAACGGCGGCACGTGGCGGTACTCTGACTTCCTCGAGGTGGGTGGGTCGTGGTGGTGGTGGTCGCGGGGGCGGTGGGCGTGTGTGATGTGCAAGTGGGCGCGCGTGTATGAGCGAGCGAGCGAGAAGACACACACATGTGCACAACTGCATACACGTGCACACATGCACACACACACACACACACACACACACAAACGCGCGTGGTGTTTGCGTTTGAGCACACGTGCGCACGCACACGCACACACGGCCATGCATCTTCGCGCGCGACACACACGCTTGTGTGAGCGCACACCTGCCTTGCTCTTTGATCACGCAGGCAGTCGAGACGGGCAAGGTCGAGCGCGTGCGGTTCTCCCCCAAGGGCGGCTCTCTCACTCTGATTTCTGTCGACTCGCGACAGGCGACGGTGACGCTGCCGGGCGACGGACAGGTGGGCATGCACATCCACGCATGCACAAACACACACACGCACACACACACCCATGTACACACACACACACACACATGCACACACACATGGGCGTGCATGCGCCAGGAGGGGGTGCATGCGACGGTGATGCTGCCGGGAGATGGGCAGGTGGGCATGCACACATGCACACAGAGAGAGAGAGATATCGTTACAGAGAAGTCTGCACGGCAGACCTAGATAGGCTGTTTCTAGTCATCAATTGAGGAGATTCCGTTTGAAGGCGGGAAACCAACCGTGCGCCAGCAAGAGGGTGAACAACCTTATTCGTAAAGCAGTGGGGGAAAGGGGCAGTGGCGGGTCATTGACGGCTGTGTTCGTCAATCCGCCTCGACTGAGTTTAAACTAGGTGTCGGCAGAAGGACTTCCACAGTTGTAGAAATCATGCTAAGATGATCCACTCGGTGGTGACTCGCTCGGCGAACTCGGGGCGCTCGGGGATGTCGCGTGTAAAGTTGAAGAGATGGATGTTTGCGGAGGGCGTAGAACGTGACGGATTGGGCGCAAAAGTCATCGGCGTGAGCCGTAAGAAGGTGATGGTGCCGCCGGCATAGAGCGAAGTCGTGTCCGAACAGCGGTAGTCGTGCAAGTGGGAGGCAGTGGGAGGGAGGCAGCGGGAGGGTAGTCGGAGGGAGAGGGGGAGGGGCGGGGGAGGGTTAGGGAGGGGCAGGGGGCACAAGATGGGGTAAGGTGCAGCGGGGATGGAGGGGTGGAAGACAGGAGAAGGGAGGGAGGAGAGGGGAGAGAGGAGGGAGCCACACTGTGGCCCGGCCACATGGCGCATACATAGGCGCTGGTAGCATGGGGGGGGGGGTGCATGGGGTGCATGTGCGCGCATGGGGCGCATGGGGAGGGGCAACTCCATGTGACGAGCATGCGGGTGTATGGAGGTCGACGGGGCGGCAGTGGGATAAGCGGTGGGTCTCTTGAGGTGGGGCGTGGGGTCGAATGAACGACTGGGCAGTGGGCGGTGGGCGGGACGGTGGCGGCTGGAGGAACTCGGTAGCTCAAGTTGAGCGCTGGCTCGGGCCGCATGGCGGTCGAGGTGGTGGCACTGAGGCTACATGCACACACATGCACTCACACACACACACACACACACGCGCGCGCATGTGCGCACACACACATGCACACACATTGGAAGTGCATGCACAAACACACACACACATGCACAAACACACATGCACACACACACATACACACACATGGACGTGCATGCGCCGGGCGACGGTGACGCTGCCGGGCGACGGGCAGATGGGCATGCACTACACGCACATGCACACACACGCACACACACACATGCACACACACACATGCACACACACGCATGCATGCACACATACACGTACACACACACACACACACACACACACACACACACACACAGCTGGTGGACCTCCTTGCCGCCAACGGCGTTGACATCAGCGTTGGCGACGCTGGCACTTCACACCTTGCACACACACACACACACACACACACACACACGCACACTCACACAGCTGGTCGACATCCTCGCTGCCAACGGCGTTGATGCACGCACGCACGCACGCACGCACGCGCACGCACACACACACACACACACACACTCGCACACACACACACGCAGCTGGTCGACATCCTCGCCGCCAATGGCGTTGACATCAGCGTTGGCGACGCTGGCGAGGACGGCGGAGGCATCTTTTCGAAGCTCGGGGGGCTGATCCTGCCGCTGGCGGTGCTTGCAGGTGTGTGGTGTGTGTGTGTTGGGGGGGGGGCTTGCTGTGTATGCTGATGCATGTGTGTGTGTATGTGTGTGTATATGTGTGTATGTGTGTGATCACATAGCATAGCACACAAGCTCGGGGGGCTGATTCTCCCGCTGGCGGTGCTGGCAGGTGGGTGTTCAGGGTGTGAGGGGGCCTTGCGGTGTGTGTGTGTGTGTGATCACATGGCATATTGAGCACCACACACACACACACAACCTCCTCACCCCCAAACCTCCCCCCAACCTCCCCCCCCAAATCCTCCCCACAACCTCCCCACAACCTTGAGGTGTGTGCAGGCCCGTTCCTCGTCCTCTGGCGGCGGCGCCGGCAGCCCATGGCGTTTAACAAGTTGCACTACCTCCCCCATAACTCCCCCCCCAACCTCCCCCCCATCCTCCCCCCCTCCCCACATCCTCCCCACAACCTCCCCCCACAACCTCCCCCCATAACCTCCCCTCACAACCTCTCCCCAGGCCTGTTCTTCATCCTGCGCGGCGGCAACCCCCGCACAACTTCCCCCAACAGCCTCTCCCACAACCTCCCCACAACCCCCCACAGGTGGCGTGTGCAGCCCTGTTCTTCATCCTCCGGCGGCGGCTATGGCGTTTTGACGAGTCGCACTACCTCCCCCACAACCTCTTGCCACACAACCCCCCCCACACACCCTCCCCCACAACCTCCCCCCAGGCCTGTTCTTCATCCTGCGCGGCGTTGGCGCCGACGGCGGTGCCGGCGGCCCCATGGCATTTGGCAAGCCGCACAACCTTCCCCACAACCTTCCCCACAACCCCCCCCACAACCTCCCCCACACCCTCCCCCCTCAACCTCCCCCCAGGCCTGTTGGTCATCCTCCGGCGGCGGCACATGGCGTCTTGACGAGTCGCCCAACCTCCCCACAACCTCCCCCACACCCTCCCCCCACACACACACCCGCAACCTCCCCCCAGGCCTGTTCTTCATCCTCCGCGGCGGCGGCGCTGACGGCGGTGCCGGCAGCCCCATGGCGTTTGGAAAGTCACAGTCCAAGTTCCAGGAGGTGCCTGCGACGGGCGTCACGTTTGATGATGTGGCCGGGTGCGACAACGCCAAGCTGGAGCTGCAGGAGGTAGGTGGAAGCTGGGGGGCAGCTGGGTGGTAGGTGGGGGGGCAGCTGGGAGGCAGCTGAGTGGTTGGTGAGCTATGTGTGCATGTAGTGAGCATGGGCGACGGGCTTCCTTTCGATGATGATGTTGCCGGTTGCAACACGCTGCAGCGCCAAGTTGTAGCTGCACGGTCATAGTGGTTGTGGTGGCCTGGTACGTGACCCTTCCACTCCTCACTCATTGCTCCTCACTCCCCACTCTTCTCTCCCACTCACTCTCTCTCTCACTCTCTCACTCCCCACTCTCTCTTTCCAGGTCGTTGATTTCCTGAGGAACCTAGACAAGTGCACCGCCCACACCTCACCTCACCCATTCCTCACTCTTTCACCCACCCCACTCACTCTTCCCCACTTGTTACCCACACTTCCTAGGTGGTTGATTTCCTAAAGAACCCAGGCAACACCGCGTGTACACTGCGCTCCTCACTCTTCACTCCTCACTCCTTTCCCTTCACTCCTCACTCTTCTCACCCACTCACTCTCTCACTCTCTCCTCACTCTTCTGAAGATCGTCGATGTCCTGAAGAACCCAGACGAGTGCACCGCGCTCTTCAGTGCTCACTTCAATTCTCACTCCTTGCTCTTCACTCCTCACACTTCTCTCCCAATCACTCTCTCTCACTCACCCCTCACTCTTTACAGGTCGTCGATTTCCTCAAAAACCCCGACAAGTACACCGCGCTCGGCGCAAAGATCCCCAAGGGATGCCTGCTGGTCGGGCCGCCAGGAACCGGCAAGGTGAGGTGGCTAGGGAGAGAATGAACCATCGTGTGCAACCATCAAACAAATTGCATTTTGAGCAAAACAAATCAACCATGGGGGCGGGGTGGTGGACGGCTGGCTGTGCGCCGCGCTCGGCAGGGTGGTGGTGGGGAGGGGGGGGGGGGAGAACATGTTTGTACACGCGCGCCATCTTTTCCCGCACCGCCACACCTCTCCACACACCCCACGCAGCCCCCACGCCGTCTTCACACCCCACCCAGTCTTTGATTGCCAAGGCAGTTGTGAGCGACACACACACACACACACAGACGCTGCTCGCGAAGGCCGTGGCCGGCGAGGCAGGCACCCCCTTCTTCTCGTGCGCCGCGTCCGAGTTCGTGGAGATGTTTGTCGGCGTCGGGGCGTCGCGCGTGCGGGACCTGTTTGAGAAGGCCAAGGCCAAGGTGGGTGTGAGGGCGTGGGAGTGTGTGTGTGTGTGTGTGTGTGTATGATGATGATGATGATGGATCTTACAGTCTGTGTGACACCAGTAATGATGTATAAGACCGGTGTCGGCGCTAGCGCCCGACACCTTAAACTCAGTTTCAGTGGGAAACTGGCTGGCTACCTGGTAGGGGTGAGGGTAAACCCCCACACGCGCGCACGCACTGGACCTAGACAGGACACTGGGCCCCCAGATCCACCCTATACCACCCAGGTAGTGACAGCAACGCATTGTTGGTGTGCGCCTGTGGTCTACTACTAGTCCCGCCGCCGCCATTGGCTCCAGCAATCTCCTCCATGCCCGCCAGCAATCTCCTCCACGCCCGCCAGCAATCTCCTGTATGCCCGCCAGCAATCTCCTCCATGCCCGCCAGCAATCTCCTGTATGCCCGCCAGCAATCTCGTCCATGCATGGGCGCCGCCATGCGATCTCCATGCGCCGCGCCGCGCTCCATGCGCGCCAGCACCCGTACCACCCGCCTCATTCCCGTTCTTTAGCCATTCCCCGTGACACCTATGGCTGATCCTTGTTCCGCCGTCCCCTTTGGCATCTGTAACCCGTATCCTCTCCCTGTAGCCTCATTCCCCGTTCTTAACCGCCATCTCCATTATGGTGCCCGCCCGCTGGTGGGGCCTCGCCTCGCCCCATGCCGCACGGCTAGTGTATTGATTGCTGCGCCATCTATAATCTGCGCCTTGGGGCAGGGAACCCCTGCGCCACAACCTCCTCACAAAGCCTAGCCGCATGTGCCTCGCTTCCCATGTTTCTCAATTTCTCGCCATCCGTCTCTCTCTTCCATCCAGGCACAGTAAACCATTAGGAGCCGCAATCTGCTTGAGTTCCGATCGTTGTGAGAGGGGGTGCATGCTCGCCGCAATTCTCGCCATCGTGCATCGTGCTCTCCATCGTGCCGCTGCCCCATCTGCCACATAGCCTCGCCCCATCAGGACCAGTTCATCAGTAGCGCTGTGCGTCACAGCCGCTCAGGGGAAATTTCCAGATTTTCAGCCGCCCAGTACCAAGCGTAGTTGTCCCGGTTGTCCGCCATCGAGCGGCGCCAGGGCGGGAGCCCCTGGCGAAGAGCTTATGAACTTAACATGACGTTATATAAGGGGAAGGGTCCGCGTGACTCCCCTGAGGTGTATGTGCGTTTTTGTGTATGTGCGTTTTTGCCCCGGCGTCAGCGCGTCGCGCGTGCAGAGAGACCTGTTTTAGTTTGAGGAGGCCAAGGCCAAGGTGTGTGGGAGTGTCTGCAGCTTGCAGAGAGAGATTTCTCTCCTTCTTTCTCTGTCTCTCTCTCTATCTCTCTCTGTGCGTGTCTTGTGTGTTGGGGGGGGGGGGGGGGGGGGCGTGCGGGATGGACGGAAGGTGGGAAGTGTGGAGGGCAGGACGGGGACAGGTGTGAGTCGGGTGTGTGGAGGGTGGTGTTGCACACACTCTCACACACAAACGCACACACAAACGCACTCCACCCCAGGTCCCCCCTGCATCATCGTCATCAACGAGATCGACGCAGCCGGCCGCCGTCTCTCTCTCTCTCTTGCACACACACACTTTCTCTCGCACACACGCACACGCACACACACACATACACACACACACACACACACGCATACGTTGTCTCTCGCACACACACGCACGTACACATACACACTCCCCGCACGTGTACACACACACGTTACAGGCCCCCTGCATCATCTTCATCGATGAGATCGATGCCGTCGGCCGCCAGCGCGGCGGCAGCGGCGGGGGCGGGAACGACGAGCGCGAGCAGACGATCAACCAGGTGCATTTTTTGTGTGCGCTTGCTAGTTATGTTTTGTCTTTCAAACCTAAACGCGGAAAGGGGTGTTCAGGCGCAGGCATGGGCGGCGGCAACGGCGAGCGCGAGCAGACCATCAACCAGGTGCTTAATTGGGCCTTTTTATTTGGGCTTGGAACCTTGAATGCCCCACGCATGTAAGGGGCTTTGTAAGGGGGGTTTAGGCGGCGGCAACGGCGAGCGCAAACAGACGATCAACCAGATGCGCAGTTCCCAACTCTCTCGCTCGCTCGCTCTTGCTCTTGCTCTCGCTCTCGCTCTCTCTCTCGCTCGCTCGCTCGCTCTCGCTCTCGCTCTTGCTCTCGCTCTCGCTCTCTCTCGCTCTCTCAATTCGTGTAGCCCAGTGACAGCCCAGTGTGGCCTTCCTCTTCGATACAAACACTTACAGCAACACTGGGGTGATTGTGCACACCACTGACACACGCTCACACACACACACACACAGGCACACGCGCTCACGCACACGCACACGCCCCCCCTCCCCACACCCACACCGCAGCTGCTCACCGAGATGGACGGATTCGATGGCAACACCGGCGTAATCGTGCGCGCAGCGACACACACACACACACACACACACACCGCAGCTGCTGACCGAGATGGACGGATTCGACGGCAACACTGGCGTGATTGTGCTCGCAGCGACCAACCGCGCCGACGTGCTGGACTCTGCGCTGCTGCGCCCCGGGCGCTTCGACCGACAGGTCACGGTGGACCGCCCGGATGTGCAGGGACGGGTTGAGATTCTGAAGGTGTGTTCGAGCATGCACACACACACACACACACACACACACACACACGCGGACGTGCAGGGGCATGTTGAGATTCTGAAGGTGTGTGTGCGCATGTACACACACACACATACACTCACACACACGCACACACACACACACGAACGCACAGGTCCACTCCAAGGGCAAGGTGCTTGCTAAGGGTGTCCCCCCCCCACACACACGCACGCACGCACGCATGCCCACACACAGGTGCACTCCACGGGCAAGGTGCTTGCCAAGGATGTCAACCCACCCTCACACCCCCACCCACCCACCAACCCACACACACTCACACACACACGCACACACGCACGCACGCATGCACACACACACAGGTGCACTCCAAGGGCAAGGTGCTTGCCAAGGATGTCCACACACACACACACACACATGCACACACATACACACACACACACACGCACACGAATGCACAGGTCCACTCCAAGGGTAAGGTGCTTGCTAAGGATGTCCACCCACCCACCCACACCTTACACACACAAACACACGCACACACGCACGCACACACACACACACACACACACTCAACACACACACTCAACACACACACACACACAGACACACACACACACAGGTGCACTCCAAGAACAAGGTGCTTGCCAAGGACATCCACACACACACACACACACACACACACACACACACATACACACACACACACATACCCCCCCCCCCACACACGCGCACACACACACACACGCACACACATGCACACACACACACAGACATTTGTGTACCAGCTTTCGCTTATTAAGGAGCTGAGCTGGCTGACTGCACTGTTGTGCTGATTTGTTGGATTGACTGCTTGGATCGTATCGCTCGCCCGCACAGGACTGACCCCGCACAAACGATAAGGGAGAACAACTCGTTCCAAAGCTAAATAGAGTGCCACACACACGGCGCCGCCTGGTTCGGCATGCAGCCGTGCAGACTTCCGTCCTGAGTGGCGGTGCATGCGCTGTGAGCTCGTGGCTGTCACACTAGGAGCCCCTGCTCACCCAGCCGAATTCGACTGTTCCGGCTGTATTGCAGTGGGAAGGGGCTCTGTCGCTCTGAGGCACTATAGGTGTCGCATACGCCCCCCCCCTGCAGCCCTTTATGCCTATGCCTTTCTGCTGGGACAAGGCTCTACAGTGGCGTAGAGGGACAGTCTGCGCCCTCTAGCAACGGGTGCGGCCCAAGCGTGGGTTCCCCTGGGGCCTGTCAACTCGCCTAATCAAGAGAGTCACCACTTAAAGTGTGAAGGACAGTCAAAGTGCGAAGCATGGGTAATTGTAACACCCAACACGACACCAGCATTGTGTGCTGCACCAGGGCGCCGATGGCTGCACAGCCGCGTCGCGGGTGGGTGGGTTCTACAAGGTTCTGCTCAAGGCAGAACCCGATGAAGCTGTGCTAATCAAACGGGAGTTCCCCTTTGTACGAATCCAGGATGAGGACAAAGGGGAGAGAGCTGGTTAAGAGCTCTGAAAGTACACACTTTTGAGCTACAGCTTCATACACAAACCCAAATTTCCCTCTTCATTACATTACGATGGAAATTAAAGCCACACACACACGCACACATGCACACACACACACACACACACACACACACACACACACACACACATGCACGCACACACACACAATTGCACAGGTCCACTCCAAAGGTAAGGTGCTTGCTAAGGATGTCAACCCCCCACCCCCCACCCCCACCCCACACACACACGCACGCACACACAGGTGCACTCCAAGGGCAAAGTGCTTGCCAAGGACGTCCACACACACACACACACACACACACACAGGTGCACTCCAAGGGCAAGGTGCTTGCGAAGGATGCCCCCCCCCCCACACACAAGCAAACGAACGCACACACACACACAGGTGCACTCCAAGGGCGAGGTGCTTGCTAAGGACGTCCACACACACACACACACACACACACGCAGGTGCACTCCAAGGGCAAGGTGCTTGCCAAGGATGTTGACCTGCAGAAGATTGCGCGCCGCACGCCTGGATTCACGGGAGCTGACCTGCAGGTGGGTGTTCTGTGGGTGTTGCAGCGCATGTGTGTGGTATGTGTGATGTGTGACACACATGTGTGACGGAAGCACAAGCGCACGCCAGGGCACACGGAAGCTGCTCGGCAGGTTGGTGATCTGTGCTGGCGCGGGTGCTGGTGGTGCTGGTGGTGGCGTGGTGGGTCTTAGCGATAGTTGTGGCGATGCTCCGGCGATGCTTAGTCGGGTCTCTCACCACACCACACAAGCGCACGCACATATGCAAACACGCACGCCGGGAATCACGGGAGCTGTCCAGCAGGTGCGTGTTATGTGGGTGTTGCAGGGGGTGGGTCTTTTGTGGGTCTTCTGTAGGTGTTCTGTGAGTGTGGGTGTGACACATGTGACATGTGTGACATGTTCTGTGGATGTGACATGTGTGACGCGTGTTCTGTGGGTGTGACATGTGTGACGTGTGCTTTATGGGTGTGACATGTGTGACACACATGTGTGACGGAAGCACAGGCGCACACGCACACAGGCATGCCTCGATTTACTGCAGCTGACCTGCAGTTGGGCGTTGCAGCGCACGTGTGTGGCACGTGTGGGTGCCGTACTGCGCTCGCACCACACACATGCACACACACGCACCACGCAAAATGCCTGTCCCCCTGGCCACCCTCAGAACACCACGTCTCCACCCCCCACCCCCCCACACACAGAAGCTGATTAACGAGGCAGCCATCTGTGCTGCACTGCACATAAACATGCTCTCACACACACACGCACACACACACACACACAACACACACACACAGGACCTGATTAACGAGGCAGCCATCTGCGCTGCACTGCACTTAAACACGCTCACACACACACGCACACGCATGCACACACACACACACTTCCACACATAACCTGATTAACAAGGCAGCCATATGCGCTGCACTGCACATGGACACGCACACACACACACACCCAACACACACACATACACACACTCACTCACACACACACTCACACACACAACACACGCACACAACACACACAAACACACACACACACAACACACACACACACACACACACACGCACACACACACACACATACACACACACACACACACATAACCTGATGAACGAGGCAGCCATCTGCGCTGCGCTGCACATGGACACACAACACACACACACACGCAACACACACAACACACACACACACGCAGAACCTGATGAACGAGGCAGCCATCTGCGCTGCGCGCAAGCAGCGCACCGACATCTCGCAGGTGTGTTTGCGTGTGTATGGGTGGGGGGGCCGTGGGTGGGTGGGGGGGGGGTGAGTGGGTGTGTGGGTGAGTGTGGGTAGGTTGATGTGGGTGGGTGGGTGGATGTGGGGGTGTGGGAGGGGTTGTAAGGATACGCATTCACCCTCTTGCTGATGCACGGAATGCCCTCAATGATGACCTGAAACAGCGTATATAGGGCTGCCGTTTAGAGCTCGTGTGTGTCTGTGTGTGTGTGTGTGTGACGGGGTGGGAGGAGGGGATCGGTTGGCAGCGCGGTGCATCCTGGTGTGGATGGGTGGGAGTGGGGGCAGGGGAGGAGGGGCGGGGAGCCCTCGCAGCAGCAAAAAATGCAGCAGCAGCAGCAAAATCTGCTCTGAGGAGGCTCACGCCCGCTCACTCCTATGCTGCCGTAGAGTAGGGGACCTGGGGTGGGGGGTGGGGGGGGGCACGTTCTTTGCAGAGTGGCAGTCCCCTACCACCAGCAGCCAGCCATCTCAGTGAGGTGCTCGGGCTCTACGCGCCGAGCACGGTCGTATGTGCCTTAAGAGGTGTCCCTGGCTGAAGCATCCATCGTCACGCTCAAGCTTGCGCATCGTGGCCGGCCGCGCACACTCTCTCGCAGCACGACGCCTGTTCGCACATGCCCTCACACACACACACACACAAACACACACCGCACACCCTTTCTCACACACGCCACACACCCTCTCTCACCACACACACGCAACAGGTCCTTTCATGCCCTCTCACACACACCGCACACTCTCTTTCACCGCACATACACAACCTGTCCACTCATGCCTTTTCACACACCCTCTCACACACACCACACGTGTGGCTACATCCTCTCCCTCCCCAAAACCCCCTATCTCACCACTCACTCCCACCTGCAGGACGAGGTCTCTGACGCCCTCGAGCGCATTTTGGCCGGAGTTGACACACACACACACACAAACACACACACACACACAAACACAACAACACACACACACACACACACTCACTCACTCCCAACCACAGGACGAGGTCTCTGACGCCCTCGAGCGCACTTTGGCCGGAGTTGACACACACACACGAACACACACACACACACACACACACAAACACAACAACACACACACACACACACACTCACTCACAACCACAGGACGAGGTCTCTGATACCCTCGAGCGCATTTTGGCCGGAGTTGACACACACACACACACACACACACACACGCACACTCACTCCCAACCACAGGACGAGGTCTCTGACGCCCTCGAGCGCATCGTGGCCGGAGTTGGCACGCACACACACACACACACAACCACATACACACCACACACACACACCACACTCACACACACACACACAGGACGAGGTCTCTGACGCACTCGAGCGCATCGTTGCCGGAGTTGAAAAGCGCGGTGCGGTGATGAGCGACAAGAAGCGGAAGCTCGTCGCGTACCACGAGGTATGGTTTGGGTGCGCTGAGGATTTTGGGGCCCTCCTAGTTATGAGGGAGGGCCCTCATAACCCCTCCCTTTAGAGACGTCGTCTCTTAAGAGTTAGTTATGGGCTCCCAAGTAAGGGCTCCTTATTCCAGGCTTGTCAGTTGGTGGGGGTGAAAGGGAGGGCCCAAGAGAGGCGCGGTGGTGAGCGACAAGAAGCGGAAGCTGGTCGCGTACCACGAGGTATCGTTTGGGTGCGTCGTGGATTTTGGGGCCTCCTAATTATGGGCTCCCGAGTTAGCGCCAAGTTAGGGCTCCTTATTTCAGGCTCATCAGTTGGTGGGGGTGATAGGGGGGGGGGGCAGTGATGAGCGACAAGAAGCGGAAGCTGGTTGCATACCACGAGTTATGGTTTGGGGGCCCTTCTAGCTGTGGGCTGCCAAGTTGGGGCTTTTTGTTTCAGGCTCATTAGTTGGTGAGGGTGAAAGGGGGGGCCCAAGAGGGGCGCGGTGGTGAGCGACAAGATGCAGAAGCTCGTCGCGTACCACAAGGTGCGTGGCTGGTGGTAGGGTGTGTGTTTGTATGTGTGCCCTCATGCCCGAGTACGACCCCGTGACCAGGACCTCTCGACCATGCCACACGGAGCACCTCTAATAGCCCCATTTGTCTCTCTCTCTCTGTCTCTCTGACTCTCTCTCTCAGTCTCTCCCTCCCTTGCTCTCTCAGTCTCTCTCACTCTCTTTCTCTCCCACACTCTCTCTCTCCCTCACACAGGCTGGCCACACCTTCGTTGGCGCCCTCATGCCCGAGTACGACCCCGTGGCCAGGACCTCTCGACCATGCCATACGGACCTCTAATAGCCCCATTCCCCTCTCTCTCTCTCTCTCTCTCTCTCTCTCTGTCTCTCTCCCTCCGTCTCTCTCTCCCCCCCTCTCTCTCTCTCTCTTTCACACATACACACACACACTCTCTCTCTCTCACACAGGCTGGCCACGCCCTTATTGGCGCACTCATGCCCGAGTACGACCCTGTGGCCTCGATCATGCCTCACAGAGCACCTCTTGTTGCAAATTGAAAACCTTAGTAACGTCCCTCACTCTCTCTCGCTCAGGCCGGCCACGCCCTTGTGGGAGCCCTGATGCCCGAGTACGACCCCGTGACCAAGATCAGCATCGTCCCCCGTGGCAACGCGGGCGGCCTCACTTTCTTCGCCCCGTCGGAGGAGCGCCTCGAGAGCGGCCTGTACTCGCGCCAGGTGGGTCTTGTGTTGTCTGGTGTCTCTGGTATCATCTCTGCTATTGTTTTCATTGTCTCTGGTATTCTGAGAGAGAGAGGAGAGAGAGAGCCTGGTGAGCGGTCTGTACTCGCGCCAGGTAGGCGTCTGAGTCGGGGGGGGGGGGGGGCACAACACACAGATTCTCTGACACTCTTCTCCCTGTCCCCACTGTGCACCTCGTGAGCCATGTGTGTCGCGCTCGGCGGCTGCGCTGCGTCTCTCTCCCTCTGACCCTGTCTCTCTGTTTCCCTCTCTCTTCCCCCCTCGTTCTGTCCTCTCTTTCTCTCACTCAGAGACCCTTCTTGCAGCCAGTCCGTCGAGGTCCAGATCTGCGTTGCGCTCGGCGGCCGCTCACCCTTGGATCCTCTCACATGCGTGCGCGCTTTCTCTCTGGCTGTCTGGCTGTCTCTCTTCTCTTTCTCTCTCTTACCCTCTCACATCTGGTGTACGTGTTGCAGTACCTCGAGAACCAGATGTGCGTTGCGCTCGGCAGCCAGTCACCCGCGTCCCCTCCCTCTCTCTCTCTCTCTCTCTCTCTCTCTCTCTCTCTCTCTCACCCTCTCACATATGTTGTACGTGTTACGGTACCTCGAGAACTAGATGTGTGTTGCGCTCGGCGGCATCATCGCCTCGCTCTCTGTCTCTGTATCTCTGTCTTCTCTCTTTCTCGCTCGTCCTGTGACCCTCTCTGTCTGTCTCTCCTTTCATTCTATCTTTCTCTCACTCTTCCTCTTTCTGACTCGCTGTCTTTGACGCATCGCTTTCACAGTACCTCGAGAACCAGATGTGCGTTGCGCTCGGCGGCCGCATCGCTGAGGAGCTCATCTTCGGCGACGACGACATCACAACCGGGGCGTCTGGCGACTTCCAGCAGGTGGGTTGTTGTTGTTTTACTCAGTCTTTTATCGTCTTGGTTTTTTCAGTCGTTGCTCTACCGCAGCCCTTCCTCTCTCCCCCCCCCTCTCGTCCATGACGACCGGGCATCTGGCGACTTCCAGCAGGCGGGTTTTTTCTTCTTGTATTTTCTCGTATGTTTTTTGTCAGTTGTTGCTCTGCCGCAGCCCTTCCTGTCTCTGCCCCTCTCGTCTGGCGACTTCCAGCAGGCGTGTCGTTTTTGTTGCACGACACGCGCGCTCGGACACACACACGCACGCACACACACACACACACACATACACACACACACACACACATACACACACACACACACACACACACATACATACACACACACGCAGGTCTCGTGCACTGCGCACCTCATGGTCACACACACACACACACGTGCAGGTCTCGCGCACTGTGCGCCTGATGGTCACACACACACACACACACGCAGGTCTCGCGCACTGCACGCCTCATGGTCACACAGCTCGGCTTCGTGAAGGACCTCGGCCAGGTGTGTGTGGGGGGGGGCGAGTGTGGGTAGGTGTGTGCGTGTGCGTGTGGCGCGCCGGAGACGGGTGGGTGGGTGATGATGATGATGGATATTACAGTCTGTGTGACACCAGTAATGATGAATAAGACCGGTGTCGGCGCTAGCGCCCGACACCTTAAACTCAGTTTCAGTGGGAAACTGGCTGGCTACCTGGTAGGGGTGAGGGTAAACCCCCACACGCGCGCACGCACTGGACCTAGACAGGACACTGGGCCCCCAGATCCACCCTATACCACCCAGGTAGTGACAGCAACGCATTGTTGGTGTGCGCCTGTGTTCTACTACTAGTCCCGCCGCCGCCATTGGCTCCAGCAATCTCCTCCATGCCCGCCAGCAATCTCCTCCACGCCCGCCAGCAATCTCCTGTATGCCCGCAAGCAATCTCCTCCATGCCCGCCAGCAATCTCCTGTATGCCCGCCAGCAATCTCGTCCATGCATGGGCGCCGCCATGCGATCTCCATGCGCCGCGCCGCGCTCCATGCGCGCCAGCACCCGTACCACCCGCCTCATTCCCGTTCTTTAGCCATTCCCCGTGACACCTATGGCTGATCCTTGTTCCGCCGTCCCCTTTGGCATCTGTAACCCGTATCCTCTCCCTGTAGCCTCATTCCCCGTTCTTAACCGCCATCTCCATTATGGTGCCCGCCCGCTGGTGGGGCCTCGCCTCGCCCCATGCCGCACGGCTAGTGTATTGATTGCTGCGCCATCTATAATCTGCGCCTTGGGGCAGGGAACCCCTGCGCCACAACCTCCTCACAAAGCCTAGCCGCATGTGCCTCGCTTCCCATGTTTCTCAATTTCTCGCCATCCGCTTCCATGCCCGCCTGCAATCTCCTCCACGCCCGCGAGCAATCTCCTGTTTGCCCTCAAGCAAGCTCCTCCATGCCCGCCAGCAATCTCCTCCATGCATGCACGCGCAGAGCGCCGCCATGCAACCCCCATGCGCCGCGCGCGCCGTGCGCGCGCCGCGCCCGCCAGCTCCGGTAGCCTCATTCCCCGTTCTTTACCCATGCGCCGTGACGCATTAGCCTTGTCCGCCGTCCCCTGGCATGCATAACCCGTAGCCTCATCCCCGGTAGCCGCATTCCCCGTTCTTAGCCGCCATCTCCATTATGGTGCCCGCCCGCTGGTGGGGCCTCGCCTCGCCCCATGCCGCACGGCTGGTGCATCGATCGCGTCGCCATCTAATAATCTGCGCCTTGGGGCAGGGAACCCCTGCGCCGCAACCTCCTCACAAAGCCTAGCCGCATGTGCCTCGCTTCCCATGTTTCTCAATTTCTCGCCATCCGTCTCTCTCTTCCATCCAGGCACAGTAAACCATTAGGAGCCGCAATCTGCTTGAGTTCCGATCGTTGTGAGAGGGGGTGCATGCTCGCCGCAATTCTCGCCATCGTGCATCGTGCTCTCCATCGTACCGCTGCCCCATCTGCCACATAGCCTCGCCCCATCAGGACCAGTTCACCAGTAGCGCTGTGCGTCAGAGCCGGTCAGGGTAAATTTCCAGATTTTCAGCCGCCCAGTACCAAGCGCAGTTGTCCCGGTTGTCCGCCATCGAGCGGCGCCAGGGCGGGAGCCCCTGGCGAAGAGCTTATGAACACAAACACACCCTAGCTACTGTGTGCACTTGTTATTATATGGGTAGGGGTGTGTGGGGGGGGGGGGGGAGGAAGGGCAGCCCCGGAGACTCAGTAACACTTTCATCATTTCCACACACACACACACACGTGCGCGCTCACACCCACGCTCTCTCGCGCACACACAGATGGTGGGGTGGTACACGCACACACACACACACACACACACGCTCTCGCGCACGCCCCTTGTAGGTCCTGTGGTCCGGCAGGTCTCAGGACAACTTCAGCGCAGACACCCTCCCCCCCACACACGCACACACACGCACACACACACACACACACACACACACACGCACACACCCTGCAGATCGCGTGGTCCGGCAGGTCTCAGGACGACTTCAGCGCAGACACCTTCACACACACACACACACGCACACACACACACACACACACATACACCCTGCAGATCGCGTGGTCCGGCAGGTCTCAGGACGACTTCAGCGCAGACACCGCGGACGTGATCGACCGAGAGGCAAGTTCCTAGGTCATTTCATTGGATCTGCGTGCGTGTGGAGGGGTCCACCGCAGGGGGGGCCAAGGGCGCTGTGCGATGCGTGCATGATGCATGCGTGCAGCCGCGCGCAGCACTGCTTGTAGAATCATCTTCCCCTATGTAACAACAACAGCAACAACAACAGCAACGGCAACATTATAAACAACATGAACAACACCAGCAACAACAACAACAACAACAACAACAACAACAGCAACAGCAACATTATAAACAACAACAACAACAACAACAACAACAGGTCAAGAAGCTGGTCGAGCGCGCATACCGGCGCGCCAAGGACTGCCTGCAGACCAACATCGAGGTGGGTGGGCGCGCCGTGCAGTCTATTGTTGCCGTCGGCATCTGTCGATTTCATTACACAACGAAGCGCTGCTCAGCGGTGGTCAATCCGTTGCTCTCTCTGGTAGTCAATAGTTTGATCTTCGTTTGCTCTTCTTGGATTGCGCAGCCACGCGTGAACGTCAGCGGCACCACCATCAACACCGCAGCGCGAATGCAGACTTAGGATGAGGCCGAGGCTGCCGCAGCACAGCGCATGCAGGCTCAGGCTGCTGCTGACGCTGCCGCCACTCAGCGCATGCAGCTCAGGCCGCAGCAGACGCTCCCGCTACTCAACGCATGCAGGCTCAGGCTGCTGCTGACGCTGCCACCACTCAGCGCATGCAGGCTCAGGCCGCAGCAGACGCTGCCGCCACTCAGCGCATGCAGGCGCAGGCTGCTGCTGACGCTTACGCTTCTCAGCGCATGCAGGCTCAGGCCGCAGCCGAGGCTGCCGCTACTCAACGCCTGTAGGCGCAGGCTGCCACCGTTGCTCCGCAAGATCCCAGATTGTACTCATCGAGAAGGAAACATCTCCCGTCTCCATCTCCATTTTTAACACTGTCATCAGTGCTCATGCCTCACCAACTGCCGTCATCCACCACCACCATGTGCTCCACCAGATGAGCATAGGTGCTCATCTAGAAGGAGCGTCTCCATGTGTAGCAACTCCCATCCCATCTCCATATTATCCATGTCCCATCTCCATCGACACCGTCATCAGCATACCTCACCACTTGAGGTCAAGGCCACGCAACAGAGACTTAGCCATCACCATGCCTCACAAATCGCCATCATCCACACCGCCAGAGGTCCTCCACCAGATCGTACACGTGCGCATCGACCCCGTTATCACCATACCTCACCAATTGCCGCCATCCCCCCCCCCCCATGTGCAGGTCCTCCACCACATCGCAGACGTGCGCATCGACTCGTCATCATCATACCTTACCAATTGCCGTCATCCACCACCATCCATCACCACAGGTCCTCCACCAGATCGCCGACGTGCTTATCGACAAGGAGAACATCGATGGAGAGCAGTTCCAGCAGATCATCCTGGCGAGCCAGACGACGCAGTACCTCAAGGTGGGTGCCAGAAGGGGGGGGGGCGGCGGTGGGGATGCGGTGGGGGGGGGGGGGGGCGCTCAGCTGGGTGGGGTGGCGGTGAAGGGTGGGGGGTGGCGCTCCGCCAGGGTGGGAGTGGGGGAGGAATGGGTGCGGTGGGGTGGGAGTGGCGCTCCGTCAGAGTGTAGTGGGGGTCGGGGGTGTCGCTCAGCTGGGGATGGAGTGGGGATGCCGGTGGCGGGCGGCAGGGGTTGAAGTGGGTGGCGGTGGGGTCGGGGGGGGGGAGGGGGCGCTCAACCGTGAGGGGGAGGCAGATGATGGAGACGAGGGGACACGAAGGTTGCTTACGTGCGCATGTGCACCCTGCTCTTCGCCCTGCTGGTGCAACGACTGACACTTGCCCCCGCCTCCCCTGGCTGCCTCGCGTGCCTGCCCCTCCACTCACCGCCAACCTTAACCTTCAAGGACGACGCACCCGGCGTGACGATTCCGTACCAGGAGCGCGTGAGCGCGTGATCCCCCTCACCGGGAGTCTGCGTGATTGAGAGAGCCTGCAGGCTGAGCGAGGTAGTGTGGTTAGGAGCGAGGCGGAGGGACCACGAGGGGGCGAGGCCTCCTGTAGTAGAGAGAGTGGAGCACTCACTCCTGCACTAGAGTAGTGGAGAGATTGGAGAAGAACCGCAAGAGAAGACGGAGAGTGGACAGAAGCCACGAATGTGTCGGTGCTTGGGACTAGCTAGACGACAGGCTGGTGCCGCGTCTCGCTGTCTCAATGATTACACCTACCGAATGCTATGTGGGGCACAGTGCCGGGAAGGGCACGCGATCCAATGCTGCCCCTGATACAGCAGTGTCCTACGAGCTAGTCCGAGTGGCTGTCCTGCCGAAGCTACCCTGCCCGCATTTCAAGCACCCGTGCCCGCGCCTCCTCCAGGATGCCGCCCCTGCCCATCAGCACGCCTCCACCCCTTGACCTGTCGCTTGGCGCGCACAAGCCCGCGCCGCCATGCTGAGTTTAGAGAGAACAAGCTGAGTGTAGAGAGAACAAGCTCAAGCCGGCGGAGCCGAGCTTGCTGCCCGCGAACTACGTCCGGCACTCACTCGTCGTCGTCGGAATCCAGCAGCGTGCGCCGCCTGGACTTGTGCGACGGCGGGCCCGCACCACTGGCACAACCGCCCGCGCTGCCTCCTGCGTCGCCGTCCTCCTCCATCAGAGCGCGCAGCTCGTCATCGTCCTTATCGGCAGCGGCAGCATCGGGAGCAACAGCAGTAGCACCGCCGTCGTCGTCAGCAGCAGGAGCGGCTGGCGTCAGCGACCCGCCGGCGCCCACCGCGTCGCGCCCATGCGCCATGAGCGCATCGTCCTCGACGCCGCCACTAGCGGCAGGGCTGTCGTGCTCAGGTGCGCCGGCCTCGACACCCTCCTCCTCCTGCTGTTGCGCCTGCACTTGCCGCGGCGCGTGCGCAGCCCTCGCTGCCGGCTGCCGCGGCGGCACGGCCGCCATCTCCACGTCTCCTCCCCCGTTGTCGTCGAGCATGTCGCCGAGCTCGTCCTCCAGATCGCGGTCGTGCCGGCTGCTGGCCTGGCCAATGCGGCCACCGCCACCACCCCCTCCACCGCCCCCTCCCCCGCCCATCATGTCGTGCTCCATGTCGTCCATAATGTCCTCCATCTCGTCCGGGTCCATGTGCTGCGGTGTGTGTGTGTGTGTGTGTGTGTGTGTGTGTGTGCGCGTGTGTCAATTCCGGCCACAAAGCGCTCGAGGGCGTCAGAGACCATGTCTTCAGGTTGTGTGTGTGTGTATGTGTGTGTGTGTGCATGTGTGTGTGTGTGTGTGTCAACTCCGGCCACGATGCGCTCAAGGGCGTCAGAGACCTCGTCCTGTGGTTGTGCGTGTGTGCGTGTGTGTGTGCTGTTGGTCGATTTTACAGTCCATCGGACGCCTTTGATGGCGCATGAGACCCATGTGTATGCGCATGAGGTGGGCGCGATGCGATGGACAAACCGGCGGTCGTGCCGGGTGCCTGGGTGGGTGCCGGTGGGTGGCGCACGCACTGCTTGGCGACAGGGGTGGAGCAGGGTCGCGCGCATGCGCATGGGGCGGTGTGCGTGACCTGGCCGCCTGTGTGACCGTCCGTCTGATGGAGCGGTGTAGACTGGCCGTCGGAAGTGTGACCGCCCACGGACACACACGCGCACCTGGTGCCTGTGCGCACGCTCCTGGTCAGCCGCCTCCCTCAGCATCTCCTCCGCGTCCGCGTCCTCATCGTCGTCGTCACCACCCCTGGCCACCGCGTGCGAGCGAGCACCCGACGATGGCTGCGCGCTGGCCGCCGCCGCGGCTGGGCGCGCGCCCGGCACCGCGGCCGCAGAGCCGCTCCCAGCAGCAGCAGCGCGCGTGTCGCCACCATCGTCACTGTCGTCGCCTTCCCAGCCGGCCGTGCTCCCGGCCTTGGCGCGGCCGCCGTCATCGTCCTCGTCGTCGTTCCGCACGCCTGCCCCGTCGGCGTCGCCGCCCCCGGCGCCGCCATCTGTACGAGGCATGAACTTGAGTGCGAGCGCATCTCGCCGCTGCTGGAGCGTGTTCTGCGGAAGGGGCAGCAGGGACGGGGGAGGGGGCAGTGTGAGAGGCGACAGGGAACAGGATGAGTGAGGAGGGGGGCACGGGGCGTGAGGTTGAGAGCGTCGCGCCTATGCTAGAGCGTGTTCTGCGGCAGGGTGTGAAGTGGACCCCGGGGGGGGGGCTTCTGCTTATGTGTTGCTTACGTGTTGAGGTTGGTTCCAAGCGCACAGCGCACCCCGGTTTGCCCCCCCCCCCCCCCGTTGTGTCCCGTTGTCACCTTGAGGTGCGCGGACCCGCTCAGCTTCTCGAGCGTGTGGATGAACTCGTCGAAAGAGCCGTGCGGGAAGATGCGTGCCTGCCAGCGCGAGAACATCTCCAGGAGGTGCTGCAGGTCAGCGATCTGCGGCGTGGGGCGGAGCGCACACGGGATGAGAGCGCGGGCATGCATGCTGCTAGACACACTGCCTTGCACGCCTTGCAAAGGCGACAGCCAGAAGAGGTTGCCCGCCGCACCTCGTGCCCCTTGCCCTTGAATGATGCCCGGAACACGTCGGGGAACTTGCTGGCAACGTCGTCGAAGCCCTTGGGGCCCTGTGCATGCGGGGAGGGAGTGTGTGCGTGTGTGTGTGCGCTTGCATGGCTAGAGCGCATGGCATGGCACCATGCAAAGCAACGCAGCTGCCCTCCCTCACCGTCAGCAGCTCCACGGTGACCTTGGGCCGTGGCACGCGCGGCTTCATGACCTTCTTGGGCTCAGCGGGGGGCGGCACCTGGTCTGTGAAGTCCTCGCCAGCTTCAAATTTGTCATTGTCGTCAGGGCGCCTGCGTCACCAAGGGCCCGCGCAGCATCAGTAGGCCGGAATCTTCAACGTGTGTTTGCTTGCTGGCAAGCACGCACCTGTTCTCCTGGTCGCCCTCCGCGTCGATGCGATCGCCCTCTGAAGCTGCGTCGCCCCCATCTTCGAACTCTGGGCGATCGTACTGCGCCAGACGTGCGGCTAGCTTGGCGGAGGCCATGGCGGAGAGGAGAAGAGAGCCGGTAGAGAGAAGCTGTCCTGAGGTGGTGTGGGGTTCGAGCGCTCGAACCAGGGGCCGAACCCTCATTAAGGGCCCTCAGAGTGGGATGAACTGTCTCCAGCTGGCCAAGCCAAGTATCCAAGTAAAAAAGAAGCTCTGCAGACACGCGCAAACCACGCCTGAACAGCCATGGCATCTCCCGGCCGAAGACTCAGGCCCCTGACCTGCTGCCGCTACCGCCGTCTCAGCACAAGAGAGTAGTGTTACACATCCACTGCCGGCGGTCACAATCAGTTCCAAAGTTCCAGCGGGACGCGTCTGCTGCGCGCACGCGTCTGCTGCGCGCCCCTTCTCGGCTCTCATCCTGCCTGCCCGGCACCTGCTCGCCTGTAGGAGGACAGGGGGCAAATTCGCACACACATAGGTTTGCACCCCCACATCTCTCTCAATACTTGGTTGCTGATGAAGATTGAGACATCCACAGAAAGCTGGTTCTCAGGCCTGTCTGGTGTTACATTTGCTTTTGTCAGAAACGGTCGGGAACCCCTGCAATTCGAATTTTAAATATGGAGCCAAAACGGCCCGGCTAGAGGTCAGCGGGGCAAATTAGCGCACCCCCAGATTCTGCCCCTGGGGACGCGTTCCAGGATAGCTGGAGGCCCCCCGGGCCACATAGCTAGTACTTGGGTCCCCAAGACGTGTGGTGTGCTTGGGGTTGCAAGTTGGGGCTAGTGAGGGGCTCCCAGGTGCCACTATGGGCGCGTATGCATGCACGCATGGCGCCCATGCACATGCACCATGCATGTGCCACAAGGGCCCCATGCACCCGCCCCCTCGGCGCACATCGCTTCAATGCACATAGAATAGTGCGTCCTAGGAGCGGGAGAGGCTGAGGGGCCGTGTTGGAGCCGCGGCAGTCCGATGTGCGAACACCGATTCACACTTTGGCTCGCGCTCGCCCAGGAAGCCCTCCTACATGTCCTGTTTTTTCTGCCTTTCCGTTTTCCCCCAACTAAATGAAGTCAGGATGTGCCCTTCACCGAGTTCTCCTGTGCCTCCCCCCAAGAGGGGGGGCCTGTGATGATGATGATGAGAGTTTTACAATCCACTTCTGGCGGTCACACGTACGGTTCCAAAGCTCCAGTGGGACTTAGAGAAACAAGGCTCAAGGCCCACAAAAGTTCAAGCTACAAGTAGCCCACGGTAACGCCATCCACACTTGGTGGCGGGCGCCAAGCAAGCAGCACCACTGTGCGGGCTGCACACCCAGCCCCTCAAATGGCCAGAGGGCGGACCCAAGGTATAAAACCATGAGGGGACCAAAAAGCCCTCCCTCAGACCACCGGAAGCGGGGCTAGTAGCACACCCGCCGCAGCACTCTACTCAGCGACCACACCGCACCCGCCACCGCACGCGTGTGGCGCCACCTCCCCTTCAACACACCCCCAGAGGGAATGCCATCTAGCAAGCAGGTGCAGGCACCCGCTCGCCGTCAACGACGAGGCGCGCGCGGTGGAACTGCGCCGGCTTCCCCGCAACCTTGGCGGCGAGGAAAGCGGGCCACAGCGCCTGGTACTGCGCCTCCTCGCGATCACTGAGGACGTCGAAGACTGCAGTCGAGTCCACGCAGCGGCGCAGCTCGTGGCGCCAGCGCACGACAGTGTCGGCCACGGCGTTAGACGCCACGGTGAAGAGCACACGCAGCACACCGCCCCCGCGTGGCTCCACGCCGATGCCCCCGACGGCAGGCTTGGCGTTGAGGAGCGACGCGGACACGACGCCACCATCAGCCGGCTCCCGCCGGCCGGTGCCGCCGTAGAGGAAGCGGACGACATCCGTAGCCAGGCGGACGGGCAGGCTGGTTGCCGTCTCGGCAGCTGCAGCGATCCGCCGCCGCCGCCGCACGTCGCCTCCTCTTCATCATCCGGCCTGCCACCGCCGCGAGAACAGTGCGCCGCGTGCCAGCGCGGGATGGACAGCACGAGCTTGCGGCGCAGCGACGTGTCGCCACCGCGCAGGCAGGCCCCCCGACGGGAGGGCCGCGCGCAGATGGCGGTTGAGCGCCCGGACGGCAGGCCGCTCCGTCGCGGCCCCCCCCCCGCCGACGCCACGGGGGCGGCAGCAGCAGCGGGCCGGGCAGGCTGAGCAGCCTCGGCAGCAGGCGCAGCGCGGGCGCCGCACTGTGGGCCGCATGGCCGGCCCGCGCGCGGGCGGGCTCTGCATGCGGCATCTGCATGGGCGCCCCAGGGACGCGGCTCACCAGGAGGCTCACCACATCCACCAGGGACGCAGTCTGTTGCGCCTGCGCCTGCACCACATCGAGCACCCCCGCAAGGGCACCGCTGTGGCCGGCGTCGGCAACCTGTGGCGCGCCCACCCGCGTCGGCGCATTCTGTGGCTGGGCGCGCGCCCTCGCCTCCCTGTCCAGCAGCCCCCCTACCAGGCGTCTGATGTCTGCCTGCCCCGCGCTGAGGGCGCGGAGGGCGTCTGTGGTGTCGGCCGAGGCCGAGATGTGGTTGCTGGCGTCGCCATGCAGGTGTTGCGCAGCCTCCGCGTATGTGGCTGCCCCCGCGCCCCGTGGAGCGCCGAAAGCTGCGTCTGTGTCGCATCCACGCACGCGCGGTGGCGTGGCGGGGAGTCTGAGCCGGGGGAGCCGCTGCTCACCGGTGATTCTGTGGTGGTGGCCGCTCGGGCGATGAGCGCGCCGGCGGCCGCACTCCACATCCAACATGAGGGGTTGGATGTGGAGTCTCATTGGCTAGGAGGAGCGGGGCCTGGAGGCGCGGCCAGGAGGAGCGGACCAGTTGCCAGTCCGCTCTTAGATGGCAGCCAGTGTAACGAGGGGACAGGAAAACAAGGTTGACTGAAAAAAACTCCCCAAACGTGTATCTGGTGCTAATGCGGCAGCCAGACTTCCCCAAGCGCGTTTCACCATAGCACGCTTAAATGCCCCCCCCCCCAAAAAAAGTTTCACCAAATCCTCTGATCAGTACGGTCTCTCACTCTATCTCTCACTCATATGCACGTTGCATCTCTCTCTCCTTCGCATCCGCAGGTGCATCGACCTCGACTGTGACGGCGCGATGCGTCCGCTCCCTGAGCCCACCTCTCTCTCTCTCTCTTTCTCTCCCCCCCCCCTCTCTCTCTCTCTCTCATTCACTTCCTCTGTCTCCCTAACTCTCTCCCTTGCAAATGCGCGAACGCGCACCCCTCACACACACCCCACACACACACTCACACACACACACACACACACACACACACACACACACTCTCTCTCCCTCTCCCTCCCACCCCCATGCACACACACACGCACACACTCTCTCTCACACACACACTCCCCCTCGCCCTCTCTCTCCCCCCCCCCCACACACTCTCTAACTCTCTCTCCTCCCATCACACACACACTCTCTCTCTCCCTCTCTCTCCCCACACACGCACACTCGAATTCTCTCACCCCATACACGCAGGTGGGTCAACTTGGACTGCGATGTCATGATCTGTCCGTGCGAGATGTGCAGACACACACACACACACACACATACAATCTTATCTCCCTCTTTCTCTCTCTCTCTCTGTGTGTCTCTCTGTTGCTCTCTCCCTCTGTCTTTCTCTCTTTCTCTATCTCCCACACTCACTCCCACTCACGCTGTCGCATCCGCAGGTGTGTCGACCTAGACTGCGACGGCGTGATCCGTCCGCGTGAGATGTGGGCGTTCTACGAGGAGCAGCTGCGGAGAATGGAGGCGCCACCAGCGAGCGAGGTAGGAGACGCTATAGGGGTTGTGACTAGTGGCCTCGCTCTGTTCATATCTCTTTCCCTCTACCTCTCTCTCTCCCACTCGCTCTGCCTCTCTCTCTCCCTCTCTCCCTCTCTCCCTCGCCCCCTCGCTCCCTCGCCCCCTCGCCCCCTCGCTCCCTCGCCCCCTCGCTCCCTCGCCCCCTCGCCCCTTCGCCCCTCGTCCCCTCCCCCCTCGCCCCCGCGCCCCCTCGCCCCTCGCCCCCTCGCCCCCTCGCCTCCTCGCTCCCTCGCCTCCTCGATCCCTCGCTCCCTTGCTCCCCTGCCCCCTCGTCCCCTCGCTCCCTCGCTCCCTCGCTCCCTCGCTCCCTCGCTCCCTCGCTCCCTCGCTCCCTTCCCCCCTTACTCCCTCTCCCCCTCTCTCCCTCTCCCTCTCGCTCCTCTCCCCCTCTCCCCCTCTCTCCCTCTCCCCTCGCTCCCTCGCTCCCTCGCTCCCTCGCTCCCTCGCTCCCTCGCTTCCTCACTCCCTCACCCCCTCGCCCCCTCACTTCCTCGCCCCCTCGCTCCCTCGCCCCCTCGATCCTTGGCTTACATAACTGTTGCACCCCGGCAGGCTGTCAAGTTTGAAGGCGTTGTCTCTCTCTCTGTCTGTCTCTCCACCTCTCTCTCTCTCTCAATCAACTGGTGTGCGACTGTTGCGACCGCTGCTGCACCCCGGCAGGCTGTCAAGTTTGAAGACGTCGTCCCTCTGTCTGTCTCTCCACCTCTCTCTCTCTCTCAATCAACTGGTGTGCGACTGTTGCGACCGCTGCTGCACCCCGGCAGGCTGTCAAGTTTGAAGACGTCGTCCCTCTGTCTGTCTCTCCACCTCTCTCTCTCTCTCAATCAACTGGTGTGCGACTGTTGCGACCGCTGCTGCACCCCGGCAGGCTGTCAAGTTTGAAGACGTCGTCCCTCTGTCTGTCTCTCCACCTCTCTCTCTCTCTCAATCAACTGGTGTGCGACTGTTGCGACCGCTGCTGCACCCCGGCAGGCTGTCAAGTTTGAAGACGTCGTGTGCCAGCTACACGACATGCTGGAGCCGGAGAAGGAGGGCGCGTACACGCTGCGGTGGGTGGAGATGCTGATCAATATAGATATCAATATCTACCTACAGCCTATAACGTATAACCTAAAACCTACAGCGTAAAACCCTACAACCCTACAACTAAACCCTAAACAGAAAACCTAAACCGAACACCTAAAACCCTGAACCCTAAACCCTAAACCCCATGTGGCAGGCTGATCCAGGCCAAGGAGGGGTCCCAGAGGGCAGGCGTCACAGTGAGGGGGAGGGACGCGTTGTGATTGTGATGCTACTCACAGAGGCCGCGCGCCCCCAGTGCTCCGACCTCTGCAATGCTCTCTTCAACCTGCACACACGCACCTCCCCCCCCCCCACACACACACACACATGCACACACACACACACACACATACACGCATACACACACAACCTGTAGCGACCTCAGCCGCGCGCGCCCCCAGTGCTCCGAGCTCTTCAATGCTCTCTTCAACCTGCACACGTTGTCGTGGGACAACCTACCCACCCACCCACCTTACCACCTACCCATTGCATCATACCCCTCCTCTGTCACCCCCCGCAGGGACCTCCACCGCGTGCGCCCCCAGCGCTCCGAGATCTTCAACGCCCTCTTCAAATGGCACACACACACACACACACACACACATGCACCTCCCCCCCTCTCCACCTACACACGCACGCAAACTCCCTTTTTCTGCAGCGACCTCCGCCGGGCGCGTCCCCAGTGTTACTGAGTGCTCGGAGCTCTTCAACCTGCACACGTTCACGTTGTTGTGGGACAACCTACCCACCCACCCACCCACCCATCCACCTAGGAGCTCCTACCCCTCCGCTGTCACCCCCTGCAGGGACCTCCGCTGCGCACGCCCCCAGTGCTCCGAGCTCTTCAACGCTCTCTTCAAATAACACACACGTACCCCCCCACCACCACATACACGCATGCACACCATGCCCCCCCCCACACACACACTCCCTCCATACACCCACTTACCCACCCTACCCCCGTCTTCCTATCTGCAGAGGCCTCCGCCACGCGCGCCCCCGGTGCTCCGAGCTCTTCAATGCTCTCTTCAAATGGTACACACACGCACCTCCCCCCCCCCCACACACACGCACGCAAACTCCCTCGCTCTGCAGAGACCTCCGCCGCGCACGCCCCCAGTGCTCTGAGATCTTCAACGCCCTCTTCAACCTGCACACGTTAACGTTGTCATAGGAAAACCTACCCACCCACCCACGCACCCATCCACCTAGGAGCTCCTACCCCTCCTCTGTCACCCCCTGCAGCGACCTCGACTGCGCGCGCCCCCAGTGCTCTGAGCTCTTCAACGCTCGCTTCAAATAACACACACACGTACCCCCCCCCACACACACACACGCATGCACACCATGCCCCACACACACCCACTCCCTCCATACACCCACTTACCCACCCCCACACACCCCGTCTTCCTATCTGCAGAGGCCTCCGCCGCGCGTGCCCCCGGTGCTCCGAGCTCTTCAATGCTCTCTTCAAATAGCACACACACGCACACACACACCCCCACACACACATGCACACATGCACGCAAACTCCCTCACTCTGTAGAGACCTCCGCCGCGCGCGCCCCCAGTGCTCCGAGCTCTTCAACGCCCTCTTCAACCTGCACAAGTTCATGTCGTGGGAGAACCGCGATCCGTTTTCGACGAGGGCAGAGGCGGCGGAGTTCGAGGGGCTGACCGAGTGGGACAAGTTCGCCAAGGTGTATTGCCCGTTGACCATTGACCGTGGGTTGCTGGATGGTGGTTGGCTGTGGCAATGGAGCGCGGCAAGTTGTGCATTTTTCCGGGAGTTAGGTTTCAGTGTTTAGGGTTAGGTGAGGGCAGAGGCGGCGGAGGTCTAGGGGCTGACCGAGTCGGACACGTTCGCCAAGGTGTGTTGAGCGTTGACCGTTGACCGTTGATCGTGGGTTCCTGGATGATGGATGGCTGTGGCAGTGGAGCGTGGCAAGTTGTACTTGGGCTTCGGATTCCAGGAGTTCGGGTTTAGCGTTAAGGGTGTGGTGCGGGCAGAGGCAGGTTTGAGGGGCTCACCGAGTGGGACAAGTTGTGAAGGTGTGTTGAACGTGGACCGTGGACCGTGGACCATGGGTTCCTGTATGATTGATGGCTGTGGCAATGCAGCGTGGCAAGTTGTACATGGGCTTGGGATTCATGAGTTGGAGTTCAGGGTTTAGTGTTCAGGGTTTCAGTGTTTAGGGTTGATGCAGGCAGAGGCGGTGGAATTCAAGGGGCTGACCGAGTCGGACAGGTTTGTTAAGGTGTGTTGACCGTTGACCGTTGACCGTGGACTGTTGACCGTGGACCGTGGACCGTGGACCATGGGTTGCTGGATGATGGATGGCTGTGGCAATGGAGCGTGGAACTTTGTACATGAGCTTGGGATTCATGAGTTGGAGTTCAGGGTTAAGTGTTCAGGGTTTCAGTGGTTAGGGTTTGGTGATGGCAGAGGCGGCGGAGGTCTAGGGGCTAACCGAGTTGGACACATTGCCAAGGTGTGTTGACCGTTGACCGTTGACCGTGGGTTGCTGGATGCTGGATGGCTGTGGCAGTGGAGCGTGGCAAGTTGTACATGGGCTAAGGATTCAGGACTTGAGGTTTAGAGCGTAAAGGGTTTGGTGCGGGTAGAGGCGGGGTTGAGGGGCTCACCTAGTGGGTCAACTTCTCCAAGTTTTGAACCCACCACTCCCTCACGCTGAAGCACACACACACACATGTTGCACCAGCTGCCTGGGAGCAACATGGGGGTCAGGGTGTGTGGGGGCTTGGGGCAAGGGTTGGAAGTCTACGGTTTGTTGTGTGTGTGCCACAGTCACGCATGCACTCACGCACGCACACAGACGCACACACAAAAAAAAACGCACGCATGCACGCACGCACACACACAGTTTTTTTTAAGGTTTTACACGTTGTACTCCTATGCGCCCGGAAGACCCCGGGGCGTGAGTTAAGGCCTAGACGACACGTCGAGGGGAGCTCGTCTAGGAGAGCCCACAAGGCCACGCAGCGCGCCAGCCTACCAGTACGCGCACACACACACACACACGCGCGCACAGGTCGAGTACTCCCGGCTGGCGGCAGAAGACGAGGAACTGGCCGAGGAAGAGGACGCACGGATGGGCGAGGACGACAAGTGGCCGGGGGGCGATGCATGACACTGATCGGCGCCGCGGCAGAATGAAATGATACACTACAGCAGGGCAGGGGCAGCAGTCTCCCCGTGCCGCAGTGGAATACGTGTGTGTGTGTGTGTGTTGATGATGATGGGATGAGAGGGGGGCTAGCTAGGTGCACGCTCCATATTTGCAGGATGTAGGCAGGCACATGCAGGAGAAGGAGGAGATAGGCAGGTAGGCAGTGGCCCTAGGTAGGTTGGGCAGTAAGCTAACAAGGCTTGTGCGAAGCTCAAGATGGCACTAGGATATATATATACAGGGCGCAGGCTGGGCTGCTGGGCTGTGGCTGCTGGGCTGTGTCACCAGGCTAGAGCTGCTGCCAGGCTAGAGCTGCTGGGCTGTGTCACTGTCTTCATAAATAGGAAAGGTGTTAAATCCGCGCGCGTGGCCAGTCGGTTTCAGAAGCGGGGGGGCGGATAGTTCGCCTCTTGTGAGCCCCTCTTTGCACGGGCGCATCAGAGTTCATCGCGGGGCTACCACCAAAGAGCACTGCCCCGCCTCACCCTGCTTCTGATGTAGGCACGTCACTGTCACTGTCTCTGTCTCGTTGTTGGCCAAAGCAGAGAGACTCATTGGCGGATGCTTGCGACAGCACTCACAGACAGCCCGAGGATGTCTCATCACCGGCGATGCTGCTGCACTGATAGATGGGTTTGGTCAATTTTAGCTTCCGTCGGACAGACCCCGCGAAGCCAAGAACCTAAGAACCTCAGCCTGCCTGTCTGCCTGGCTTCGGGTCTCGTGCGCTACTTGCACCAAATCCGTGGCTCGGTGTATGCGCCGGTTGGTGGTGGCGTCGTGTCCGCGTCGTTCCTCAACGCCAAGCATGCCGTCGGGGGCATCGGTGTCGAGCCGCGCCGGGGCGACATGCTGCGTGTGCTCTTCGCCGTGGAGTCTGACGCCGTGGCCGACGCCGTCGTGTGCAACCGCTGCTGCCTGTGCGGCTTGGGCCCGTCGGTTGCGGTCTTCGATGTCCTCAGTGACCGTGAGGAGGCGCGGCACCAGGCGCTGTGGCCCGCGTTCCTCGCCGCCAAGGCTGCGGGGAAGCGGGTGCAGTTCCACCGCGCGCGCCTCGTGGTTGACGGCGCGCGGGTGGCTGCACCTGCTTGCTAGATGGCATTCCCTCTGGGGGTGTTTTTGAAGGGGAGGTGGCGCCACACGCGTGCGGTGGCGGGTGCGGTGTGGTCGCTGAGTAGAGTGCTGCGGCGGGTGTGCTACTAGCCCCGCTTCCGGTGGTCTGGGGGAGGGCTTTTTGGTCCCTTCATGGTTTTATACCTTGGGTCCGCCCTCTGGCCATTGGAGGGGCTGGGTGTGCAGCCTGCACAGTGGTGCTGCTTGCTTGGCGCCCGCCACCAAGTGTGGATGGCGTTACCGCGGGCTACTTGTAGCTTGACCTTTTGTGGGCCTTGAGCCTTGCTTCTCTAAGTCCCACTGGAGCTTTGGAACCGTACGTGTGACCGCCAGAAGTGGATTGTAAACAAACATCATCAACCTAACATAAATCGTCGAAAATCGCGATTTGGGGCGTCAAAACGACTATAAACGACGAAAAACGACTCCCACAATCGCACTAAACAACTATAGTTTCGACCCCCCCCGCGAAGGCAAACAATATGGACGGTATGTTGTTTGTGTGTGCGGTTGGTTGGTAGGTCGGTTCACGGGATGTGAATATTCCGAACGCGACAGGCGAGAATGACAACTGGTTCCGCGCGACAGGTGCTAATCAGAATTTTCGATGATGAGCGGTCAAGTAGCGGCCAGTCCCAGGTGCTCTGCAGGCACACTGTGACAGGGTGCCCCGCTGTGATTGGATGACGAAAGCGCGGCAGGACGGACTCACTTTGCAGAAGATGTCCTCGACCCCGGATGTGATGTGTGGTTTGAGAGTGGAGGTGCTATGCAGGTGCGTTGTGGTTGCTGGGTGGGGGTTGTGCGGCGGTGCACCACGTGGGTGCTGCACTGGGGGGGCATGCGGCATGCCGCGTTGACCGGCGGTTTGGGGGCCCGGTTGAGGGCTTCGCGGACCCCACAGAAAACCCGGGGCGTGTTAAAACCACTTGTAAAACCGTCTGGGATTCTCTTCAGACACAGTGCACAGTGTGGGCCAGTTCAATATCGGTTTCTGGAAGACTTGCCTTCATACCTCTTCACACCTTTTCATACAACCAAACCTGCACTGCGCGCAGCCCATCACCACCGCCGTGTATGGGCGCGGCCGTCGCCGCCAACCAAACCCGCACTCCGCCTTTTCCCAGATCCAGCACGGTGAGTCCGACTGCCTGGCAAGCAACTGGAGTAGTTGGGCTTCCCTTGGTACCTGCTTGGTGGACCGGCATGGCGTGGCGTGCGCGAGACCTTGCGTGCGTGTGTGGGTGATCGTGGTGGCAACAGCGAGCCGTGGTTGCATGGCATGGTGTCGCATGGCATCTCGGCAATACCCCGTGGCGTGTCCTGATGCAGTGACCCACACACACTCAGCGACGGAGAAGGAGGATCACGGGCCTTCTCGCACATGCATGCGAGGTGCCCGACCCGGGGGCACCCCGACCAACGGCTGCACGTCTGTTGCTCTAAGATTTAGAGCCTCTTAAATAACCCCACCACCCTTCACATGCAGCTCAGTTCTGCGTTGAGTTCTTCGTTTTGTGGTAGCGAGCTGGGGGGGGGGGGTTGAGGGAATTTGTGGGGGCACATCGTGCACGCGTTCACCATGTGCCACCTGCTGCTGACCCACCCACCCGCGTGCACCATGTGCCTCCATGGACAGAAGCCCCAACCATGGTTAACCATGGCCCAACGATGTTACATGCAGGGCACACAGGGGGCCTGCTGCACGACCGCAGCGTGCGACAGCGGCACGAGCTGCAACAGCAGCAGCAGCAGCAGTAGCAGCAGCAGCAGAAGCAGCAGCAGTGACCCCGTCAGCGGTCTTCCTTCTCCCTTCCTTGCACCGCGGCACCCATGCCTCGCGTCCGCGGCGCATGCATGCGGGCTCTGCTGCTCCTCTCTGTGGGCCTCCGCGTGTGCAGCGCCGACAGCGACGCAGCGTGCCCCAAAATTACGAGCCAGTGCATTGCGGGCCACGTGCGCGACATCCTGGCGCTGAGCAACACCATATACAGCAGGTGGGGAGCCGCGCTGCCGCTGGGGGGCCGCACTATCCCACGTTGCATGCGCGCCAGCGTCCGGCTTCGCATATCCACGCACGCCCACCCCCACCCACCCACACACACACACACACACACGCATGTGCAGCGCCGATGACGAGTACGATGCCGCGGCCGCCGTCGTCACGCAATTCGTGGAGCGGTGCATGGGCGGAGGTGCCGAGGGCAGCCAGGCCTTTAGGGTGGGTCGCGTCGCTCACTCGACTTCCAGCGCTTGCACGGAGAGAGGGGATGGTTGCGCATGCTCCGCAGCGCTCTGGCATCATCGGCCATGTCGTGTGTGCGTTTGAGTGCCGAGTGTCGGTGTGCAGCAGAGGTTTCCTACCCGATCGCCCTGCCAAAATCCCAACGTCTGATCCGCGCCATGGAATGCGGTCATAACGCCTGAGACGTTCCGGGGTGCGCCTCAGGCGGTGGTGGGCGCCTGAGGCGGTCGGTGTGGCGCCTGAGGTGGTTTGGAGCACGCCTGAGGCGACGTCTGAGGCGGTCAGGGGTGCGCCTCAGGCGGCGCCTCAGGCGGTCTGAGCGCCTGAGGCGCCGCCTGATCCGCCATGGAATGGGACGCCTGAGGCGCCGCCTCAGGCGTTGTGAATGTGGTAGGGTCGGTTTCCGATGAGGAGGCCCCGCTGAAAGGGCAGTTTGCTGATGGGGTGCGAGGAGTGAGTTTGGAGATGCCGGGGAAGAAGCGGGGTCCGGGGGCACAGCCCCCGGAAAACTACCGTAATGACACGCTCATTTGGGGGTACGACCATTTGGGGGTTGGGAAAACGGACGTTCTATGCCCACCAAGGACACAGGTTTGGGGGTAGCCGCCGCCACGCGGCGCCCTCGGTGACCCGCATTTGGGGGCAGTTTCACACACACACACTGCCCTCACGCCCTCTTCCCTCCACACCATGCTGCATACAAGCAATGTTCTGTATAGCCCTTGCTAGTAGCTTTCCAATGCAATTCGAATCGTCGAAATCCATGCTGTATCGAGTGAGTTACGGCATATACGCCTTTTACTTGAGACACGGGTTTGGGGGTAGCCCCGGGCGTCAGTGCCACCCTCGACACGGGTTTGAGGGTAGCCTACCCCCAATCGTACCCCCAAATGAGCGTCACTACGGTATGTCATCCTGGAGAGCGCACGGGTAGCTGTGCCGGAAACCCGGGGAGTCCGTGAGGCCCTGTCCAGGACAACCGACAGCCCGACAGCCCCCAAGGGAGCCCCTGGTGTGCGCGTGTGCGCGTCTTGCTTTGCCCAACCCCATGCAACCCCATGCCTACCCTGCGTGCGCAGCCACTCCGTCTGATGTCAACAACTTACTCCAAGGAGGACTCGTTACGCATGATGGATGACTTCACAAAAAAGACTGGTTTCAAAGTGAGCGGTGGGGGCTGTGGCGTTGGAGAGGAGACCTCGGGGAGGAGAGGAGATCTCGGAGAGGGGAGACGGTCGGGGGAGAGGGGAGATGCTTGAGGGATTCTGGTGGTGGGGGAGGGAGCGAGGAGGAACGTGTTACACGAAACCTACACCCGACATAGGAACAGTGGGACAAGCTCAGGCTAAGGGGGGAGGGGTGACTGGGGGAGAGGGGAGAGACGCGGGATGGTTGCACGAGGAGGCTGACAAAGGTTCTCCTCTCTCCTGTAGCGAGCCAAATCCGATCAACCCTGAAACACCCGAATCTTTGAACCCAGGCCACTGAACCCTGCTGTTGTTGGATTTTACAGTCGTGTGTGATGCACCTGCAGGCAGCGTACTCGACTTTGCTCCGCGCATAGCGTCCGAGCACTTACAGACGGGTGCCTGGCTACTGGTGGTGGAGGGCTAGTGGGTCAGGGCTGGACCTAGGCAGGGCACTCGGCCCCCAGATCCAACCTCCGCCCCACGGGCAGTAACATCAGTAACATCGGCTTTCCAGAAACGACTACCTTCTAGTCCTAGTATAACCGCCTAGATGCAAGTCCAGTTCTGGCCCTAACAGTTACTTGTGAGGGACGGTAGCCACCATGGTGGCACGGCCCTAACGCCCTCCTCCGCCTCTGCTGCCGCACAGGTCATCTCAGACTGGGTCGACCCCAGATCCAACCTCCTCCCCATGGGTCCACGACCCTAAAGCCCTCCTATAACAACTCTCAGGGTTGTTGAAGCTGTGAGGAAGGGTGCGAGTGATTCTGAATATGAGGTGCCCCGCCTCGCTCTCGAGTGTCCTCTCCATCCAAAGCTGAGCTTATGAGAGGTCCAGAAGTGTGGAAGCATGGGGCTTCCATACCTGCACTAACTTGGAACATCCTTAGAGGCTTGGCTCTGGCTGGGTGAGGTTTGTGACACCTCCACCTCTGCTGCTGCGCATCACATCCCAGACTGGGTCGACCCCAGATCCAACCTCCTCCCCATGGGGGCACGGCCATAAAGCCCTCCTCCGCCTCTGTGTGTGTGTGTGTGTGTGTGTGTCTGTGCTACAGCCTCGTGCGGGAGTATCAAGCGTCCGCCAACCGGCGACTGGTCAGCCATGCCGTCAGCGGCGCCTCTGTGTGTGTGTGTGTGTGTGTGTGTGTCACACCCTGCTATGTATGCTGCCGCGCAGATAATCACCGACTGGATCGAGCCCGCGGCCATCGTGTCTGAGCTGGTCTGGACCAACAAGCATGCGCCGCTAACCTACGACGGATGGTGCGGTGGTGGGGGTGTCTACACTAAAGTGCGAGCCATCATCCCCGCCCCTGATGATGATGGATTTTACAGTCTGCGTGACACGAGTTATGATGTATAAGACCTGTGTCGGCGCTAGCGCCCGACATACACACACACACACACACACACACACACACTGGGGTGCGAGCCATCATTCCCGCCCCTGATGATGATGCATATTACAGTCTGTGTGACACGAGTTATGATGTACAAGACCTGTGTCGGCGCTAGCGCCCGACACCTTAAACTCAGTTTCAATGGGAGACTGGCTGGCTACCTGGTAGGGGTGAAGGTGCACCCCCACATGCGCGCACGCACTGGACCTAGACAGGGCATTGGGCCCCCAGGTCCACCCTATACCACCCAGGTAGTGACAGCCCCTAGCAGCTTGCCTCTCAACTACCAACCAGCCAACCATACCCGCCCACCCGCCCGCCTGCCCCCCCCCTCCCCACACACACACACGCCCCCTACCCCCCCACGCGGGCAGCCCGCATGGGGTGCATGGGAGGGATGCCCTGGGCCTCTTGAACACATGGCTCTCCATCACCCCCGCCAGACAATACGCAACGGTCAAACGACCTCCCTATGCAATGTGCGTGGGTGGCGCGCGCTCTCGATGGTGCCTGGCGTGTAAGTTCCCACATGTACAACTTTCTGCCTCACACAAATCGCTGTGCCCACGCCACCATCATCACCACCGACACTTCACAGGATCTCGGACTCCACAACGGTCGTCGACATCATCACCAGCACGACGATGCTTGCCCCGATCAACAGCTTCATCCGCGCGGACGAGACCCTGCAGTGGCCAGATGTCACAAAGTGAGGAGCGCGCAGGCGGGCGGGCGGTCAGGCGGGGCAGGATGGGCCGGGGGGGGGGGGGGCGGGGCAGGACAGGGCAGGACGAGGCACAGAGAGGAGTGAGCAGGCAGGCGGGCGGACGGACGGGTATGTGTGTCAATGCAGGCGGGCGGGTGGGTCTTTTGTCGTCCGCATGAGTGCCGTTGCTAACCGATCACCTACAAACTAGTAGTAGAACACAGGCGCGCACCAACAATGCGTTGCTGTCACTAACTGGGTGGTATAGGGTGGATCTGGGGGGCCAGTGCCCTGGCTAGGTCCAGGGCGTGCGCGCATGTGGGGGTGTACCCTTACCCCTACCAGGTAGCCAGCCATTTTGCCACTGAAACTGAGTTCAAGGTGTCGGGTGCTCGCGCCGACACAGGTCTCATACATCATAACTAGTGTCACGCAGGCTGCAATATCCATCATCAACATCACAAACTGTGTCGCAGGTACGTGCGCGAGATCCGCGCGACGTACGCGGGCAACATCGTTGGCGTCCCCATGGGCAACAACCCCCTATTTCTGTACTTCCGAAACGACGTCTTCTTAGCGGCTGGCCTCGACCCACCGACGACCTGGGAGAACATGATTATGGCCGCGACGATGCTCAACGACTCCGATTTCAACCACGACGGCATCAAAGACTACGCGCTCTGCTTACAGCTCGATGAGTGCATTGGCGGCGAGGTCGCGGTGTCTATGATTCTTGCATCGATGACGCAGACGGCCGGCCCGCAGACAGGGTTCCTATTTGACCCGCAGACGATGGAGTCGTTCGTTGGCTCGGCTGCGATGGAGGCGACACTGGAGCTGCTGCAGCAGATGCTGAGATACTCGACCTCTGGGTGCGCCCTGGTCAGCCCGGATTTCTTGAGCGGTGCGTGTGCGATGACAATATCGATCGACTCGCTGTTCAAGGTCATCCAGAGGAACAGCACGATCAGGGACTGGTTTAGCGTGGCGAGGCAGCCCGGAAGCACGCGCGTGCTCAACAGGCAGACCGGCTTGCTGGAGGAGTGCACACGCGAGTTGTGCCCCTACGCGGAGCTGGAGCGCACGTACGACGGCCAGGAGGTGCTCATTAACAAGGCACCAGGTGCGCGTGCGCATTGTGTGTGCGCGTGTGTGTGTGTGTGTGCGCGAGAGAGAGACGGCGACGAGTGTTCGCCTGTTGCTTGGCAGACGCCATCGTGTAGACCTCTAGAACAGTGTCACTGATATCACGTGTTGCCATCTGGAGTGAACTGAAGCATGTGAGAGAGAGTGTGAGAGTGCGTGTTTGAGCCCCCCCCCCCCTTGACGCACACACACACACACACACACACACGTGGGATCACAGGTAGTGGGAATGGGGGCATTGCCGGTTTCGTCAACGCGCGTCAGGACCCCGTCTATCAGCAGCTGGCATATGATTACTACTCGTTCAGAGCGGAGCCGGAGTACTCGAGTGCGATCATCAAGGAGACGTACATTATTGGGCCCTTTCGCACGTCGCACTTGGACACGAGCATGGCTAGCCTGCAGGAGTGGAAAAGTGCTGGCTTCAACCCAGATGCGGTCAAGGAGATGCTCGAGATCGTGCAGCGCGACATCGAGCACCCTAACAGTGTGCCCATCCTCCGTATTCGTGGTGGGGCATCGCTCATGAACGCGTTCTTGCCCGCAGTCCGCAACGCGTCAGCGGGCATGGCTCCCAAGACAATCGCATCAAATCTGGTCGCCGAGTACGCTGCCATCTTGGCGGTAAGCGGCCCGATAGCCGACGTGCGTGCGTCG
Organism: Chlamydomonas sp. UWO 241; assembly: GCA_016618255.1. Classification (NCBI taxonomy): domain Eukaryota; kingdom Viridiplantae; phylum Chlorophyta; class Chlorophyceae; order Chlamydomonadales; family Chlamydomonadaceae; genus Chlamydomonas; species Chlamydomonas priscui. Next base: position 169,556 of record VFSX01000138.1, read on the forward strand.
CTGTGGGCCGGCCTGGCCATCGTCCCCCCGGCTCTACCCCTGCCGCCCCTTCCGCCGAGCGATGGCAACGATGGCGGAATCGGCGCTGCTCCTGGCAGTGTCTTAAACCTGTCCCTCGTCCTCGGCGTCACCATCCCTGTCACCATCGTGTTGCTCCTGTTGATACTGCTAGCGCTCTTTGTCGTGATGCGCCACTCCAATCGCACCCTGTTTGGGCGGCATTGGGTCCCCGCCGCCGGCGAGGAGAGGACCACGCTCGTCGTGACTGACATCATGGACTCGACCGCGCTGTGGGAGATGCTCGATGCAAGTGGCATGTCTCGTGCTGTAGCCACGCACCACTCGATCGTGAGGAAGGCGCTCGCGCGCTTCCACGGCTACGAGCAGGTGCGGGGTGGGTGGCTGTGGGGAGGGACACGCCATGCTCCACACTGGTACAGTTTGCGTGCCGCCATCTGTATGTGTGCGATCATGTATGGAGCATGATGTTTGGTTGGACTGTGCACCCACACGCCTCCCCCCCCGTGTCATCCCTCCCCCGAGCAGGCGACTGAGGGCGACTCGTTCCTGCTCGCGTTCCACACCCCTTGCGACGCGCTCAGGTTTGCGGTGCAGCTGCAGGCGGGCCTGCTCTCTGCGGACTGGGAGCCCGAGCTGCTCGCGCACCCGTCGTGCGCGCCAGTGGCCATGGCACAGAGCGCAGTATTGCTGAGTGCGGGCGGAGGCGACGACCGCTTCCAGCTGCGGTGCGCGGCCGCTATGCTGGCGGTGATGGGAGGAGGGGAAGAGCACAGCGGGTCGCTTCGAAAGTACATCCGCGCTGCCAGCATCAAGGCTAACAGGTCCACATGCGCTTCGGTGCGCACGCCCGACGCCAGTGCGGCGATGATGCCGCGCATCTCGGCGCTCGTGGGTGGCGGCGACAACGATGCGGCTATGAACGCGACACCCCCTCGGAAGCACTTCGGACGACTCTCGCGTACTATGGGCGATGGCGCCGCCGCTGCTGCTGACGATCTGGACAGCCTCCTTTTTCCAGAGTTGCATGTCAACATGGAGAGCATGCTGGTCGGGAAGGGCAGCTGCTACAAGAAGCATAAAGTCAGTGCTGTTCGGGAGGAGTAGGCAGCAGCGGCCGGCTCGCAACATGACGCGTACACATTTGAGCTGGAGAATGCGGTGGCCATCCTGAATCATGTCCAGGCGGTGGCTGAGGTCTCCGAGGCTCCGGGTGCGTCCGCCATGCGTGGCACGGCCACGATGGCAGAGTACATGCAGCTGGCGGTCGTTGTTGAGACGGGCGCGCGTGAGGCGGGCGCTCGTGCGCCCAAGGACAAGCAACAGGCGGCCATCATGTTCAGGGGACTGCGCGTTCGCGTCGGCATGCACTCTGGCGTGTCCAAGACGGACGTCGAGCGCAATGCCACCGCTGGTGAGGCTGCCCCCCTCGCCCGTCAGCGCGTGTGCCCTGCCCTAAACCCTAAGCCCTAAATCCTAAACCCTAAACCCTACCCCAAGCCGATCCCCCACTTAGTGACAACCCTCACTCAATCACCTGCGTGCACACGCTGCTCGAGCAGGACGAATGTTTTTCACCGGCACGCCACTTGCGCTTGCGAAGGCAGTGGGCGATGCAGGAGCAGGCGGGATGATCCTCATGACGCAGGTGAGCCACCCGGTCACCCACCTGCTGAGCCACTCACCCACACAGCAACTGAGCCACCTGCCCACACACCACCACGCAGGACATGTTCCAACGCATCAACCCCGCGCTCGCGCCGAATGATGCTCTCTTGCTCTGCATGGGTGACCACCGGGTAAAGGACGCTTGCCTCGACCCAGTGTGCCTGTACCAGGCGATTGCGCGGCCGCTGGTGCCGAGGCTCGCTGCGTTCGAGGCGCTGCGTGATGTGGAGAAGCTGCAGGTGATTGTGCCGTGGGCGGAAGGGGCTCTGGTGATCGTGATTCTGTTGGATGCTCTGATGAATGCCTCAGATCAGTGCCTCTGATGAGCGCCTCTGGGAAACCCTAAACCCTAAATCCTAAACCCTAAACCCTAAACCTTGCCTCTGGTGAGTGCCGCATCTGTTGGCGGCGCCAGTGATTTTGTTCTCAGCTTTTTAGTCAGTTGTTTTGAGGCCAGCCGGCGCGCGGACCAACGGACCGTTGACCGCCTTGTCCGCTGACGTAGCGTTGACCAGTGCAGAGGTGCCCCCAAAGCCCCACACTGCCCCACACTGCGCCACACATTACTTAATGGCCCCAGCCCATGGCCCCCAAAGTGGACCCTCGACTTGATTGTTTGGGGGCCAAATGGCCCCAAATGGCCCCAAATGTCGAAAACAAAAACACTGGTTGGCGCTTAGCCCGGGACTCTGCAACGGGCACTCGACCGCCGCCACCTTCTCCTACGCACCCTCATGATGATGGATATTACAGTCTCTCTGTGTCTCATATCCCCTTCCCTGAATCATCCCGCCCACCACCACCATGACCACCACCACCCTGCAGCTCTCCGTGCTCGACGCGCCTCTCGGCAACGTCACGATCGCATTCGTCAACATCGTCGGCATGTCGACGCTGCAGGCATGGAACAAGGACCACGCGGCCAGGTACACAGACCACAGACCACAGACCACGGACCACAGATCACAGACCACAGACCACAGACCAGGCCACAGGCCACAGACCACGGACCTCAGACCACAGACCACAGACTACAGACCACAGCCCAACACCTCAAAAAGCACGTTCCACAAGCTCGAACTCCTGAAGTGTAGTGGTCACACGCATGAATGCTTGAATGCCTATAGGAGTCTCTCCTCAAAACCCGCCGCTTTTTCTGCTCCCTCTCTAGTTCTTGACAGTCTGCACCTCCACCCACATCCTTCACCCACCCACACACCCTGCACATGCACGCACACGCACACGTACAGGGCGCTCTCTGTGTTTAGGGCGCTGTCGACGCGCCTGCTGCGCCAGGCAGGCGGCTACCTCGTCGAGCGCACATCGTCGGGCCTGTGCCTTGCCGCGTTCAGTGAGCCGGCATCTGCGGTCGCGTGGGGGCTGTGTCTCATCGAGGTCATGAAGCACGCCGACTGGGACGAGGTGCGCCTAAGGACTTGAGCAAGGACTCGTTATGTCTGCCTTGTGTCCATATAAGCAAGGCCTTATAGGATTCCTATCTCAAGGTAGGGCTGTGTTGACACAGAGAGACGCCTCATCGAGCTCACAAAGCACGCCGACTGGGACGAGGTGTGCGAGCGGACTTTACTAAGGAATCCGTAGGTCTGCATCATGTCCAGTTGAGCAAGGCCGTAAAGGATGTTGTTAGGTGGGAACTCTGTCTCATGAAGCACGCCGAGTTGGACGAGGTCCGTGTGGCGATGGGCGAACTCCGGGAGATGGGGAGGCGGGGGAGGCGAGGAGGGAGAGCAAGTCTGACCCTCCCTCCCTCCCTTCCTCCCTCCCTTCTCCTCCCCCTCCCTCCCTCCCTCCTCCCTCCTCCTCTCCTCCTCCCTCCCTCCTCCCTCCCTCCCTCCCTCCCTCCCTCCCACCCACCCTCCCTCCCCCCCTCCCTCCCTCCCTCCCTCAGTTCCCAATCCCACTGCTCCGCCCTGCCTGCCACACTCGCCTCCCTCCATATGGATTGATGCATCAACAGCCACCCACGCACCACCCACCCACCCACCACCCACCACCACTCGTCACCATGGCAGGAGCTGCTGGCCCACGAGCTGTGCGAGAAGGTGCTCGTGCATGCCCCTAACACCGGCGAGATCGTCACAGAGAACGGCACCCCGTGCGCTGGGCACGTGCTCTTCCGCGGGCCGCGCATTAAGGTGTGTGGACAAGGATGCATGACGAGCTCGCACGCATGCACAGGGCCTGCATGCTGCTGCTGTCTGCTAGCACGAGGGGCAACGACTGACGCATCCCGCCTCGTACCCTGCATCCGTGCGCTTCAAAGGTCGGCATCGATGTGGGGCAGGTGCAGGCGGACGTGTCACCAGTGACCGGCCGCATGACGTACCGAGGCAAGGTCATGAACCGCTCGGCGCGCATCTGCGGCAAGGTGGGTTGGTAGGGGCACGGTGTCGTTTGGGGGGAGGAGACGGAGGGGAGAGCAGGATGTTGTGGCTCTCGCGCATGCTGTGCCACATGTGACGTTTGTACACATCACCTTTGCCACCGCGACTGCATCTGCAGGCATCATCCGGCATGCGGTGGTGCAGTGCTGCTGTGTGGCAGCGGGTTGTGTCCACGTGTGGGGAGCAGCTGCCATCGACCGGCCTCCTGGGCACTGAGCTCGGAGCCTTCGAGCTCAAGGGCATCAGCGACAGCGTACACCTTGTGCAAGTGAGTGGCAGTGAGGGAGTGGGCGGGTGGTGGGAGATGAGTGGGCGGGTGAGTGGGCGGGTGAGTGGCCGGGCGGGCGGGGAGATGAGCGGGCTGGTAGGTGGTCGGGAGATGAGCGGGCGGGGATGAGTGGGCGGGCGGGGAGATAAGCGGGCGGGCTGTCAGGGAGATGAGCGGGCGGGCAGATGAGCGGGCGGGGGTGAGCTGGCGGGCGGGGTGATGAGCGGGCGGTGGGTGGGTGCAGGGGGACACCTCGCCGACTCTCCTGGCAACTCCTGGCTTGGTGTGACTGACTCGTGCTGCTGCTGTGTGCACGCGCAGTGTGCGCTGGGCGGCGGCTCTGCGCCGGTGGCCACGTCGGACGTCAGGCTCTCCTCGAGCCTCTCGGCCATCTTGGACTCTTCCAGGCCCCCCTCCGCTCGTGCGATCACCCTCACTTCGCGCCACAGCATTCCAAGCCTCTGATGCTGCCGGCCCACGCTCCTCGCCTATGATGCACCAATGCCGGTGCCGGTGCTGGCGCAGAGGCAGCCGACCCGTCACCCTCGTCCGCTCTATGTGTCTGGGTTTCACTGCCGCTCTCGCCTCCTCTCTTCCCCGCCCCCGCCCCCAGCTCACTGAGCGACTGAGCGAACGCCTCGGCCGCCTCCCTGCGTGGCTCGCAAGCCCTTCACTGGGGGGACAGAGCTCTGCATGCTGGTGGAACGATGACGTGGGCGGCAACAGCGGGGCCATCCTCGCCACTCGTGTCCAGGCCCCTTTCGCAGATCCCGATTCTCCCGTCTGTGCCAGCGCGCTCGGAGGGACCGGGGCACCCGCCACACCGTAGCCGCACCTCTCTGCTGTCGGCGGGCTCGCCATATCTGCCGTCCTCGTCTTTCTTGGAGGGCGTGTTCCCTCCTCTAGCAGCACCGCACGTGTTTTTTTTTACAGTTTTTACATGTACGCGCCCGGAGGACCCCGGGGCGTGAGTTAAGGCCTAGACTACACGTCTAGGGGAGCTCTGCTAGTATAGCCCGCAAGGCCACGCAGCGCGCCAGCCTACCAGGAACCGCACTGTCCAATGTCAATTGGATGCGTCCTAGGGAGGGAATGAGGAGGGAAGTGTGTGCGCATCCGTCGCGTTTGTTTGGGGAGCCCGGCATCGCCATGGAGCGTCGTGTGCGACGCACCTAAACGAGCTACAATAAGCCACCGTTTTTTTCTAAAGAACCTCGCTTTGTGGCCTTCGCTGTGTGGCTGTCGTTCTGTGGCTGGCGCTGTGTGTGGCTGTCCCTTCACACACACGTGTCGAATTTTGAGCTCTAGGCCACAGCTATAGCAGACAAACCGTAATCGAAGTTGGGCATTTCTTTGTAAAAATATGAGAATGCAACATAAATATGAAATGACGCACTGCACATACGCCTTTCTGTGTGCTGTCCACTAGCTTTTTGTCTCTGCGCTGTCTGGACAGTATTTTTTTTTGCGATGTGATGTTAATGTGGTGTGATCTTGACTCAGTGATGGTTTAGACGTCTGCCGCAGCACAAGCTCCTATAAAACATCTCACACAGACCTCAATGTCGGCCGTATCAGATGGTTGGCCCTACCAAAATCCCAACGTCTGATCCGTGCCATGGAATGCGGTCATAACGCCTGAGACGGTCCGGGGTGCGCCTCAGGCGGTGGTGGGCGCCTGAGGCGGTCAGGGTGGCACCTGAGGCGGTTTGGATAACGCCTGAGGCGACACCTGAGGCGATCAGGGGTGCGCCTCAGGCGGCGCCTCAAGCGGTCGGCGCGCCTGGGGCGCCGCCTGATCCGCGCCATGGAATGGGACGCCTGAGGCGCCGCGTTGTGAATATGGTAGGGTGGGTTTGGGCGTGCTGTACAGCATGTGTTGTGGGCGGGGGGGACCGTGCCACGTTCAGGGAGGGGGTTGGGAGGGGGTCGGTGAGCGTGTCTCTTTGAGCCCCTGTTCACAGTATACCCCTGTTCACAGGGGCCCCTGTTCACAGGGGCGTATCAAAGTATCTGGTGGTGGTTCCATCCTGTTGTGGCACTGGACACGCGTACAAGGCAGTGTGATCCAGTTCCCGTTTGGAACGCTAGTTCCGATAAGGGTCCCGTTTGACCCCGAGAAGCTGACGGAAGCCGGTGTGGACCCCCCCCTGTCAGGGGAGGGGAGGGGAGGGGAGGGGAGGGAGGGAGGGAGGCATGTGCGCATCCATTGCGTTTGTTCTCGGATTTATGTAGCTGTTTTGCACACATCCACCGCCTTTCTTGATGTTTTGCTTGGGAAAATGGATCCACCCTCAGGACAAAACCTGCTGCGGTTGACGTGTGACGTGTGTGTTGACGTGTCTCGTTTTGGGTCAAAACACAGCGACTCATTCATGGTGGATGTCTTGCAGCCTCACAAACATGATGATGAGAGTTTTACAATCCACTTCTGGCGGTCACACGTACGGTTCCAAAGCTCCAGTGGGACTTAGAGAATCAAGGCTCAAGGCCCACAAAAGGTCAAGCTACAAGTAGCCCACGGTAACGCCATCCACACTTGGTGGCGGGCGCCAAGCAAGCAGCACCACTGTGCAGGCTGCACACCCAGCCCCTCAAATGGCCAGAGGGCGGACCCAAGGTATAAAACCATGAAGGGACCAAAAAGCCCTCCCCCAGACCACCGGAAGCGGGGCTAGTAGCACACCCGCCGCAGCACTCTACTCAGCGACCACACCGCACCCGCCACCGCACGCGTGTGGCGCCACCTCCCCTTCAACACACCCCCAGAGGGGATGCCAACTAGCAAACAGGTGCAGCCACCCGCCCGCCGTCAACCACGAGGCGCGCGCGGTGGAACTGCGCCCGCTTGCCCGCAGCCTTGGCGGCGAGGAAAGCGGGCCACAGCGCCCGGTGCCGCGCCTCCTGGCGGTCACTGAGCACGTCGAAGGCCGCAACGCGCGCCTGGCGCAGCTTCCAGCGCCAGCGCACGACAGTGTCTGCCACGGCACCAGACGCCACGGTGAAGAGCACACGCAGCACGCCGCCCCCGCGCGGCTCCACACCGATGCCACCGACGGCAGGCTTGGCGTTGATGAACGACGCGGACACGACGCCGCCACCAGCCGGCCCATCCCAGTTGCCAGTGTTTTCGTGCATGAAGCGCACGATGTTCGTGGCCAAACGGACAGGCATGCTCACGCCGGCCGCGGCGTCCGCGGCGCGCCGCAGTGCTTCCTCCGCGTCGTCGGCGAAGCAGCCGCTGAACACGTCATTCACATGGCCGCATCCGTCCGCAGCCCGTGACAAACACGATGGCGTTCTCTACAGAGATCGACGCCACAAAACTGAGGCGCAGCGACGCGTCGCCCACACGCGCGGGCACCCCACCCCACCCCGACGGCAGGGGCCGCGCGCAGATGCGGCTCGCGCGGCGCCCGCCGCAGCAGGCCGCTCCGCCGCCGACGCCACAGGGGCGGCAGCAGCAGCGGGCCGGACAGGCTGAGCAGCCCTGGCAGCAGGCGCCGTAGTGAAGCTGGCCCACACCCGTTGGACCAGTAGAGGGTGCATGTTGTTGTTGCATGGCGCCGCCCATGCGTGCATGGACGCACCCCTGAGGCTGCCCAAGGGCAACCTGGCGGCCCCCGGCTTGGCCCAGGCACGCCCAAGGTATGTAGAAACAATAGCAAGGTTAAGCAATACCAGGCCCAGGCCAGCAGCAGCTCCAGCTTGGCTTCCATGGGGAGGAGCTAGCTAGAAGCAGGGGATGCCCCCTTTCTCATTTCGCCATCGTCGCCTTTGCTAAAAATGCAGTGTTGTTGCAGCACATCGTCGCTACGCAGCGCCCCTTGCTGCACGTGCAGCGGCTCTCCAAGCAGACACCAACCGCGTTCCAAACAAGCCCAACCCTCGGCCACAGCTTATATGATGTGCACGTGCGTACATGCGTCTGTGTGCGTGCGTGCGTGCGTGCGTGTGCATGTGTGTACGCCTGTGCGTGTGTGTGACTCAGTGCCTGTGCCTGCATGTGTGTGTGTGTGTGTGTGTGTGTGTGTGTGTGTGTGTGTGTGTGTGTGCGTGACGCCGCTAAGTGTGTGTGTGTACGCGCGTGCGCGGGTCGCTGCCCCACTCACTGTGACATCGTCTGCCTCCACCCCAAACATGCCCCTCACGCACAGCACCGTGTGGGGCTCCGCCTGGATGCCCACGCCCGGGTTGAGTGCCCGAAAGTCCTGTTACGACAGGGAGAACATCCTGGAAGAGTGTGTGTGTGTGTGTGTGTGTGTGTGTGACAGGGATAGGAGAGAGTGGGGGGTAGTGTGCGTGCGTCCGGCCCCTAGCAGACCTGCACCATTTGGTAACGCCCACACACACAACACGCACACACACGCACACACACAGCAGCTCTGCGCTGAAGCCGGCGGTGGCCAAGATGATTTTGCAGAAAGAACCTCCGTGCATCGTGCTAGGTGACAAGATTGCATCGCTGCGCAAGCGCCTTGTGGAGGATAAGGTGCTGGATGCCAAGATCACTCATGCAGTGGCAGCAGAGCTGCTTCGTGTCAACGCATGCTTCACCGTACGCGTGACTGGAAGCAAGTTCAACGGGAAGTTTGTCCAGATAAAAGATCTCTGGCTTGACTTTGACCGCCTGCGTCTGGCAGCCTCGTGGGCGGGAGGCGAGGCGGCGTCGGCTCTTGCGCGAGCCAGGGTGCTGTGGGGCCCAGGGTCGTCTGACCGCGCGGCGCCACTCAAACTGAAGATGACCAAGGTGATGCTGAAGGCAGGCCCTTCACACGAAATGCCGGGCAACAAAATGAGATCACTGCGCAACGGCATGGTGTCGAGCAGGAAGCTGGGTGGAAACGTCGCGTGGGTGGCAGCGCTCTGTGCCGACCCGCGCTTCACTGTGGCCAAGGGGGAGAAAATGCTCCGGCTCAACGTCCACTACCTGCGCATAATTTTCTGCACGCGCCCGGCAGCGCTCGCGTCCGCCGCACCCGCATCCGCTCCCGCACTCGCTCCCGCTCCTGGCGGGGCTCTCTCTGCAGGAGTTCATCCTGCCGCAGGCACCAAACAGCAGCGGGTCGCCTCGAGCGCTGCAGACGAGGCGACACGGCCGACGGTGGTCAGCAGCTGGGTCCCCGGGAGCCCGGCGGTCGACCGCCTCTTGGGTGCTGTTGGCGGTTCCGAGCTGGTGCCGCAGGCCGGGTGCACGTACCTGATGGCGCTCGACGCGCGCCACTGCCCGTCGCTGTCGCCGCTGCCGCCCGCGGACGAGCCCGTGGGGGGTGGCACGCCCGGGGCAGCGGCAGCAGGCGGCGCGTTTTGCGGTGTGCTCGACGGCGTTGAAAAAAGAGACGACTTTGTGGAGTCGATGCTGCAGGTGCTGCCTCCGAGGTGAGAGATTGGTTAAACCCCCCTACTACAGTGTACTGCTGCATGCGAGCAGTGATCCGGATAGCCCCTGTTACAAGCTTTCCAATGCAAGTGGACTGGTTTCGATCCAAGCAGGAGCGTGAGTTATGGCCGTTTGTGTGTTTCAAGTAAAAGGCGTATAGTGCTGCGTACAGGGCGCACGTATATGCGCTCCCTCACGTACATACGTACGTACGAAAAATACGTACGTACGCGTACTCACGTACCGTGCAACCCTGGTTATGTTGGGCTGGCGGAGCACCCGCACGTTCGTTTAGCCGTGTTGTACGCTGACTACTGACTGTTGTACTCTGACTAAACTGAATGTGAACATAATCTCTCTCAAGCACACATGTGCAACTCTCTCTCCTTCTCTGCAGGTGCCCATCGTGGAGGCCATCGCAACCCTGGAGGCGGTAAAGCAGCGCAGCGAGGTTGACGGCGGGCTGCCAGCGCTGGCGTGGGCTGATGATGAGGATGATGATGACGTTCTGTTGGACGATTCTGATGCGTGTTCACGAGCGATGGGAGGCTGGTGCTGCCTGGCATGCTGTACCGGTGCGTGCCACTGTGTGTATGTGTGTGTGCGTGTAGTGTAGCTGGAAGCAGGTCTCCTCTCTCTCCCCCCTGCACTCCCTCTCTCGCTGCTGCTCCCCGTCTCCCTCGAGCCTGCCTGACACGACACGCGACCGCACTCACACTCACTGTCACTGTTACACACACACATGCACGTGCAGCATCAGCCGCGGCACCGTCGACCGCCACGGCCGCATGTACAACCTGTCGTACCGAGTCGGCTGCCACATGCTCGGCATCGCTGCCATCTTTACCGACCTGCTGGCGGAACTGTGCAGCCCGGCGGTGGGGCCTCCTGGGCAGCGCGTGAGTGTTGAGTTTCGCTGTGGCAGCGGATTTTGTGCACACACGTGCATGCAAGGGCAAGCGTGCTGAAGCCTCGCTCACCTGCTTACCCACTTGATCCACCCATTGTCTTTCCCCAGACTGGCATCGCCGCGGGCTTCCACTTTCTGCTGTTGGTTGGCCCCCCTGGGGTGGGCAAGACCACGCTGCTGCGCGACATCACGCGCATGCTCGCCGACGTGTTTGCTGAGGCGGTCAACGTGGTGGACACGTCAAACGAGATCGCGGGTGGGTGCGGCCAGAAGCGTGCACGTGCATTGGCATCCATGTGCCAGCAGCATTTAGCGACATAGAGCAGGCCTTTCTTGGGAAAACATTGCGCCAAGAGTGACGCTGAATTGACTTTCCCACGCCAGGCGACTTCTGTGTGCGCCCGCACCCGTGCATCGGCAGCGCGCGCCGCTTCGTGGTGCCCGACTGCACGCGACAGGACAGAGTGCTGGTGGAGGTGCGCGCGGCGGCAGAAGGCAGTAGGCTGGGAGCGCTCCGCCGGGTCCTTGACCTTGATCGCGGGCTGAATCCAGATTCATTTCCGCGTACACACACTTCGCTCTGGTTGTGCTGGTACAGAAACTTACGCTCGCGTTGATTGCGTGTGCATCGGCCACAGATGGTTCAGAGCCAAACACCGGAGGTCATCGTCGTGGACGAGATTGGCACGCTCGAGGTGAAGTTGTACTTGGGCAGGCTTTGGGATTGCAGCAACGAAGCCACCTGCACATCCGTTCACCCCTCCCCCACCCGCACACACACGCCACGACCACACCCTCAACCCTCGCAGGAGGTGCGCGCGATCCGCACCATCTCTCAGCGCGGCGTCATCACCGTCGGCCCCACGCATGGTACAGACCTGTCCTCGCTGCTCAACAACCACGAGCTGTGTGGTCTGGTGTGCGGCATCGAGACCGTCACGCTGGGCGACATGCAGGCGGTCAAGGTGGGCTTATCAGGGGACGCACTCCATCGGGGGGGGGGGGAGCGGAGAGAGAGGAGGGGAGGAGAGACTTGCTGCTCGTAGCTGCGCTGCATTGGGAGCGTGGGGCAAGCCACTTAACTGCGGAGTGAGGCAGGGCTGGTCCGCTTTGCTGCCGACTGCACCCCCTCCCCCTGTTCAGGTCAACGGCGGCCAGAAGACGCGGCAGGAGCGCGCGTGCCTGCCCACCTTCACCATGCTCATCGAGGTGCTCGCGGAGAACAGGCGAGTCGCGGGTGTACTGCTACGTAGCAGTGTGGTACCAGCACCGAGGGTTGCGGGCATGTGCCCGACTGCTTTCGTGCGCTCGTGCGTACGCGCACAGTGCGCTCCTAACAACGCCATGCTCCCTCCCCCTCATATCGCACAGGTGGCGTGTGCACCGCAACGTGGCTGCAAGCGTGGACCTGCTGCTGGCTGCGCAGAGCGAGGCGGGCGGGCGAGAGCTGGCGCCCAACGGTGGAGAGGTCTCGCACGACCTGCCCGGCACAGAGACGCGTGCGTACGACGCGGCCGGCCGCATGCTTGTCGAGATGCTTTAGATATGCATAGGCATCCACAGCCAGAGGAGGGGAGGGAAGCAGCCTAGGCGCCGTGGCAAGATCTTACTATAGAGTGGCCAGCACAGGAGTCAGCCTCGGCAGTCGCGCCAAAGCACGTCATCTGTCCCCCCAGTTCACGCTGTCAGCTTATCTCTCTGGCCCGTTGGAATTGCCTCCTTGCTCCTTGCTCACCACCTTGCACGCGCGCGTGCCGGCAAGCCCGTGCACCGGGCTGCCACGCGGGGGGGGGGGGGTACACACGCACGCACGCACGTACACACACACACAAACACACACGCATGCACGCACACGCATGCACGCACACACACACACACGCACTTACACACACACACACGCGCGCGCACGCACGCACGCACGCTCGCGCGCACACACACACGCACACAAACTGTCTGCGGTGCCACGTGCACATCGTGTTTCAAATCAGCTGTTGCATCATTACATGGTGTTGCAACTATCTGGTGCAAGTCCGGCCTATCGCCGGGCCCGCAGAAGATGAATGGCATCGCCATAGGAGCGCAACGGGCACCACGACGCAGCCTCAGAGCCACTGCTCACAGCTCTAGATCATTCCACACTTTGTGTATCCCTGCATCCTCTCTGCACCCTCTACGCATACCTGCGCCCGCAGTGAGTGGAGTGGGAGGCAGCCCCACCCTCGCGCGGTCAAAACCCTTGCACACAGGGACCCTAGTCTCCCAGATCGCAGCGCACTGAGCCGAGGCTGGGGGGTTCTCACTCGGAGATGAGTGGGTTGTGGCAGATGCGCGATGGCGGCGAGATGGACGAGGAGGCGGCGCTTTCAGGAGGCGCAGCTCGCCGCAGCTTGCCACCAACTGATGGCAACAACCTGCGCCGGACTTCCACCTACGGCGAGGATTGGGATCAGGAGGAGAGGGATCTCATTGAACGGAGGCAGGCGCAGCCGGGGTGGCGGGTGGACAGGGGAGCAGGATTCTACCAGGTGCTAGCAGGGTTCCTACCACGCCATGCGCTCATGCACAACGCATGGGCCTCACACGTGCACACACACACACACACACACACATATCCCCACACACCCGCACGCACCCACCTTTCCATGCCGTGTGAACAACCGCACGCAGGAGGAGCGCCGACGGCACAAGCGCCCCTCGCTCGTAGAGACTGGCAGGTGCGCCCCCGCTACACCCGTGGCGCTGAAATTATGCGTTGTGCCAACGCTGGCGTGCGCTGGGCACACGTGTAGTGCTCACATCATGCGCGTGCCGTGCTGCTGACCTCACGCACCACTCGACATGTGGACCCACTTCACCCGCTGCCACGCACACTGCTGACGTGCGCACCCACCTCACCCGCTGCCACGCACACTTTTGCAATACCTATCTGGTCTGGCGTGCCTCTGGCTGGCTCGCAGGACTGTGTGGGGAAGTAGTTATTTGAGGTTCGTCACAACAGGGGACTGTGCTGGGGGTCTGTGTGTCTTCGCCTTGCTGGCTGTAGCCTTTGCAGGTCTTGTGTTTTTACTCAGGGTCTAGGCGCTCCCGTTGTGTCACGCTTTCGATAACGAAAGAGTTCTGGTGTGTGTGTGTGTGTGTGTGTGTGTGTGTGCATCGCGGTGGCCCCACACGCACACAACAACCCCAGGCACGCCGACCGCTCGCGCGTGACGCTCAAGGGCATCGAGTGGGGCGTGCTCCTGCGCCACGCCTCCAAGCACACACACACACACACACACACACTTACACACACACGCACACACACACACACACACAGGCACGCCGGCCGCTCGCGCGTGACGCTCGAGGGCATCGAGTGGGGCGTGCTCCTGCGCCACGTACTCAAGCGCGACTTCTTCAACTATTCGGTCAATGCGCCCATCGGTTACATCCTGCTCGCGCTGTGCGTCTGCTACTTTTTGACCGTGTCCGCGTGGGCGCTCACTTACTACATCACGTGGAAGTGGGTCTTTGTTGGGGCCAGGACTGGGCGTGGGACGGTGACTTTGTTTTCGGGACTTTTAATTTGTTTTCTGTCTGCCATCTAAGTACAGAAAAGCGTCCGCTGGACTTCCTTCGTCTACTTTTCGACCGTGCCCGGGTGGGCGCTCAATTACTGCCACGTCACGTGGAGGCGGGTGATTCGTAGGACCAGAAATGGACGTGGAACGGTGATTTTTTGTTCAGGACTTCATTTATTTTCTTCAGTCATTTGAATACAGGCGAGCGTCCCCTCGACTTCCCTCGTCTTCTTTCTGACCGTGTCCGGGTGGGCGCTCACTTACTGCCACGTCGCGTGGGGGCGGGTGATTGTTAGGGCCGGAACTGGACGTGGGTCAGTCATTTTGTTTCCAGGACTTTTAATTTATTTTCCGTCTGCCATATAAAAACAGACGCGCGCCCCCTCGAATTTCCTCGTCTACTTTTTGACCGTGTCCGCGTGGGCACTCATTTATTACGTCACGTGGAGGTGGGCGTTTGTTGGGGCCAGGACTGGACGTGGGTCGGTGATTTTGTGTTCATGACTTTTAATTGATTTCCTGTTACAGTTACAGTTACATCGGCTTTCCAGCAAAGACTACCTCTAGTCCTAGTACCACCGCCTAGACCCAAGTCCAGTTCTGGCCCTAACAATTACTTGTGAGGGGCGGTAGCCACCAGCCGGCTGCCTGCCAACGTGTAGTCCCAGAGCAAAAAGGAGAGCTATTGTGCGACGCCTCCAAAATAGGTCCTAACTGCTTCTAGGGGATAGGGGGTCAAGTGGCGCTTGCCAATCTACTTGACCGCCGTGGTGGAGGGGCCGGCGCCTGAGGGGCAGCCGGACCGTACACCACGGCTCTCCACCCGACCCTATCCTGAGCACGCTCAAACGCCTGTAGCCATCTAAATATAGAGGAGCGCCCCCTCAACTTCCCTCGTCTACTTTTTGACCGTGTTCAGGTGGGCACTCACTTACTACGTCACGCGGAGGTGGGTAGCCTACCAAAATCCCAACGTCTGATCCGCGCCAGTGAATGCGGTCATATAACGTCTGAGACGGTCCGGGGTGCGCCTCAGGCGGTGGTGGGTGCCTGAGGCGGTCGCTGTGGCGCCTCAGGCGGTTTGGATAACGCCTAAGGCGACGCCTGAGGCGATCGTGAGTGCGCCTCAGGCGGCGCCTCAGGCGGTCGGAGCGCCTGAGGCGCCGCCTGATCCGCGCAAGTGAATGCGACGCCGAACGACTCCTACTAATGGAAGCCCACCCGCGCTGCACATGCCCTCCTCGTCGCAGCTTCTACGGCACCAGTGCCTCCACGGTTTTGTTGAGGGCACCGACCACTCATGGTTGGTAACTATCCTGGTAACTGCAGCAAGAATAACCATGTACCACCCGCGCTGCGCTCCTTTGTGCAGGTTCGACGACAACAGTAGTGTTTCCACGGTTTGTTCACGACACTACCCGCAGTAATGGTGCCCTTCCCACGCTCCTCTGTGCTCCTCCTGTGCTCCTCTGCGCAGCATGTATGGCCGGTGCTTCCGCGGTTTGTTTACCAACACCAACGGTTCTTATGATGCCCTTCCCACGCTGCACATGCTCTCCTCGTCGCATCTTCTACGGCCAGCGCTTCCACGGGTTGTTCACGACACCACCCGCAATAATGGTGCCCTTCCCACGCTCCTCTGTGCCCCTCCTGTGCTCCTCTGCGCAGGTGTTATGGCCAGTGCTTCCGCGCTGTGTTTAACAACAGAACTGTACCCATGGTGCCCTTCCCGCGCTGTTCTCCTTTGCACAGGTTCTACGGCCAGTGCTTCCACGGTTTTGAGGACAGCGGCCTCGTGTCTGCGTTCCTGTTCAGTGTGGAGACGCAGCAGACGATCGGTGCGTTTAACCATGAAATCAACCTTAACAATTTGACATTTAGGGGGGGAAACGTACCCGGGCAGGCTTTGAGGACAGCGGCCTCGTGTCTGCGTTCCTGCTCAGTGTGGAGATATGCAGCAGACGATCGATGGGTTATAACATAATTAAACAAACTTGAAATTTAGGTTTTAAAACCCGTACCCGGGCCGGCTTTGAGGACAGCGGCCTCGTGTCTGCGCTCCTGTTCAGTGTGGAGACGCAGCAGACGATCGGTGCGTTTTACCATACAAAACTTGAAATGTAGGTTTTAGAACCAATTACATTGGAAACCTGGTCAAGTCATAGGACAGCGTGTGTCGGCGTTCCTGTTCAGTGTCGAGACGCAGCAGACGATCGGTGCGTTTAACCATTTGAAATTTAGGATGGAAAACGTACCCAGGCTTTGAGGACAGCAGCTTCGTGTCTGCGTTCCTGCTCAGTGTGGAGAGATGCAGCAGACGATCGGTGGGTTATAACATAATTGAAATTTAGGTTTTTAAACTCGTACCCGGGCCGCCCTTTGAGGACAGCGGCCTCGTGTCAGCGTTCCTGCTCAGTGTGGAGATATACAGCAGACGATCGGTGGGTTCAATAACCCTGAACCCCGACTTGAGATTTTAAACCCTGCGCCTGATTTAGTGGAGCAAGGTGCTGGTACAGGTTGGACAGCCTACCCCCCTTACAGTATTCAACACTCAAATGCTTCAGTGGATTTAGCGTTTTTAAGTTTACATTTAAATGGGTTAAGCTCCATTTTAGGTAGTACTAACCTTTTAGTAACAGTAGCTGGAATGCGTGCAGCTGGTATAGCAGGCTTTGACAGCGGCCTCGTGTATGTGTTCCTGTGTTGTTCAAAGTGTTGAAGTGTTGGAGCGCTGCAGATGGTCGGTGGGTGTAGGGGTTGAGCAGTTTTTAGGGCAGCACGTGTCTGCGTTCCTGGTCAGTGTTGAAACGCAGCAGACGATCTTCGGGTTCGACTGGGAAAAACTTGAAATGGACGTTTTGAAATTAAGGTTTTAAATATCGGCAACCTAGACTACAAAAAAACGAGCAGCTTTTAGGGCAACATGAGTCTGTGTTCCTGTTCAGCGTTGAAACACAGCAGACAATCTGCGGGTTCAACTGTAACAGCTTGGAATCGAGGTTTTCCAATTACGGTTTTAAAACACGACAACCTAAACAACTACCCCCCCCCCTAAATGAGCAGCTTTTACGGCAGCATGTGTCTGCGTTCCTGTTCAGTTTGGGGACGAAGCAGGCGATCAGTAGGTTAAAAAATATAAACTCCAGATAAAGTAAATAATTATTTAGGGTTTCGAAAGATTCTGTTTCCCTAAAACACCAAACAGGTTTCAGGGCAGCGTGCGTCCACACTTGTGCATTCCTGTTCAGTGTGGAGACGCAGCAGACAATCGGCGGGTCTTATAACCTTAACTAGAGCTACAGATTCAAGACATGATGCCAGAGGGGGCTGGCGTGTCAGTCGTGACCCGAGCCGGCGGCTCTGTGTTGTCGTCGTCGGTTGAGCGCATAGTAATGCTGATGTATGCCGACGATTTATGTTTGTTCTCGCATGACCCAGCTCAGTTGGCGCTTATGCTGAAAATCCTTGACAAAGTGTCCTCTAGCTTTGGCATGCAAATCAACGCCGCCAAGACAGAAGTGATGATTTTGCCAGCAGATTTTGACGCGGATCTGCCCACGTTTGCGCTGACTGGTGGTGAAGTGAAGACCGTCTCTGCATTTAAGTATCTAGGGAGTTGGATAACCCAGAGTGGTGGTGTGGAAAAGGAGATCGGTGTGCGTGTCGGTCGCGCGCTGGGCGTGTTTGCGTCTTTTGATAAGATTTGGGCCAGCAAGAAGATGCAAGTGCAGTCTAAGATGCGGGTTTACAACACTTTCGTGCTGCCCCACTTTCTGTACGGCTGCGAAACATGGGCCCCTACTAAAACACAACTGACTCGATTGGAGGTTGCCCACTCTAACTGCCTTCGTCGCATTCTGGGTGTGCGCCTGGTCGACCGGCACAGATTAACTTATATTCGGCAGGCGTGCGACACTGAGCCAATTGAGAGCCTTGTGGCAAAGCGATCAATGCAGTGGCTAGGCCATGTGATGCGCATGCCGGCTTCTCGTCTTCCTCGTACGACTTTTGACTGCACAATGGATGTGGCTCGGCAGCAAGGCCGGCCTCCAGCCTCCTCCCGACACTATTTTCTTAAGCTACTGATTCAGCAGCTAGGCGAAACTAGTGGCACTCGTTCTGATTGGAAGACTTTTTCGGACACGGCGTTTGAGCGTGCTCAGGATAGGGTCGGGTGGAGAGCCGTGGTGTACGGTCCGGCTGCCCCTCAGGCGCCGGCCCCTCCACCACGGCGGTCAAGTAGATTGGCAAGCGCCACTTGACCCCCTATCCCCTAGAAGCAGTTAGGACCTATTTTGGAGGCGTCGCACAATAGCTCTCCTTTTGCTCTGGGACTACACGTTGGCAGGCAGCCGGCTGGTGGCTACCGCCCCTCACAAGTAATTGTTAGGGCCAGAACTGGACTTGGGTCTAGGCGGTGGTACTAGGACTAGAGGTAGTCTTTGCTGGAAAGCCGATGTAACTGTAACTGTAACTGTAACAGATTCAAACTAAATTTAGGTTTTGAATTCCGTTACCGTTTTTACAACAACAAAAAACGAGCAGGTTTTAGGGCAGCTTGTGGGGACTGCCTGCCTGCCTATGCACACGCCTGTGCTCTGTCCCGACCATCTCACCCCCGCCACCCGCACCCCCACCTTCACCCCTACCTTTGTCCATACCCACCACTTCAGGCTACGGCAGCCGCTTCCCTGGGGACTGCTGGCTGTCTGCTGCCCTCATCGCGTCTCACTCGGTCGAGTCAATCATCCTGGACAGGTGCGCGCAGACACGCGCATACACACACACACACAAACGCACACACGCATGCATGCATGCATGCATGCACTGTATGCACACACACACGCACATGTACATGCACACGCACACGCACACGCACACACACACGCACACGCACGCACGCACACACACACGCAAGCATGCATGCACACACGCCCTCATCGCGTCTTGACTCGGTCGAGTCAATCATCCTGGATAGGTGCGCATACACACACACATTCACACACGCCCTCAAAAGCGTCCAATGGACTGTAAAATCGACCACACACCTACGCACACACATACACATGCACACACACACGTGCACATGCACACACGCATGCATGCACTGTATGCACACACACACACACACATGCATGCACGCATGCATGCACTATATGCACCCACGCACACACACACGCACGCACACACACACACACGCGCGCACATACACACACACACACACACACACTAAAACAAAAACAAAAACGCTCAAACACGCACACCGTCACGCACAGCCTGGTCCTCGGCATTGCTCTCGCGCGCATCTCCCACCCGAAGAACCGCGGACGAACGATTCTGCTGTCCGATTGCGCGGTGGTCAGCCGGCGCGATGGCATTCTCAAGTTGTGAGTATGTGTGTGTGTGTGTGCGTGGTCGATTTTACAGTGTGTTTTGCGTGTGTGTGTGTGCGTGGGTGTGTGGGTGGTCAGACGGCGCAATGGCATCCTCAATATGTGAGTGCCCGTGTGTGTGTGTGTGTGTCCGATTGCGCGGTGGTAAGCCGGCACGACAGCATCCTTAAGTTGTGAGTGTGTGTGTGTGTGTGTGTGTGTGTGTGTCTGTCTGTGCGTGGGTGTGAGTGCGTGGGTGCGTGAATGGACAGCCGGCGTGATGGCATCCTCAATATGTGGGTGCACGTGTGTGTGTCTGTGTGCGTGTGTGTGTATGTGTGTGTGTCTGATTGCGCGGTGGTCAGCCGGTGCGATAGCATCCTTAAGTTGTGCGTGTGTGTGTGTGTGTGTGTGTGCGTGTGCGTGTGTGGGTGTGGGTGCGTGGGTGGTCAGCCGGCGCAATGGCATCCTCAAAATGTGAGTGTGTGGGGGGGGGGGGGCTTGGGGCTCGATTAACGGAGGCGCGTTCTCATCGCCGAGCCCTGGACCCAGCAATGCGGCGCTGCTGGTGACGAGGATCTCCGTGCCGCTGACGAGCGGGGTAAAATACGACTGGCCCGGCTCCTGCTAGACTGCCCCTCGGTGGAACACTTCAGGAGCGGCTTGCCCGGCGCTGCCATGGCTTGGCGAGTAGCCGCGGCGCTGCCGCGGCCCGTGCTGGGAGACGGCCCTTATCCTCCCCCCATGCAGGACGCCATGCGGCACCGATCTCGACGAGTTGATCGACGAGCGGAGGAGCTGGCGCCCGTCAATGCATGCTGGACATTGGTCAAGATGGCTGCCCGTGGAGGCGGGCTACCATCACGGCTTCAGCGGTGGCGACCGCCGAGGCAACACAGAGTAAATCCGCTTCACCAATCGCAGCGTTCGTCACCGCGCTCATCCTCGGGGTCGCTCGTCTGCCGGTGACTGGCGTTGGAAGGTCTTCAGGCAGCCTCCATGACAACTCTGTCGTCCATGCACCCCTGGAGGGTGGGACCTGGCCATGCATGAGGCATGGGGCGCCGGCTGAGCCCCATGCAAACGAGAGCTGGACAGCCATGCACTGCCAGGCGGGGACCGTTCCAGTCAGCGCCAGTCGGCTCTGCCGGCTTGACTGGCCACAAGGCCACTACTGTGACCCTGAGGAAGGTCCTCTCCTATATGCTCCTTGCCAGACATGTCTCTCAGAGACCGCTGTTTGGGGTAGTCTAGCCGGCGGGAGCGGTAGTCTATCGGCCGGGAGCCGGCGGTACTCTAGTACTTAAAGTGTGCTGGAGTATCGGCGGGTGTCTCTAGTAGAAGAGTAGCCTGCTTAGCTGGAAACCCCGTGTTACTGTGTGTGTGTGTGTGTGTGTGTGCGTGTGTGCGTGTGGGTGCGTGCGTGTGTGTGGGTGGGGGTGGGTGAGTGGGTGGGTGGGTGGGTGGTCTTGAGGGTGCCGGTGCGACGGCACCCTCAAGTTGTGAGTTGCCAGGGGGGGGGGGGGGGGGGGGGGCAGAGAGAGGGTTGCCTCCCCACCGCCACCCCCCCAGCATGCTCAAAGTCTCAAGCATGCGCAGAAGACCCGTGTGGTGCCCCCCCCCCCCCCGATTTCTCCCTCTCCCTCTCTTTCTCCCTCTCTCTCCATCTCTTCCCCTTGTCTCCTCTCTCCCTCTCTTTCTGCGTCTCTCTCTGTCTCTCTCTCTCTCTCTCTCTTCCCCTTCCCCTTCCCCCTCTCTCTCTCTCTCTCCCTCTCGCTCTCTCTCTCTCTCGTCCCCTTCCCCTTCCCCTTCCCCTTCCCCTTCCCCCCCCTTCCCCTTTCCCCTTCCCCTTCCCTTCCCTTCCCCTTCCTTCCCTTCCCCCCTTCCCTTCCCCTTCCCTTCCCTTCCCCTTTCCCCTTCCCTTCCCCTTCCCCTTCCCCTTCCCTTCCTTCCCTTCCCCTTCCCCTTCCCTTCCCCTTCCTTCCCTTCCCCTCCTTCCCCTTCCCTTCCCCTTCCCCTTCCCCCCTTCCCTTCCCCTTCCCCTCCCCTTCCCCTTCCCCCTTCCCCCCCCCTCCCCCTCCCCCCTCCCCCTCCCCCTCCCCCTCCCCCCTCCCCCCTCCCCCCTCCCCTCCCCTTCCCTCCCCCTCCCCCTGCCCCTTCCCCTCTCTCTCTCTCTCTCTCTTTCTCTTTCTGTCTCCATCTCTCCTTTTCACTCACCCCTCACACCCACACCCCGCATGCAGCATGTTCTCGTAGCAGGCATGCAGAAGACCCAGGTGGTTGCGCCTCTATCTCTCTTTCCGTCTCCATCTCTATTTTTACTCACCCCCCCCCCTACACCCACACCACACCCACACCTAAACCCCCTCACCCCTACACCCTCACCCCTACACCCACACCCACATGCAGCATGTTCCGCGTTACAGGCATGCAGAAGACACAGGTGGTTGTGCCTCTCTCTCTCTCTCTTTCCCTCTCAATCTCTATTTTCACTCACCCCCACCCCACCCCCTACGCCCACACCCCGCATACAGCATGTTCCGCGTCGCAGACATGCAGAAGACGCAGGTGGTTGCGCCTCATATCAAGGCGTTCCTCTTCACCTGGGGCGAGGGCCGCACGACGAGCGAGCAGGAGCACTTTCCGGTCATTCCGCAGGTGGGGGCAAGGGGGCAGGGGCCTGGGTGTAATAATGGTTACCGAACGCGCGGTAAGCCTTCGCGAATGTGTATTGTTGTGGACGCCCCCGCGAAGTTGTGCGCGAAGTCGCAATCATTTCTCATCGCCCCCCCGCGAAGAGTAAACAATCTCCCGGATGGGGACTCGATCTGCAGACCTCACGATTTGCCTACGAAAAGGACATTTTCGTTGGTTCGCGGACAGCTAACAAATAGTCTCCATACACCCCGCGAACCGAAACCAATGCATACAACCCCCCCGCGGATGATTAAACAATCTATTTTTTTACCCCCCCCCGCGAAGGCTAACCGCGCGTACGGTATGTGTATATATATATAGGTGGTCGCCATCAGATCAAACAAGGCGTTCCTCTTTACCTGGGGCGAGGGTAGCACGACGAGCAGAAGCAGGAGCACTTTCCGGCCGCGCCGCAGTGGGGCCTGAGGTCCTGGTTTACACTCTATAGTTTGCAGCCATCAGTTGACAATTGAGAGTTTGACAGCACGGTTTACAGTTTAGCGGCTTCCAACGCGGCTTAGAGGTGTCTTACAGTAGTGTCATTAAACCAATAATGTCCTGTTTGCCCCCGCAACATCGGAGGGAACATGCCAAATTGCCTCCGCAGGGAACGTTTTTTTTTGCGGAAAAGTGTGAAAATCGTCTAATTTCACACTTTTCGGAGCAAAATTCCCGCGATTCCCCCCCGCAGTTTCCCCCCAAATTTCCCGGATTGCCGCCGCTGCGGGGGCTGCGGGGGCGCTTATGACACCACTGGTGTCTTACAGGGTTTAGAGAGGCTTCCAACGCGGCTTAAGAGGTGTCTCACAGGGGTCGACCCCAAGCGTGTCTGCGTGTGTGCGTGTGTGCGTGTGTGCGTGTGTGTGTCTGCGTGTCTGTGTGTCTGTGTCTGTGTGTGTCTGTGTCTGTGTGTCTGCGTGTGTGCGTGTCTGTGGTTTCCTCTGTAGTACTCCCTCTCTTCTACGTGTCTTTGCTGTCTCTAGAGGTCTTTGCTGGAAAGCCGAGGAAGCTTCGAGGAAGCTGCTTCTGTTACTGATCTCTCGTCATATCTGAGTGTGCATTTGCATGAGATGCTCATTGACGACTGGGACCGCACGATGCTGCTGCCCACCAAATGTGATCACACACACACGCACCAGCGGGCCCAAAGTGCACTGCGTGCGCACGTGTGTGCGTGTGTGCGCGTGCGTTTCTCTGCAACAACCTCTCTTTACATATCTGAGTGCATGCAGGAGATCCTGATTGATGACTGGGACCGCACAATGCTGCTGCCCACCGTGCACGACCACACGCACCGCCACCAACAACTGAGTGCACCGCGTGCGTGCGTGTGTGTGTGTGTGTGTGTGTGTGTGTGTGTGTGTGTGTGCATATGCAGGAGATCCTCATTGACGACTGGGACCGCACGATGCTGCTGCCCACCGTGATCACGCACACGATCGACGAGAGCAGCCCGCTGTTTGGGCAGACGGCGCGCAGTCTAGAGGTGGGTGGGCCACCGCGAGCGCTAGCAGCTGGTACGTACTTAATCGGCAGCCACATGTGCCTATGGGGGCCGAGTGCCCTGTCTAGGTCCGGCCCCGACCCACTAGACCCCCACCACCAGTAGCCAGCCACCCGTCTGTAGCGCTCGGGCGTTATATGCCGAGCAAGGTCGAATACGCTAGCCGGTAGGCTCGTCACACACGACTGTAAAATCCATCATCATCATGGTTTAGGGATTATTTGTAAACCCTCAACACGTCGCCCTAAACCCTGACCCCAGAGCACCCTGTTGCTTGACACATCCTCGCTTCCACCCCGGTCGGTGCCACATGCGCCATGCCATACCATACGCACGCTCTGGGCGCAGGCCCACGCACTGACTTGCCTTGGTAAACCTACTTGTAGGCAGGCGGCACAAATGTACATCCCCACTTGCACCCCTGTGTGCTTATATAGGAGTGCACACCTCCCCTCCCAGAGCCCGCTTTTTTGGCCAAAAAGCGCATGATCTGTGTGAACCACGGCACAGCGGTGCTCGGAAAGTTGACCCCGTCGGTACAAGATCCTGCTTCAGATGGGGTGCCGGTGGCATGCGCCCCGGAGTGAATACGGCCACACACGCACACGCACACACGCACAGGCACACACACGAATGCACACACACACACACACACACACGGATGCACACACACACACATACACAGAGACACACACTGTGTACACTGTGTACATGCTAGCTAGCCCAATGGCACGCAGCCAGATGCGCAAACTGGCCTTGCGCCCATCGCCGCCTCGTGCGATGGGGACGCGGAGTAAAACGCTGAAGGACCTCAACAACCTCAACCTGATGGCGCTGGGCGCTGGCATGGCTGCCATTGCTGCGGATGCTGCTGCGGCGGCGGGAGGCGCGGGGGCCGGTGAGGAGAGCATGGAGGGTGTCATGGTGGTCGCGGGGACCCCTTCCCCCCGCGCTTGCCTCCTCACCCCGGGCCGCGGCACGCGTGGGGCGACCAACGCGGAGGTGCCGAGCAGTGCGATGTCCAGCCCAGTCCGGGCACCCGCCGACCACGATGAGATGCACATGGGGATCCCACCGCCCGACCCCAGCGCGGCGATGCACAGGGGGATGCGGGAACTCCTGCGCGAGGAGTTTGCGGAGCAGAGGGATCTGATCCGGGAGGAGTTCAGCAGGGGCATGGCGGCCCTGGCGGCGCGGGTGACGGAGACGGAGGCGCGGGTGGCGGGGGTCATCGCGGCGGTGGCGACCCTGGACGCGCGCATCACGAGCAAGTTCGCCCAGGCCGACGTGGCCTTTGGGCCCCTCCTCCGCCTTGTGCCAGAGCTGAGCGTGGCGAAGGACGGGGTGGCCGATCTGGATGAGCGCATGGGGCGCATGGAGAAGCACGAGGTGCTGGCTCTGGCCCAGTTCCATGTGGACCAGGGTAAGTCCAGGGAGATGGCAGCAAAGGTGGCTGCGCTGACGGAGCAGGTGCAGGCGCTGGAGGCAGCCGCTCGGGGGGGGAGGCGGCGGGCCGGCAGGTGCCGGTGGCGGCGCGCGCGCCAGTCACGGTCGCGCAGCCAGTGCCGGCAGCACAGCAGCAGCTGCCTGGGCCGCCGCAGCCGCCGGGCCCGCCACCGCTGCCAGCGGCTGTGAGCGGCGGGGGCCTCACGTTCGCCGTGGTGGTGCGGGAGCGTGTCAGCGACGCTCGCCACGCGCTCGCACGCGGCACGGAGCGAGCTCTCACCACGCTGCTGGGGCCGCACCACGTGACCGTGGTGCAGGCACGCGTCATGTTTGCTAACGACCACAAGAGCAAGGTGGTCTTCACGGTCGCGAACGAGGGGCATGCGGCGTTCATCCGCGCGCGCATGCTCCTGCCGCGGTGCACGGCGAACATGAGGCGGCCGGGCTGTGCCATCTTCCCACACCTGCCGTATGCCGAGCACCAGAGCCAGAGGCGCATGGCAATGCGGGGAGGTGGGGCGGGGGCGGGAATGACGGCGGGGGCGGTCGCGGCTGCGGTCGCAGCAACGGCGGCGGCGGCGGCGGCGGCGCGGCGGCGCGGCGACGACAGGGGCGGGGACAAGGGCGGGAACGGCACGGGTGACGGGGGCAAGGGAGGGGGCATGGGCCCGGGGGGCTGCGGCGTGACCACGCTCCCCCCCAGCTGAGCGGCCTGCGGATCATGAACTGGAACATTATGAGGGGACATGACCTCTTACACAATCACCCCACCCTCACCAAGTGGCTGCAGGCAAACGCGGACGTCGTAGCGTTCACCGAAACCGGGCATTCCGGTAAGCCCCCACCTGCCATCCCAGGATTCAAATGCCTCGCATGCAGCCAGCGCCCCCACAAATCAGACAGTGGGGGGGTTGCGCTGTATGTTAGCCATGCTGTTACGGGGAAGGTCAGCGTTATTCGGGATGTGCCCGAGCTTGGGATGCTCTGGTTTAGGATCACGGGCGCTAGGGACGTGTACGCGTGCGCCGCGTACATCCCCCACGCGAAATCCAAGTATCTGCTGCTCGAGGGGGGGAACCTGTCAGTAGACGCACACATAACAGCCCTGGTAGAGGGCATATCTAAGTACCGGGCAAAGGGGGAGGTCCTCGTGCTGGGCGACCTCAACGCACGCACAGGGCAGGAGGATGATAGGGATAGGGACAGGGGGGATGGGGGGCCCGCCCCTGCGGTGCGTGAGGGCGACATCGCGCAGGCAGGGCAGGTGGGGCCGAGAGAGTCGGCTGACCGCGTGCACAACGCGCATGGGCAGCGCCTGCTGCAGTTATGCCGGGACATGGGAATGGTTATCCTTAATGGTCGCCTTCCGGGGGATGAGCATGGGGCCCTCACCTACCACGCACTGGGGCAGGAAAAACGTAGTCTGGTCGACTACTTTGTGGCGTCCCCTGACCTCGCCTTTAGTGGCGCGGGGGCACCACGGCCGGGCACTACCCTACATGTGCACGACCAACACCCACCAAGGCTAGGCGGGGGCAGGTTTGACCACAGACCAGTAGTACTGACCCTTACTTATGAGCCCGCTACTGCGGTACCTGCGGCTCAGGCCGGCGCCCCGAGCGAAACGCCGGCCAGGTTTAGGTGGCCACAGGGGGGCGAGGGGGCGTACGCACAGCTCCTGGGAGGGATGATGACGGACGTTTTGGGAGCTCGGGGGGCACCGACGGTGGATGAGGAGCTCAGCCGCCTCGAGGGCGCGGTCGAGCGGGCAGCCCGGGCGTTGCACGCGTCGGGTGAGGTGGGTGCGGTCTTGGTGCGGCCCATGACCGGGGACGGGGGGGTGCGACCACACAACATATGGTACACTCAGGAGTGCAAGGACGCACGCCGCGCGTGCCGGGAAGCGGAACGAGCGCACGGGGCGCAGTCACCGGCCGCCAAAGAGGCAGGGAAGGCCTATAGGCGGACCGCGCGGCGCTCCCGCCGCGCGAGCGAGGCCCGGGAACACTCCGAGCTGATTGAGGACAGGAAGGGGAACCCTCGGCGGTTTTGGCAGCGGGTGAAACTGCCTGGCCAGGCGGTCGGTCTGAGGGACGTGGAGGGGTGGACAGATTATTTTAGGGATTTGCTGGGGGACAACCATGCTAACGCCACTGATACGACTCATACGACTAATACGACTAACACGGATGATGCCACTGACCATGGGCACGGGGCCCCGTTTGCCCTCCCCACGACGACGGCCACGGAGCGGGCGGCAGCGCTAAATAATTCATTTACTGAGGCGGAGGTGTATGCGGCACTGATGGGCATGGACGCGGGCAAAGCCCCAGGCGTAAACGGCATGCCGATAGAGTTCTATCAGAGGGCATGGGCTAGGGCGGCGGAGGGGGGCGATGCAACGGATGCTGTGGATGAGGAGCACCTGCTCGCTGGCCCCATCACACACCTGCTCAATCGGGTCTTCCGTGAGGGGTACCCGACTGCATGGCACTTGGGGGCAACCACGCCGGTGCCAAAGCCGAAAGGCAGCCTAGACGTGCGGGACGATTACCGAGGGATCACGGTGGGGAATGCCCTCGCCAAGCTATACAGCTTGGTGCTTATGAACAGGCTGGACGCCTTAGCAGAACGGGAGGGGTACAGGGCGCGGGGCCAGGCAGGCTTCCGGAAGAAGAGGGGGACCCCAGATAATGCCTTCATCCTGCAACACCTTATTGAGAAGAGCGGCCTCCAGCGCAAACCGCTGTACGCCGCCTTTATTGACTTCAGGAAGGCTTACGATTGCGTGCACCGCCCATTGCTTTGGGAGTGCCTAAGGAGCCTGGGGGTACATGGGGAGTTCATGGCGGCGCTGATTGCCATGTACGATGGGTCCGCAATGTGTGTGCGCATCGATGGGAAAGTGGGACCCGCGTTTCCTTCACACAAGGGGGTCATGCAAGGCGACCCACTGTCACCGCTGCTGTTTGGGCTTTTTATTGACGCATTGGAGGAGTACTAGACGCAGAGCTCCCGGGTGATGGGGTGGAGATGGCGGGGCGGTTACTACGGCTGCTGCTGTACGCTGATGACTTGACGCTGCTGGCAGAGTCGCCCGAAGCGCTTCAACGCATGCTAGATACTCTGCACGCCTTTTGCGGCACGCGCGCACTAACAGTAAACGTTAAGAAGTCAGAAGGGGTGGTGTTCAATGACCAGTTCTGCCCAGTCGGGGCGGCAGGGGGGAGGGTAACGCTGAAGTTTGCAGGAGCAGATCTACCCATGACACACGAGTTCCCATATCTGGGCATGCTCTTCCACCACCGGCGGGCAGTGGGGGGGGACGTGGGCACCCGACGCTCTAGGGGCCAGCGCACCAGATACGCGCTAACTCGCAGATGCTATATAATACGCCTTAACAATGTTGGCATTAAGGCCCACCTGTTCGACACGCAAGTACGGCCTGTGCTAAATTACGGGTGTGAGGTGTGGGGCCCTGC